>LHCL01000218.1:0-11732 GCA_001305275.1 Talaromyces verruculosus
CCTCGTCGTCCTGTGTCGAATCGGGACGATGCCATTCACCGTATATTATCAACCTGGTTCCCAGCAACTCCAGAGCTCGGTCAGACGATATTTCTTCATATACCCCATTTTCATCAAAAATGGCGTACCGATAGTCCGTCCCACGATGGACGATTGCGTGGCGGAAAATTCGGTGTGATCGGATTGGGGGTAGTTTGTATATCATCGGCTGGGATGTGGCATGATAGATCCACGTTCCCTTCGCATCATACATGGCCTGTTGGACAAATTGTGGCACCTGTCTACACTCCACGCCGAGAAGCCCAACCGCTGGTTCTGACCCCGTACGAGCGTCGTATTGTGATTGGTGTAGCAATCGAGTGTGCCAGGGGCCAGCGGACAATCTAGAGGCGACCGCCTCTGTCGATGAGCGGGCCTCTCCAGAGATCTCTCTACTGTAGCAAGACCCCGAGTCCGTGCTCCAAGAAAGAGGCGGGAGCAAATGACTGGGCCCCCTCGTCGTTGAAGGATTACCATCCCTGTTTGCATGATTCAGCTCCTCGATCCACGCAGTGATATTGAAGCTGGTTTCCTCGCACATTGCGGACTGGGGCTTTGATCTGCCGTGCGCCGTGAAAGGACCGATGATGGGTGGAAGAATCGGGAAGAATGACCGAAATGCATCTCGAAAGACCTCGAATTCCGTCAGTGTCTCCGTCTGCGCCGCGGTCGTCTTTGAATAAATCTCATCCACGGTGAAGCGATCTCGACTGGTCCGAAGATTGCGAAAATAGGAGGGAATCGAGGGAAAGCGGATCCGGATCGGACGAGGTGATGGATGCGTGACCATGGGACCGCTCCCCGGTCTAGTGTCAGCAGGAACCAATTCATCGTCACAGATATGGCGGCGAATGGTTTCCGAAGAGAAACCCAAAGCATAGGCAACCTGTGCCATGTATTGAATGCTGTCACTACAGTCGCCACTTTCGACATCCAGTAAATGGCCCATCGCGGCGACCCACAATTTCCGATACACATCCCAGAAGTGATGGTTTACGGGATCCGAGGCAGACTGTGTCCTCGGACCTCTTGCGGGTCGGAAGGATGCGCGAGCCTCTTGCTGTATCGATAATCGCACTCGTTGCGATCGTGCCCGATGTTTATGGGATGAGCGGCAAAATAATGGGTTCAAAATGGACGCTCCCGGTTTTAAATAACGGGCGATAGCGTCCTTCCAGGATTTCAGAGACGGAATGATCGTATCCTGCGCTAGTAATCGCTGCTTCAGGCGTGCTCTTTCCTGCTGATCGATGACGTGTGGGAAAATCCAATTCTGCTTCAGAAGACTTTCGATCTCTTCCCGATCACTGGTCGATAATGCCGGGCATCGGCCTTGGAGGGAGCGGATAGTGCGGACATCCAGATGCTGAGGATCGAGGTCACCCAGCACGGTTGACAGCCTGGCGTTGACAACGTGAAGAAACGCAACCAAAGACTAGACTTCTGTGAGCAATGTACGCTGGTGGCAAATTGTTGGGAAACCAGGAGCTCACCTCCATGCAATTCACGGCGCTCAGGCCGTGAAAAGGGGGCATTTGAAGATCCATCCACAGACCCGGGAAACGAAGAAGCTGATCCAGAGCGTCGCGGAGGGCTTCATGTTCGGTTCCTTCCTGAAGACGGACAATGTCACCTTTGAGGTAAGCGGGCCGGACACAGTGTTCCCACGCTGTCTTCCAGTCCCAATCCCGGTTGTGGTGCGCCAAGCGGATTCTCCGATACACCTCCCCGGACGGGACGGAAGTCAGCATGACACCTGACCACGCCAAATTTCGGCGTGCGGCATCGGTCAGCACTGGTATAGGGGCTGTCAGTATCGAATTGCCACGACCACCGTCGGTCGGAAAACGAAATCAGCCAAACTCACCGCACTCGTCGTACAGTCGGATGACCCACCACCGGCTGTCTGTGAAATATTGCTGAGCGGCTTTATATCGATGGATGCCTCGAATGCCAATGACTCGCTCGTCCCCTTCCAAGGGCAAGAATGCCGGCTCTGGCGACTGCAATGACTCGCGAGAGAGGTTGCCACGCTCCAATGCTCGTGCCATTATCTCTGTAGATATCGTAGCGGACATGTAATGGTCCGCAGCCAGACGATCGCATTGTCCATCCTCGAACATGCGCAACAAACGGATGACATTATCAGGGTCCACAGTCCGCGCATCCGGGGCAGTCTCATCAAACCACAGGTGATCCAGCGCGACGCGGGCGATTCCATAATAAGCCGCTAGGGTATTGGTAAATCCGCCAAAGGAGTCACTAGCCATTCGATGACCGGCCTTCACAAGCGATTTGAAATCAGCTGGCGTGGTACTTGTTGGGATCGAAAATGAGTATATTCCTATGGCACAGTGTCTCATATAAACGCAAGTGTGCCAAACAAGCAGAGATTGACGATGGCAGCTCTTGTACATGGAAAAGTCAATTGTTTGACTGTCTGGCTTAGCGTTTCGATGCGAAATGTGTCAACGTATCATTTTATTACTCAAGGTTTTGGCAAACGTAGGCTGCACATAGCGTCCAATTCTATCACCGGTGATGGGAGCTCAGGTATAATGCATGGCATTGGCAGACGTGTGTCCCGCTGCTATCACTGGTGATAGATGCCCAGGTATAATTGATCTTATTGGACAACACTAGGTTCTAAACTTAAGGGGAACATAAAATCATGCCAGACTAACTACTAATATACAGCAGGTCCTAATGCCAATTACTGTGTCTCAGGTTTACAAATTTAGCCAATGAGTTAGAGAAGTAGCGTACGGAATCCATCGCTTAAAGGATCTAGAAGTGTCGACTGACGGATATCCGAACACTCTCGTTTCTTCTATCACAATATGCTACACGTACAGTACAGTACTGCTGATTTTCAGGACGTCAACTTTGGATCTGTCCAATTTCCGGCCGCCTCTTCTCTGGCGACCATGCCATTGGCAAGGATGCCAAATATTACGACAATATGCACAGCCATCATTCATACGATAACAACCATCGGTAGTCTCATCCAGGAGCTGTGCGAAGTTTCTCAGACACCTCCAGAAGCCAACACTCATGCACTGATATATTCTCAGTTGGACTCTCGCAGTGTCCACATTGAGCGTCTGTACCGCCAGCTAGCACCATATATAGCTCGTCTACTCTTTCCTGGCCACCGACTCTCCACAGTTGATATCAAAGCCATCCAACTGGTGCTATCCCGTCTGGATCAGGTCATATGCGGACATCTTGCAATCCAGCAGGCAATTCTTATATCGATCCCCGAGACTGAGTACACTAGGCTCTCCCGGCAAAAGAATCGTCTCGCCGTTATCCAAACCGATCTTGATGTTGTGCGAGGGCTGACCCAAAGATGCCTTCGAGATTGTCTCAATGGTCCCGCTTCACCTGAGATGCATCCAAATGACTCTTGTCAAAGGGAAGAATCTTCCAGTCGCACTGGCATATCTCCTCGCACATACATTTGTTGTAAGTATGGCTTGCCACCAATTTTCACATCATCATTTTGCTTACTGATCTGAAGTTGCCATTGGATTTATACTTATTGGTGGCATCTTTCTAGTCATCACTTTGACGAACACAAAACTATAGTTACACGAGTCCACCTTTGTACTACGAGAAGTGTGATATTGGGCGTCGGAAAGATGAGGCTAAAAAATGCTCTCGATGGGGACATATATATGTGTACCGTAAATAATGCATCCGATCATTAGTTCCAGAAATGAGCACCATACTTTCAGATTCCTTGAACCTTTAAGGGTACCAATCAATCATGTGCCTTAATGTACTAGTCGCCGTGGCCCCTTCTGCCACAGATTTTGCGTGCGGGCGATGGCTGCGCATTCTAATTCTTCTCGAGTATTGCAATTATCATCACTGGTGGACACGGCCAATGACCGCGATGGTCTCAGTGCGCTGCCTAACGCAGGTTTTGCGAGAGCCGGTCTTGGTTTGCAGACGGATGTGAGCAATAAAAGGGAAGAGCGACCTGGCCGTCTCGATAAAAGAAGCCACAACTGTACTTTGTTGGATGAATCTTCCAAAAATACCGTGATCGAAAGGCGTCTTGAATGTTTTTGGCACAGTATAAGTGTACCAGTAATGCCCAGGGACGGGTATCGATTCGGCAACGAGCCATGTTAACTTACAGTACATCACAGCGTAGCCATATCTTTAAGTTGAAAGATTCTACTAAATTCAGTCAATCGAGGCGACACTAAAACACTGAGAAAAGGGAGAGTTCATACAACAAAATCTATGCCGACCCGGCCAATTTTCAGACTCACAATCCGATACATCATATGGTTTTCAGGCGGACAATAAGCGTGATCTTGGGGGGCCATCTCCAGAGCGTTCGCTGCAGCTGCAGCTCACCATCAGGTTTCAGATACCTGGCGAGCATGATAGTGATTACGATGATTTACCCACTGATCAATACCGACAGTGATCTGTGCAGAAGCTTCATCCGGGCAGCGCCACGGTTTCGGACAAGGGAACTTGCCGTAGTGCCAACTCCTCTGATGCCGCTTTTGAGAGAATGGATTTTGCAACGTTCCGCCCGCGATACAGACAGATTCGAAACTCCCTTCACATCTTTTCCACACACTCTCTTCTTTTTGCCCCACATACCAAGTCTAGCCCCTGAGACTAGTCCAATATAGTATTTTATATGTAACTGTAACACCCACCTTTGATAGATCTCTGATCCTAATAAATGTATAATCTTCAAGTCAATCATGTATGAAATTGGCGTCGAAAACTACTAGTCTGAGTGAATTGTGGACTAATTTTAGACAACAGCCTTGGATGTGCGGCAAAATGGAGAGAGAGAGTGTGTGTAAAAGATGTGGTTTCGAATCTGTCTGTAACAACTCACACTCTCTTCTCTCTCCTCTGAAGTCTGGACAAATTTCCCGCTCACAGTGTCGGTCCTAACAACTACTCTAGCCGTTTTCAATATACCATTATAGTCTCGTCACACACGTGATATCGAAGTCAATATGGTGGGATCCAGTGTGAGACCGGAAACACAATCGCAGGCGACCGGACTGGAAGAACCGCTCACTGGAAAATACAAAGAATGACATATCTCCCTGTTTTTCTTTGAAAAACCCCCGCAAGGGAACATTATCTAGCGTGATGTATGGCGTCAGATCAGAGTCCTGGCCTGACAATCGAACAATGATAGGCAGGGGAGGTTTCTCTCCTCGCCCAATAAAACGTGGCGGAGGAATTGCCACATGGATCTTTGTATTCAGGAAATAGTCCGTAATTGTCCAATCGGACCTTTGGTAGCTTAATCATCATTATTGTGCAGCGACAGCTAACGAGAACATACTTGCGTCTCAACCTTTCAATTCCTTGTTGAAACTGTTGGCATTGAATACAGGTGGGGCATGGCTCATAAGAATCAAGGACATCCCATCGTGTATTGATCGCGTGAAGGCTGCGCTTCAGACATATGCTCAGTATTTTGGCACGGCCAGATTGGATGTTATCGATCATGAATTGCATTAGAGCGTCTTCCTGTGGTGAAAAACTGTGTCTATAAGGAGGAGAGATCGGATGAATCGTACACATAACACGTCGAAGATTCTGTGTTTGATAAGAGGAATATGGATGCAGTGTGCCTGATTCTGCTGAGTGTACCAATGGACGTTGAGTGGGCTCGTCTTTCAATGATCTCCCCGTACTCGTAGACAGGCCAGTCTCGCTTTCAGCACCGTTCAAGAGTAAATTAATATCCATATTCAAAGTCTTAAACAATCTTTTTTGCAGCTGTTTTTTCTCACACAGTACGGTATGGGCGCTGAGTGGTCGATACTCTCGCGACACAGCCCAGATGGTCCAGGTGGCAGGTCACGGAAAGAGCAAGAGCGCTACCTGTCAAACAAATGAACAGGTAAGCTTGAGCCACAATAGCTCACTTCCACAAACACGATGTAACATCACCAACATATTGACAGGGGTCAACCACGCTGCTGGGACGAAAAATGTCACCTGACCTGCCATCCACGGGCCCAACCTCGGTTGTCGAAGTAACTTGCTGATCTAAAAACCGCGTCATGCGGCCCTCCGAAGTTGTTGAGAGCGTATGTCTGTCTTCAGCATGGCATCAAGGCGAACGAAATCTCCGAAGAGAGAGGTCTTCTGGTCAGGCTATCTCGGCAGTCAAAGCTACGAAAAGGATGTGGTGGCATTCAGATACTTCAAAAATTCTCATCAGTGACGGAGTCCCATCGATCAAGGTTTTGTAAAATCCCCTATGCTCTGATCAGACTGCAAATAGATTGGCACGATAGAAGATTTCACTATGCATAGGCTAGACTCGCAGTAAACTACATCGCTGGTCTTTGAAAGAGTAGTTAAGTTACGAGATGTTGTGCTTAGCTAAACGCTAGAGACAAATTGCACTCCGCTGCTTCAAAGAGAGCATTTAGTAAACCTCTTGTTACTCCGTAAAGCCGCAGTTGCAAGGCTCTGTACCAACCCTTCCTTAGTCATCCAGAGTTCTCGCTTACAGCTCGACCCCGCTTAGCTCAAACGTACAAATTGTCTACAAACTATATCCACCTATTTGACGCGTTATTTCTTAACACCACGATGTCGGACGATTATCACGTTGTAGAAGCAAAAATAAAAGAAGCTCTAGAGTCAGTTCCTGAAGGAATCAAGTCTAGAGCTATAAGCGAGACCCTGGATAATGAATAAGGAAGGGTCGATTAGTTCTATTGCTCTAATTTTGATACTAACCCTTCGACATGTTCCTTGGTCGGTTAGCGACTATTCCACATATGGGTTAGCTCATATTAGTCGCGGATGAGCAAATTCCTCTCCCAGACTCCAGACTGTCCAGGTTGCGAAATCTGCCAGCCGCCTGGTCGAATATGTCTTCTTTACGCCGCACCCTATCGCACTATGCATGATTGGCCGATAGAGCTACCTGAAATCAGAATGGCTCATCAAACAGCAGACGGCGACGATAGCCCACAGCGAGTGCCTGGCCTGTTTGGAAGAGATATCGACACCCCCGTGTCAGGCAAATCATGGACCGCTGAAGAAAACAAATACTTGCTGAAATGGAGGAGCGAGCGCTACTCATTCAAGAAAATCAGTCAGAAGCTTGGCGGCCACCGGCTTGTAAATCGCAGCATCGCAGATTGGAGCAGGTTAAGCGGAAAACCGACCGGTCAGCCCGGTAAGCTTGATCTGACACCCCAACGTCCGCATGTAATACTGACTGGGTTGATGTTGCTAGAGATATTGAGAGTCGCTCCGAGCGGTCGCGTTCTAGTTCGCCCAACACACGGTCAAACCAATCGCAAGATCCGACTGAAGGGGGTGGAGACATGATCGATGAAGACGATTCCGAACCAAGCGATAGAGCCGAAAATCGCTTCAGTCATGAGTCTCATTCACCTTTGATCACGCGTTGGGCCAGTCGAGTGTCGGAAATGGCACGAAGGCGCGAAGACATTGACGACTTGAAGAGGCGTCTGAAGATAGCCCAGCAAAGAAAGATCCAGGCAGAGAATGACTACAACTCGATCCTGCAGGACTTAGAACAGCGTCAAGGTGAACAACGTGCGGCTGTGGACGAATCGGTCGCTCTGCTGAAACAAGTGGCTGGATGTCACCCAGATAGCGACTCAACGTAGTCCTCATCTAATATTAAAAAGAGACCGACGAAATCTCGACCCATGCCAACGGGCGGAGGGTCATATGAAACCCTCGCGCCGGGGCCGTTGTATAGCGGCCTAGCCTGTGCAGTATACTGGCCAAGCGTGATCTGGTATCATGAGTGTGCGCCCTGACAACCAACGGACGGCTGTGGATGACGTTGAAGATGCAAGGAATCTCATTACTGAAGCATACCTGGGTCTTTAGTGGCGCACATGGACTCCGTATTCATTTTTGCCCTCCGCGATTAATTCGGTTTTGTGCCTGTTTAATCTAAGTCCCTGGAAAAAAAGTCAAAGAGGTGCATTGCACGATGAACCGTCCATCACTGCGCTTGGAGGAAAATTTGTAGACGCTATTGTTCGCAGAACTAGCTCAAACTCTCTCTTTCTTTGCGACAACTACAGTATGTAGGAGAGATCAGCTGCGTGAACGAAACATGCTTGAATCATCAGATCATGAAGTGCGGCGGAGACGCAGAGACGGCAACCGCAGCACCAACGCACCGGTGCACTTCAAGCGCTTTCTCCAGGACAATGTTTCATCTCGATCGCCTTTTGGGGGGTCAGCATCGCAACTCGCACCGCGTTCAGACTCTCCAGATATTCCATCTCTTTCTGACGTAGTTAGTTCCAACGATTCTCAGTCCCCGGGCGAATTGGCTGATATGACTTTAGGTGACCAACTCGAATCCTTACCGCCAATCCCCCCAGTTATCGTCAGCACTCACAACATATGCTTTGCTTTTTCGTTCAAACGACATATTATCATTGCTGTATTTATCACGTATTGTTTATTCATACTTGCATCTGACCGAACAAGTGCCGATAGAATTCTTCGGATCTGACAGCAGCGGTCATTCGGCTTCCTGAGCATTTGATTTTGATGGCATCGGTCTACGTGGAGCATGGAGATGTCCAGGCTTTGCGTGACGCGTACACGTATTTCACAAGCGAGCCGTCACCCCAAGCGAACCGTCATTTTTTCCCGAACGCGTACACAATATTGATTTCAAATCCCAATTTCAAAGCCACATACAAATTATATACAAAAATCTAATTACTAGTACGATTAGGACATCGATTTATTTTATGCCCTTCAGCACCACAACCACTGCAGCGAAATTGGCGGCGTACGACTGCTTGAGAAGCTGGGAGATCCGGCTCAGCCGGAGCAGTAGTAACAGCTCGAGATGCCTCAACCTGACCTTGTATGAGCTCCTGGACTTCTTCTCTAGTAATCCCTTGCTCAATAGATATCTGTTTATTAGACCTCTTGCGCTTTTGCTTCTCTTTTTCATGCGCAGCTCGTAAATCATAGTTTTCTTTCCGTACGAGTAAAACGTCGCTTGCTATCATTTCGTATGCTTTTGACAACCGTATAATTGCCTGATTGATTTCTTGATTCTGATTCCCTGTATGCTCATTTATACGTTTGTTAATTGTAGTTGACTGGCGTATAAATTGGCGTATATTTTGAGGTGTTTGTAAGCAGGATGATGCTGTATTGCTTGATTGACTTGGGGGGAGGTGTTGGTGTCTTCAATCGAATATTAAGAGTTTTAATAACCTCATCTGGATTGAACGGCTGAAACCAAGCCTCATCCGTTGTTCAACAAGCGACGTATAAAATCGCTTTAAAGCTGCAAAATAACCAACATCAAGAGGCTGTAAGAGATGTGAAGAATAAGGTGGCATACAGACTGGAATAATATAATTCTCAGTGCATGTACCATCAAATTCCGCAGTTAAATGGCTTCAATGGCCATCAAGAATCAACATTCGATATTTTCCAATTGTACGACCATTAATATAGGGAATAAAATGGGTTTTAAGCCATTCTAATCCTATTTGATCTGTAGTCCAGCCATTGTCGCTAATATTGATTCTCCAATCATCCGGAAGCTCATCAAACCAGCCTAATCGTACGTTTTTCTTTGCTTTGAAAATAATGTATGAAGGCACTGCCCATCCAGTTGAATTTACTGCTTCAATTGCAGCCACCCATTCTCGATTTCCAGGTTGTAAAAGCTTTGGAGCATATCGAACATTTCCAGTAATAAGCCTTGTAGTTATACAGAGTCCCATAGCAAAGCCAGTCTCATCAAAGTTGAATATATCTTCTGGTAAGATGCCATACTCAGATATAGCAGCTCGTACGCGGTCAAAATGTGCTTGAATTATCTTCGGATCTTCGCATTTAGTACGTTCATAATTATATTTCCTTGCGAATTTGGAATCAATCTCTGGACGGCATTTAATCAAATTGGTTACCCGATTTTTTCCCACTTGTGATTTACCATGTTGTAAAAGAAGATAATTAACCATATCTCGTACGAGAGAGTGCCGGGGGGGTAGTCCACATCAATCTAAATCAAGAACCCATTTAACAAGCGAACCCTCCTCAGATGGAGTCAATTTATGGTGGTTGGCGCGTACAAGAGATCTTTATTAAGTGCCGTTAAGCCTGTCTTGTAGTGTCATCCGGGGGATATTATAAATCCTTACAGCTTGAGCCACACGTAGAATTCGGCCATTTTTTAGATCGGAAATTGCTAGCAAGATTCGTCCCTCTTGCTCCTCTAAATTTTTCTGGTTTTTTTTTTGCGAATTGGTGGCATATTGACGTGTTGAATAATATAGAATCAATATTGTGTACGCGTTCGGGAAAAAATGACGGTTCGCTTGGGGTGACGCTTTGCTTGTGAAATACGTTAGTTATGTACAGCGGTTAGGCTTACGTGAGATAGTTATGCAGGAACAATATTTATTATGCTGGTTGATTGGCTTAAACAAGCCACTTCCCGCAGGCTCTCCGCCGGAACCAACTTCTAATGCGCATGGAAGAGGCTTTTGGAGATCTACCGCCGCTAAATGTAGATCATTTTACTAATTCATTATAGCAATCCACGCACTGTAGTAGGTCTAGAGTGTGGATGCTGCGCCGATCCGGCCTCGACGCGTAGTGATGGTGTAATCCTAGAAGTTGTAGGCCGTCAGCGTGCTTGGAGAATCCTCTTGCATCAACTTCAAGGGATGTTGGTTAGTCTCCTCGCAAAATCTGTCGAGTGTAACCCAGGTTAGCCTCATGTTCCTCACCCACAATCACACACGTCATCAATGGGTAGACTAGACAGAGGACCGACCGGCTCCAGAGTTTCCACGCTCAGTCATGATGACTGCCTTCATATCTTCCCTCTCGAATGGGCTTGGATCGAGTTCTCGTTCTCTCTGCAACCAGTCCACTTTCACCGGCGCGTCTTCAGCGACACCGGGCCGTGCCATTGCCCTCATTGTTGATGGTACTCGAACACCGGTTTCAGGTGCCGCTCCTGGTCAAGTCTGACTCAGCTGGTGATGGCCAAACCGTCATCTGTGACCGTAGCTTGCGCATAGCCTGGTTGAGTGTCTCTCCAATCTTCACACAGCTCCTTGGAAAAAGCTGGACCCTACTGGCTGTCAAATGTACGGTGACTCCGTTTGCCCGCACCCGTTGAATCGTGGGATCTGACGAGCTTAGAGAAGAAAGGGTTTACAGACATGTCCGTCATGGAACTGCGGCTGCGTACCTGGCGGATGGTCAATCTATCTCTAGAGGCTGGTGAGGATGAGGGCCGGAGGATACCTAGGGTATTTTTTATAGGGATGGCACTTCACTGGGAGAGTAGTAGAAGGATATAACCCTAGTCTCATTCTTTCTATATACAGTAGAATAACCCTAAATCATTTGCCCAGCTGCCTCTTCTCAAACCTGGCTATCGAGTCTAGGGTCGGATTGGACTCCTCGAGGGTTAGGGAGACCTACCAGATACCGTATTCCAGATACTGTATTGAAATAACCATGGATTGCTCGGTTTCAGGGCGGTTTCGACCGTGGATTGCTGGATTTCTGGGCGGTTTCATCCAGGAACGGGGGTTTGGGTCGCCCCAGTGGAGAGATCTTTGATTTTCTGGACGGGTCCATGACTGGCGCGTGGCAGCAAGGGAGGCTGGGCGGTGCACGAAAAGCGGTGC
>LHCL01000219.1:0-11661 GCA_001305275.1 Talaromyces verruculosus
CTGTGGCTATTCTGAAGCAGATTCCTGAGGCGAATGAGGTCCGCTTTGAGCCCATACAGACTGATAAAAAGCGCGCTCCTAAGCTGCAAATTCCACCCTATATTGATATTATGGAGCCGTATCAAATCTTTAGCCTATTCTTTACTGAGGATTTATTCAAAGTTCTTGCTGATAATACAAATATGTATGCGTACGCAAAACTATCAAAGAATATGAACCCATACCACCGAAATTGGCGATCAACAACACCCGGAGAACTCAAGGCTTTTGTGGGAGCTCAAATATATATGGGATTTACTAAGGAACCCCAGCTAAAAGATTACTGGGACGAGGAGAAGCATAACAAATCAGTTCATGCCAACCATCCGTTATCTAACTATATAACGTGCTTCCGGTTTGAGCAATTGAAGCGCTTTTTTCATATATCTGAGCCCTCTAAGGTCTCTGGAGGCTTTATATCAACATATTACCGCCTAGAGCCTATGGAGGAAGAGGAATTGCAACTAAGCGAGGAGCAATTGAGTGGTATCTGGTGGCATAAAGTTCATACTGTGTTTGATATACTGTGAAAAGCTTCAAAAAATCTATATATTCCTTTGTCCAATATATTGATTGATGAGGCAATGGTGTGTAGCTATAGAAGATCTTCTCACACATATAAAATGTCTAATAAACCAATCAGCTAAGGCTTCAAGATATTCATCCTTGCGGATCATGGTTATTGCTACTATTTTTACCTGGCAAGCTGTACAAAGGGGGTTGTTGAGGTGGGAATGGCAAAGGGGCTTATTAAAATGGGCTAAATGGTCTATGAGCTCGTATAAACCCTGCCAAAGGACAATAAAACATACGATTTGTATCTTAACAACTACTTTACTAGCATTAATCTATTCAAAGCCCTTTGAGAGATATAAGTTGGGGCTTGTGGCACTACTCGGCCTTATAAAGAGTTCCCTAATTTATTTAAAAAACTCAAAGATTTGGGGTCATATATCCTATATCACAAAGTTTGTGCTATCCCTGTCAATGATGTTCTCTGCGTTGCATGGCAAGATAATAATATTGTCCTTGCACTTACCACAATTTATATAGTTGATCAGATAGATGATTATATTAAGTGTACGCGCTGAAGGCCTTAAAAGACTTTAATAAATGGCCCCCTAGTTCATAAAGAATTCGGCGAACAAGTGGTCAAAAATATGCCTATCCTATGCTTTATTGATGATTACAATTCCTATATGGGAGGGGTGGATATAGCCAATCAGCATAGAGTAGTATATAATACTTATATAAAAGTTTTTCGCTTATGGTGGCCCTTATGGAACTGGTGCCTAGATATAGGCATTGTTAACGCCTATAAAATTCATTCTATATATTGTAAAGAGCTGGGAATAGCTTCACTTACTCATTCCTAGTTCCGAAGGCAGCTTTCTAAGTCGCTTTTACTATTTGCTCCTCTAATGGCGTGCTATATGTAGCCGACAAGCACAAAGAAACGCAAGATAGAGGATCTATAGCCTCTAAAACCATAGAATAATACTTCCTTACCACATTTGGTAGTGAAAAGTTATTTAAAGGTTTAAAAACGCTGTATTTGGTGTTTATATAAGAATCCTAAGCGTTAAACTGGCCAAAGCCCGTCATATACGACATTTATATGCCAGGCCTGTGATGTGCCACTTTGCCGGCCGGAGACCGGAAGAACGTGCTTCTGGGACTTTCATATGTGTTAACCGTATATATATAACCTTTTGGGATCTGGGAATAGCTTCAAATTTGTATTATATGTTAAATGTTGATGTGTTTAGGGTTTGTTACATTCTCCTAGTAATTTGTATGGGGCCGCGAACACTGAAAAAATAGGCGGTGAGAGGCACCGAGGGCGGTGACACTAGCTAGCCAATCGCATATGAAGGATCCCTAGTTAACCGGAAGAGGCATAGCTAATTACACAAGCCCCCAAAGTAGGGGATAAAGACACAATCTTCCTATCGAGTTGGGCAGAACGTCGATTCTTCAGTCAACAATTGACAAAATGCGATATGAAGGTTTGACAAAGGAGAAGGATTAAGGTGACGTCGCCAATCTGGGGAAAGCGCTCGTATAGCGACTTTGTGCGCGCTAGGCAGCTACGGACTCGTGGATGCTCCAAGGGGAAACTGTCGCATTACGCTCAAAACATTTTAATTACGGGTTTCTATCGAAAGACTTGAGATAATTATTTTGTTGAAATCTGTCTAACATCGGTGCTATAAAGGGCATATACAATGGTATAGATAGAACGCATGCGCCAGTCTCTCAAACAAAGAATAAGAAGAGATAACAACCGTCGAGACGATCCAGCGTCAAGCTTTCAAAACGCCAATGCTGCAGCAAACCAGGTGCAAAAGTCAATGTGTATATGCGAGTGGATGTGCTAGGGGTATCAAGTCATCATATATATCAATGCCAATGTCAAAAATCAAGCAGGGAAACATGCTGGAGAAAGAAAAAGAGCGGGTAATGAGTAGAGATCTAAGAAAACTTATGAACGGGGCATTCCTTCTTCCGTTCGAACCATCCCACGATGCAAGATTTGTGGAACTTGCATAAGCATTCCAAACGGGCGAGTTTATCGCCAACTTCGTATTCCTCCATGCAAATGATACACTCTTGCGGGGTGCTGTCTTCACTGAGACAATCTTTCTCGGTTGCCGTGAACGATAGCATGCGTAGAAGGTGTGATGATTGCGGTGAGCCCATTCCGGGTGATGACCCTGAAGATCTGGCAATACAATCGCGAATGTGTGCCTCACGCTCATCCTCATTGCCGTCGCTTCTACGGGGTGGTAGCTGCGTGCTGCAGATCGGACAGATATCTCTTTCATCCACAGGAACTCGGTGTGGAGGACGGGAAGTGCGAGTACGGTCAGATTCGGCCATGGATCGTACTCTTCGAGGCCGCGTTCCGGAAGGGTCAAAGGGGGCAGTTCCACTTTCGGTCTCGAGTCTAGGTCTATGTGACGAAAACTAGCTCCGAGTCAGTACAGTTCTACGCGAGTAAATCATTGAATGCGGGCCAAACTTACAGAATAGGATTGCACCCTGGCAGAGGACTGGTGTGGCGGATGACTGAGACTCGAGGAAGAAGTATGGCGAGAGGAGCCTGATTGCTGACCATAAATAGGCTCAATAGGGGTAGGTGTAGAAGAAGAGGTTCGATGACCTAGAAAATCATCCAACTGGATAAGGTCAGTGGGCTGCATCGTGTACGAGCGACGATTGGAAAACTTACCACCTGGTTTCGGTGAGTAGTGTCCTCTGCTTCATTCTCTGGATCTCTACGAGAGCCAAATATCTGAGCACCTGATAAGGAACGGCGTACCTGATGGAAACGTTGGTTGATAGGAACTGTCGGCATTGTAGCGTCCCAAGCCTGACCTGGAAGGCGATCAAAACTAGCTCGAGCAGCCCCGTAACTCAAAGGTGGATCTGGGTTAGGATCTGGCACGCATGGATTACAGAGTCGCACTTCTTCCCCACCACCAAGTGCTGGATTAGAAGGGTAGGTTTCAAGACGAGGTCGGCTTGATAGACGGGCAGTAGTATCGCGTATGTCATCGACTGTGAGATCAACGACCGCTCGAGAAGGGTCGCATCTGTGGCGTGAAGGGGTTTCGGTAGTCGATTGTTCGACTGGTTCTGGTGGTCGAACGATGTACTGTCGAGGAATAGTTATGCGATGAGGAGAGCACGCTGCACACACGACCCGTCCGCACTTGCGACAGTGATGTTTTCGATACCAAAAGCTGAATTGAGAGTTGCAAATAGGGCAATGCGTAACCTCTGAGTCTGGCTGCCAGCGGGGTAGTGTGTATTCCATGTAGTTTTGTCGGCGCCGTTGATGCACCGTAGGCAAACTGCGACTGTGTTGTCGGGACAAAGAGGCAGATGTACTGGCAACAACTGAAGGCGGAGATGTAAGATCAATGGCATTTTCCCGGGATGAACCCGGCATATCCGGTGGTATGAAATTGTTGCGGTCATCACCGACAGGCAGCGACGGTAGTGGTCTGTCTTGCTGCAGGCTACTATGCGACAAAGAACTTGGTCCGCTCAAGGCAGACGGCCGCCTGTGTAGTGTTGCATCATCATTCGCGGTAGCAGTAAGTCTCCTCTTGCGATCCATGTTCACGGAATATGCCCTATGTCGTTCGTAAATTGTATCGGCATCTTCCGGCGAGCTCGAGAGAAATGGTGCGATTGCCCTGGTATCACCACGATATACGGGAGAGCTGCTGCTCGACCCAGCGAAATCAGCAGAATATGAGGGGAACGGATCCAGCGGACCGGGTGAGGTAGGATTCGTGAATGACGACCGAGAGGACATGAAATGTTATTCTGTCGAATCTATTGCAATCGAGGTGATAAGTGAAATGGAAGTGATAGGAGATCCGCGGCGGATATTATAAGGTAATGCACTAGTTCACCTGAAACCGATCCGATCGGCGTCGGTATCAATTCGTCATCAGATATGCCAAGGCGTATCGAATCGAGGGGTATCCGAAGAAGGGAGTATGATTGAGAGAAGCAAAGTGAGCTCAAAATAAATCCCCTGTACCTGCGAACCCGGGTGGCGAGCAAATATTGTATTGGTCAAGGCGGGCACGTGAGGAAGTGTCTAGAAAGCGATGACTCCGACGCAGCCGGGGAATTTTTGTGAAGGTGGCCGTCCGAGTTTTTCGGGGTCGATCTTGTCGTTCTAGATGGATGTTTCGTCGAGGAGCAGTCTCTGTCAGGATTGATCTCTTCTCGATCGGAGTTGGGATGACGAGGTCTAGATAGCGTGCCAGCGCCCGATAAGGCTCATTCACCTTGGTTTCTGCGAAACTCGAGGGATACTGCTTTTCTGATGCGACAAGGACGATACTCACAACACAGACCGCACGAACCAAGGTTCAAGCACCCAGAAAGAAGGGAGACAAGCGCCTGGGGGTTGAATCATCAGGAGGAGTCCAAGTGCAAGGAAGGTGTAGATAGCGCTGGGCTGGACGGGATTAGGCCCGCACTAGGTACCCTACCCAGATGGTGCTAACCGGATGGGGATAGTCTAATCCATATGCCAAAACAACGACACCTCAATAAATTCAGCACAGTTCCTGGCATTTCATAGATGTTCAGTAGAATACATGGAATCAACGTTTTTTAGGGCCTTCGAGGCGTTTATGACAACGATGTACCGGGTTGGCGACAAGGGATGATACATATCGTGACTGTACTCACTTTGGCAAACAAGGGATATCCATCTCCTCTGAAGTGATGGCTGCCATTTCATGAGGGTCTCATATTCCCTGCAATATCTGATAGTACAAGACAAATGACATCTGATCTTTACATGGGCCACTTCTGAAGGACGGCTCCGAAGGACAGTGCTTTCGTGCTTCGGCAGACATGTGGATCTTAGTATAATCTCACATGAACGTCCAGCAACTTATCAACGTGGAAGGTGCAGATATCTCATATCTCTTGACTCTACACAGTCCCTAAGCTCTGGAAGTGGATATCAATGCATGTGGCTCGGCCATATGTTCTAAGCGCGCTGAATACCCGACCTGACTGGTCAAAAGTAATCCATCTGCCACTACACACTGTACAAGCACGAAGTCAGCGCATCTCTATTTATGGCCCAGAATCTGCATAGCACCCGTTGATCAAGAAACGAACTGTATGAGTGAATTTCACAAAAGCATTCAAGCCGCCCCATTGGGTACTCCTCCTAAAGTTCGAAAATATCATTGGCCCCTTAACAGATAGGTAGCATTCCATCCCTCTCTTCGCAATCGAACAGCTCATGACTCGTATGGTGTGTGGGTCAATCTAGCTTGGAGAGTCACATTAGCAGTGTTGATGTTTTTCCTAGAAGGGAAGTTAGTTTACTCACTGGTATGATGGCATCTGCCGTGTTTACCTTTTGTCTGTGGGTTAATCAATGCATAACGGCTATCTTTTGCCACAGTCTCTGTCTTGACTGTCACCAAGTCTTCGTCGGAGAACACATCCGTCACCTTCTCCAGTTTTCTTGCTGATCTGTTTGAGCTTGGGAGAGAATACGCGTGGGTCAGACTTTTGATAGCATAGAGCTACTTTCACCAGAACATCTCATCGAAAACGCCAACAAGAAGGCCCCTTCCTCTCAAGTCACATCCAGTATATCTTCAAAGAACAGCAACATGCAACAATCAAACCTGAGCCAATTGTCCTTTCCAGGACGAGAACCCGAGTCCCCGGTAACATTGACGAATCTCACCATCACCAACTCCATCAACAGCGACGTGTCTCTCGTCAAAGACCCCGAGTTCTGGCGCCGTTTCTCCGTAGCCATTCATCGAGATGAGGAACAAGCCCGACAACCAGAGCGCAAAAAGACCGAAAGGTAAACTTTGCCAATCCGTTGTTGGACATTGAGTCGTTGCTAACGGTCATAGTGAATCGTGGCTTGCGCGTCAACGCAAGAAAAACCATCGTTCGAAGGTCTGGGGTTTCTTGATCGCTCTCATAATCGTGCTGATTGCCTGCGGTGCCGGTATTTCCATTTGGCTTCTGAGCAAGAACAACTGGCTTAGAAAGGATACACATCATGCAGACCGCACTTAACCTTGAGAAAAGGGGATACCGATGGTTTGGCGCGCCTATGAAGTTTGATGTGTCTCGGTTCGTTGTTCATGGTATCGTCTGTTTTGCAATGTTTGTTCATGCTGTTTTGTGCTTTTTTGACGTGACGTTGCTGGGAAGGGAGTTTGGAAGGCGTTCGAAGTGTTGAATAATGAAAACGGACTGGGATAGCGATGGGTCGGGTGCCGATGAAGTTTCTCTTCTCGCTCTCTTGATGTATATAGAGCTGACTTTGTTTCGTGATAGCCACGCACTTGTACATAGAAGCTGGACTGTGGCAGCGGCCCATGAGGAAGGCCCCCGTGTACATACTATTTTGGAAGACTAATGGTGACTGCCCGAGGCAACTGAATCAACGATACATTAGTGATCGCGAACTATTATACAAAACTGTCATATAGCTGGTGCCAGATTGATATGGCTTACAACAAGCATCAGAAAAGCCGGATCGTATCAAAACCTTGAACGCCACGCTTCGCATCTTAGCGAATCAACCCTGCCTTGTAGATTAATACAAAAGGTGCACAATTTTTAAACCAAGAAGATCTATCGCCTAATATCTCCGACGAGTCGGCTCCGGGCTAGGGCTTCTGCTAACGCTGCGCTCGTCTCGACCGCGTTCCTTCAACCATTTCTTCGTAGCGAGATCCAGCTCTCGTTGCAACTCTGGTGTCGGCTCTTTGCGATGAATGAAATTGCAGAAACCGCCTCGGACACATCCTTCGCCGCTGTTTAACCGACAACATGCTTCTCGGAAATCCGTGACGGGCGATAGTTCGCAATAAACGGGTCGTGCGGCATACCATCGCGAGTTGAGCGCGTCGCATGCTGCTTGGGCGGAGTCTTCGTATTTGAAGCGGGCGTAGACATTGCCGATCAGGTCTAATCAGACAAATTAGTATCGAATTTCGAGGTGGAGGGGAGAGAGAAACAACTTACGGTCATTGTTATTATCGCAGACAACAATCTCCTCGATCTCGCCATATTTGCACATTTCGCACCAGATATCCTCGTAAAAAGCATCAAAGTGGTTCTGGATTTGCATCGGGTTCATCTTGTTCTTCGGGTCGTATGCTGGGTTCTGGTAAAGGTTGGGCAATAAGATGGTCTGCGAGTATGAAGGCTTGACATGTTTTCGCGAACAGCGATCGCCGTGTCGACAAGCTCCGATTTTGTAGTAGAAGGAGCAGTTGACTTTGTCTTGCTCGGTACCGAAGATCGAGGCAAGATAGTTGGCCATGTCGTTCTTTCTGATTTAGGTAGAAGTCGATATAGAAGGTATACGGTGTCGCTGGTCCACGTGGAGTACGATGTTGAGGAGAATCGGGGTCTGTATGGAGAAAGATGTGGCTGATGAAAGAGAATACTACGTAGTAGATAGCTGATTGATAATTTCAATCGCAGTTGTAGCAAGTTCCAAGGTTGCCAAGAGAAAGGGACCAGACGAGTCGGGTGGCGGGTAAATTAGTCCAATGCGGTCTAGCGCGTTCTAGAATCTCCGCCAGGCAGCGTCCAATCAAATCGTCGAGAACTGCTCGACCATCGATGTTTTTCCTTCAGCAGCCATCATATTACATTTTTGAAAATTAAACTCATGTCACTGGAGGCCTCTGTAGTTCCAGGAGATATACCTGCCTTTTTGGCGTTTAAAAATGGTTGATTTTCAGAATCGCCGCCCGACTGATACATTGCTGCGAAATCACTCTAGAGATACATGTATCCGCCGTCTACTTTCACGACGTCAAATTGCATCAACACAATGCGTAGTAAAACAACGCTGCAAGAGCACAAATCAAGCTCAGAAGTGTACTATCTATGCGCTCCACCAGATTATCCATCCGAAAGCACAAACAGCCTATCTCAACCTTGGAAGTGGTACAATGCCATAGATAAGCCGCCAGGCCATATCGTCGCTTATCAGCGGAGTTGAGCGGCAGCTTCCCGGTTTGGAAGGTCCAACCTTCCCCGCATTCTGTTTATCTTGGACGATGTACGTTCTTTCAATTCTTCTCCAAGAAATACTCTTGTCAATCCGTTGAGCTGCCCTGAGACAAGATGTTGCCTCCTTTTGATTATTTCCAGTATACCAAGATCCGGTATGTCATCCCTGCCTCCGTTCTCACAACCAATGAGCGCCCAGCGTTCGCCAGACAAATAGCTTCAAGCTAACGTGCCACAGCAACACGAAACGTCGAGAACGCGAAGCGCGATTTTCCTCGCTCAGCCCCGACTATCACACGCCATTTTCTGCAGCCGACAAAGCTATCATCAATAAATCCATTGAGGAGCTCGTCGGCGAAGTTCAAAATGGTACAGTCTCACCTGTCGATGTGATTCGCACCTATGGCAAGGTCGCTGTCAGAGCCCAGGAAAAGACCAATTGCATTACTGAGCTTCTATTGCCTGAAGCCGAACAATGGGCAACTTCCGAAGTTAATATTAAAGGTCCGCTTGCGGGCATTCCGGTGTCTTTGAAGGATTCCATCCAAGTCAAGGGATTCGACACGTCGGTTGGATATGCTTGCAAGGCACTCAATCCTTGCAAAGAAGATGGAGTAATTGTGAAACTCCTCAAAGACGCGGGTAGCTTTTCTTCCATTTTTGCTCTGCTCAGCTGTTGATCTAACATCGTCTAGGCGCTGTTCCCTATGCCAAGACCGCGCTGCCAATGACTCTCCTCAGCTTCGAATCAGCAAACGGACTTTGGGGAACTTGCCGAAACCCACATGTTCCAGAGTACTCACCAGGTGGTTCAACAGGCGGTGAGGGCGCTCTGCTTGCCCTCGGTGGACGCATCGGTGTCGGCTCAGACGTTGCAGGCAGTGTTCGAGCACCAGCAGCGTGGAGTGGAATCTACTCTTTGCGTTGTAGCACTGGCCGTTGGCCGAAAACCGGCGTTGACACAAGCATGCCTGGTCAAGAGGGCGTTCCTAGTGTTTTCAGTCCTATGGCGCGTACGCTGAACGATCTGACCTACTTCACTAAGAGCATTATTGGTATGAAGCCGTGGAAGTATGATTATACAGTTCATCCTATTGCTTGGAGAGATGATGAGAAGAAAGAGGCTAGTACCAAGAAGCTACGTATAGGCGTATTAAAGTCAGACGGTAAGCTTCGGTACTTCTAACTTTAAGATTTCCGTATCTAATATTCTCTGTGCTAGGCGTCATTCCACCAACACCCGCCATCGTACGGGCTATCGACACGACCGTTGACGCACTTACTGCTGCTGGACATACAGTGGTGGAAGTTACACCTCCTAAAACGGCCGACCCTTTCACTGGTTTCAACCTGGCTTCTCAGCTCCTCAATTCCGATGGATGCGTCACGTTCAACTCTTTCCGCTATTCGTTCGAACCTACCGATCCCGGCGCCGCTCAACTGAGCAGAATCGCATACCTTCCCGGTGCCCTTCGATACGGTTACTACCTCTACGTTCGTTATATCAAACGTGACGTCAAATGGGCAACAGTGATCCGAGATTTTGGACCCAAGAGCGCAGCAGAACTGTGGCAGATCACTGCTAAACGTGAGGCATTCCGTAGGGCATGGCACTCATGGTGGGATTCCGAGCCCCAGCAATACGACTTCATCCTTTGTCCTGCAAACGCCACTCCCGCTCTTCCCCACGGCGCTATGCACGATGCTGTTTCCTCATGTGGGTATACTTTTTTGTGGAACCTGCTTGATTATTCCGCCGGTATCGTCCCTGTCAGCCATGTCGATCCTAAGCTGGATGCTTTGCCGTACAGCGGCAAACGAGGATACAAGACTGCATTGAAAGAGTTGGGCCAGAATCATGCCATGGCTCGTGGCGCTTGGATGCACTATGATGCTCAGAAAATGGCCGGGCTTCCTACTGCCGTGCAGGTGGTGGGCCGTCGATGGGAAGAGGAGAAGGTTCTGGGGTACATGGCTGCAGTCGAGGGTGCTCTGGAAAAGGCGGGTGGTAAATATACCATTCTAGATGTGGATTAAGTGTATGTAGTCAGTATTTCGATCTTCAATATGTTCATAAAACTTGAGATAGATATGTTGTCATGCTTCATAAGTCAGAGACGATAAGCGAGCATGTCATACGTCGTCAGTCGATCACCGCATAGGTCCGATATACACCGCCATCTATTGGCCCATCAACACGAACATTAGCATCAAGTAGCGCGAGCGGTACGCAAGTAAGCAAGCAGGAAGCACAATGACGCGCGGCTGCAGTGCTGTTGCAGGATGACGTCGGCTAACCATCGTATCTAGATCTGTAAGTTATGTACTGACGACTCTATCAGTATGGGTGTGATGATCACATTCAAGGATCGTTTGTATAGCTTCAGACGGGAGTCGGGTGGAAGCGGGGCCTCCCTGTCTCGATTTTGCGGTAAACGAAGAGCGTGAGTCAAGTTGATATGGCATGATAACTATGACATGGCACGATGTACGTAAAGAAACAGGAAAATGTCCGAACAATTATCTTCCTATCTTATCCGCGACAAGGCAAGGGTTAGAAAGTGTAAATACTAAGTACTCGTCCATGTGATGGTGGCATGGCCACACCGCTCTCAGACTCCTCACCGTTCTCGTCATTAATCGCAGAACTGATGGTCACAGACAAGAGCCGCCGGAGCCGCTAAATGACCTACTCAGATCAATCAGATCAATCAGATCGCAGGAGATAGACAGTATGAGCGGAAGAGTACCTTAGTGTGGCGTGGTGACTTGGTGATGTGTTCAAGAGACTCAGTTGGTGATCACTGCCAGCCCCCACGTGTACTGTAAAGAGACGAGATTACGGTATGATACATGTATGACGGACGGTACACGCAGTAGAGCCACTGAAGTGGGGAGCGGCCCGAGATCCTTACTATGTATGTAGTACAAACGTGAGCAGTTGTCGAATGGATGGTGTATTTGGCAATATAAGCTTATATATTAAGCAAAAGAATAAAAGCCCTATTAAACTCCCCAGGCCTAAGGCTTTATAACAGAGTTCATTCAAAGTTAACAATAACCATACAA
>LHCL01000022.1:0-412946 GCA_001305275.1 Talaromyces verruculosus
TTCTTATAAAGCCTTTGCCTCTTTATTCTTCTTTATTCTGTTATAAAACTGCACCTTTTATTCCTTTTTACTTCACTGATCTAATAACCTGCTAAAAAATATAGTAGTTAAATCTTCTAAAGCATAATCTTGAGATATTCAGAAATCTTCTTTCTAGTATTATCTATATTATCAATCATATACTACAGTATAATCATTAACTATTCTTACTGCTTCGCTTGTTATTATTCAACTCCTTTGTAATAATCTTTCATACCAATATAAGGCTTCTTATTTTCCAACTCCCATTAGGAGCACACAGCATAATAATATACTAATACTATTCCTTTAAGCATTATTAGGAAAGCAAGCCAATAGGTATATATCATTATTGGCACACCAGCATAATAGCATAAATCAGAGAAGATAGAGTACTTCTAATCAAAGGCATCTTCTAGTCCTGAATATTTCAAATCCTCTTTATAGATCTTAGCAAGTTACACAAGAGAATTCATAACACATTTTTCTTCATCACTATACAGGTCTAGATACTAATTAACATATAGATTATTCACCACATGGTACTCTAATTATAGGAAAAATAGTTTAGGAGTTGCAGTATCAAGATACAGTTTCATAGGTACTTCATTCAATCTAGGACAATCTAGATTATAAAGTGGTATTATTATAAATATAACCTTTAGATCAGGGCTATCCTTTAGTATTATTAATTCAACCTTTTCTAGTTTAAAAGGTATCGATTATATCAACTTCAGGGATAGCTTTAGGGACATTGATTTTATAAAAAGATATATAAATTTCTGCTTCAAGTATGGTAAAATATTATTATTAATATATATTATAAAATCCTTAAAACATTCTTTATTCTAGTCCAGTCCAAGAGCATCCTTGAGAATAGCATTCAAAGAGTCCACTAGTGGTATCTTATAGTTAGAGTAAACACCATAGATGTAAATCAGCTTTCAAAAGCGTATTAGAGTAAGAGTTAGCACCCTATAGAAGTAATTAAGACTCTAATATTAGAAATCTTCACTTATTACTTACCAAAAGTTATAGTTATAAATATTATTATAATCCTATATTTTCTATTTAATATATACAATAAGATTAGTGTTAGATTTTCCAATAGGGGTAAAGGTTATTACATTTGACACATATCCAAGTTCCTCCATATAGGAAAGTAATAGTAAGGGGGGTCATGATTCAGGGATAGAAGTAGAATCACAATATTATGGTTATCCGCGTTGCGCATATTATTGATTAGGCGTATCCCTATATCTAATAAACAGGGATGATATAATTAGCTCAGAATCATCATCTAGTAGCCCTTGAGAGTATATTCACAATAGACGATCTACTATAGTGCAAAGACAAAGGTGTGAATAAGTTTATATTATTTAGGCTTATATAACAATAGTAGGATAAAGTTATCTATAATAAGCTTAAATTAACAATACCAGGCGCACAAAGAAGAGATAAAAAAATATGGTTGTTAGAATTATTGTGTATTAGGAGAGAAAGAGTATAGTGAATAATAGATGAGAAGTAGGTTCATAGGAGTAGAATTAACAGTATAGAAAGATAGATAGTATAGTAATCAGAAGAGAAGAAGAAGAGTATAAATATTAGTAAAATAAAGAGCTAGGAGTATATTCTAGATTTATATTAGGATATAGCTTCAGAGAGAATATAAATCTCAACTAAGAGCTCATATGCAGGCAAAACAGAGCATATGTCAGCACACTATAGAAGAAGCAAAAGAAGCAATAACGCAGAGGAAGCTCAACAGGTTATTAATTCTCTTATGTCAGAGATACATATAATACTCTGGAGCAGGCTCAACAGGGGTATGGCACAGTGTAGAAACTTTGATCTGTGGCGTTTACTGATCAGTGTTGGTTCTATACAGTCTAGGGACACGCAGTATGGATTAGTGTGAGGCTGGTCCAACTAGCCTACAAGGATGAGCTGATCAATATGTTGAAAATAACCTCAATTGATAACTAGCTTCTAAAACTATCTGTTGGGGAATAAAGGCCATACTTATAGGCACTGAGTGCCTACCTTTCCTGATCGTATGGACAATACTGTATGAAGTAGATACAAAGCTCCGTTGTTGGAGACCAGGCATACAAAGCATGAAGCCATTCGCAAAGCAACAAACACATATATCAAAGATCTGTAGCACGTTGTGGAGCATTGCAGTGGGCTCAAAATGCGCACGTACGTACGTAAGTGTACGTACATTGCAACGGCAGTATCCGCCGGGTTGACGTACGTACTACCCGGATCTGGATATTGCTCACGAACCGACAACTTTTAATCTTTTTAAATTATTTAAGACTATAAATAATTATTAAATTTTTTAAAAGATTTATTATATAAATTAATCTAATTTTGTATAAAGCAATTGGATTATGATTGAAGAAATTATAAAAAAAAATGAATTACCTCCCCTATCCTGCGACTGAACTACTCAGTCTGTACAAGAAAGCGGCCGAGATATAAACAAAAGGACACAAGGATTCCGTTAAATAGGAAAGCAGATTAGCCAGGCAAACTCTAAGGTAACAGCCAAGCCTGAGCATTTATTCAACTGCAAGGCTGAACCGGCAGGGACTATCAATCCGGCCCGCCTCCTGGGTTGTGACCTCGTGCCTCCAGTAACGCGGCTACAGTGTGGTGTTGATTCTTCTTTGCCAACTTAATGGCATTCGTAAGACCCGTCTTTCCGAGGACATCTCCAACCGCCCTTGCGTTCAGCAGCATTTTGACCATGTCTAGCCTCCCATGTTCCGCGGCGCCATCGATTGCGGTACGTCCGTTTTCGAGCGCTGGGGGAGCGTTCACATTGGCACCTTCTTTGATCAACAACAATGCGATGTTTATGTAGCCCTTGATTGCGGCTCCCTGAAGAGCAGTGACCCCACCAACCATCCCCGGTGCTGCATTGACGTCAGCCCCTTTGCTAAGCAGCAATGTGATAATTCTTGAATTAGGCACTTCTGCCGAAGCTGCTGCTTGGAGAGCCGTTCTCCCATGATGGGCCCCTGGCCGAGCATTTGGGTTTGCACCATGTTGGAGAAGAAGTTCCACAGATCTCATCTGGCTCAGTTCAGCAGCTAGTTGGAGTGGTGTTCTGTCGTTATACGCCGCTCTCTCTGTTGCCCACATGTGATCTGGATAAGCTCCTTTTTCGAGAGCTAATTTGAGCACATCATATTCCTCCCTAATGATGATATCATGAAGTAAAGGACTCGGGGAACCATCAGGACGATTCAACGTTGCACCTTTGTCCAAGAGGAGATTGAAGGCCTTGGATATGTCTGACTTCTTCTCGTAATACTCCTCCTGCTCCTCGTAATAATACCCATCGTCGTACTCATCGAGGGGTGGCCATGGACGAACGGTTGCTTCTAGAGCCGTCATTCCACCAGCAATGGCAGGTGGAGCATTAACCTCAGCGCCGATGCTTATAAGAAACTCGATTTTTTCGACACTACTTGTTGTGGATTGGGCAGCACCTTGGAGGGCTGTGAATCCCTTGATTGGATAAACCGGGGAGTTGACGTTAGCGCCTCTGTCGACTAGATACCGCACCAGTTGCAAAGTACCCTGCGAAGCCGCGGCTTGAAGCACGGTACGTGTCTGTCCATAGTTATTGATAGGTGTTCCGTGATCAAGAAGAAGAGCGATGAAGGCAGTAGCTTGCTCTACGGCGGACCTCTCGAGAAGTGGTGGCCCATATTTTCCCAAGTCGTACCCAGCTCTGGTTAAAGAGTCAAGTAAGTGCGAGTCATAAGGATTGTCTTCGTTCCCCAGAAGAACCTCTAAAATGCCGCTAACGTTAACATCCACGTTAGCACTGATTAGAAGGTTTGTATAGTGGCCCCTATACTTCACACTTGCCCCAACCGCAGCAACTATGGGGCGCTCGGATGTCGAAGACAAACAAGATCCATTTGGGTCAACCCCTTGCCGCAGGAGATTGACAACCGCCTTGGTATTTCTTGAACGTAGTGCGATCACAAGACTTTCTTCTAGTAACTCGGATGGAATGTGGTTATTCTTGATAAGGAACTCCGAGAGTTTGTCAGGGCTATACTGTGCTGCAGACACGATATCCTTGGTGGATAAGTGTTTGTATTGTCGTAAGGTTGGAATCTTCCTTAAAATCATATCATGTATTTCTGGTGCGTGGGTTGCTGTATGTTCCAGAAAAGGCCGCCCAGCCTAACCCCAAAAGGCTGGTATCTTTGCTTTGTGTTCCACTAAATACTCGGCGATAGCCATATTTTTTTTTGCTGACGGCGAGAGCCAATGGAGTCTGTGGGCTTCTCCACGATGGCGCGTCAACATCGACACCGGCTAGGACGAGGCACTCAACCATTTCCAGATTATACGTGGAAACTGCCTCCCAGAGGGCGGTCGTATTAATTTCCGGTGAAAGCTGAATATCAACCGCTGCATTGTTGTTGATTAATGTAGTGGCAGCAGCGACATTCCTGGTCCGGACAACAACATGCAAAAGTCGAGCGCCAGACTGACCACTTAGAAACTGGGGATCCAAAGTTGATAAGATGAAATCCTGAAACTCGAAGTTAGTGGTATTAATAGCCTCCTCTGCAATATCGTTGAGGCTGGCCCTAGTAGCTGCAAGTATTTGTCGTGTGAAATCTATCTGTTCGGCACGAACACCAGCTTTTAGCAGTTCTGAGCCGAATGCTTGCACTGTAGGCGTATCGAGTTGTAGAAAACGTCTGAGTGAGGGCAGGTGGTTGTCGTCGATTACCCAGTCGACGAAGACGCACATTTGGTGGTTTGTCAGAAGGTTGTTGGAAAAGAGGTAGGCAGCGAGTTCGAAAATTTGCCGTAGTGGCTGCTTCTGGTAGGAATAGAGGAGCGTCTGGATTTGATCTTTTATTTCCCCGTTGTACATTTCTGGAATTAAGTCTTGTAGTTTATCAGTAAGGGAAGGCGCAAGATCACCGACTTGTTTGTCATGGATGGAACCAATAAACTTGGCAAGCATGACCTGGAAGTCTTTTGCAAGTGTATCGGCTCCCGAGGGGGTATTTGGTGTTTCGAACATTAGAGGGCCTCCTCCTGGCAATGGGATAGGTCTTGAGATATTATATCTCAAAGGGCTCATACCTATCATTGAAGACACATTACCAATGTTGTTAGATAAACGAATCTAGGAAGAGTACGTACAGTCTTGCAAGATACAATATTGCTCTTAGCCGAAACCACGGCAAGTCCGACAACATAAGACGGCGTTTTTGGTCATGGAGTAGCAAACCAGATGGTGTCGGTGTTCGAAACTGGAAGTCCAGGAACGCATCAAAGTTGATCTGGAATTCCTCACTTGCGTGTCTCGTACCTGACATTGAAGTCAATACTGCGTTCAAACCAGAGACGTTCAAAGTGAGCTACTAGACGCACCATGCCAAAAAGTATCTCTTGCTCCATAGGGTGTCAAAAGTGCCATTGAGCGCGGACTACCAGATGGAATGTGCCACGAATAAGCGGATTGGAGGGCAATTTCTTCCACATCCTGGTCCAGGCCAGAATCAGGGATGACAACGGAAGAGGCAGTGTGAGACACGCTGTTACCCATTCCCACTTGCGCCTCGTGCCGCAGAATACCTAGCAGTCTCTCTTCTCGTTCCAATGCAGGACCAGGATCGGCGTTCGTTGTTGGAAGTACGACTGGGTCGGGCGACATGGCGCCTTCAATTGACTGCAGTGCCCCTTGCTCTAGGAGCTGTCCGGAGTGGTCAATCATAAATGGTGAGTGTTGTGGTGGGGGAGTCATGATACAGAGTCTGTCATTCAGACTGTGCCCAACAACTGGAAACGGCATCTTGTTAGTGGTCTAAAGCATATATGCAACAAAAGAGAAAGAGTTGAGGCAAGATAATACATCTCGAGGTCCTAGCAGCCGCAATATCAGGATTGACTCTGGCAGAGTAGAGTTGTTCCCCTCGTTTGAGACGTTTGTTTTCCAGTTGTTTCCCATAGAAATAGACATTGCTTTCTTTGCCCTCGAAGGATCGCTTTCCCAGTGTGGGAAGGATACCATTGACCCATTCTTCTGCCTTGATGTTTCTGAGTCCCCCGAATTTGTCCTTGAATTGTTTCAGGCTGCAATCGTTATGAATTTAACATTGATGCACAGGTTAACGCAAGGGTAAAATTACTGCCTACATACGTTACATCCAACCTCCGATGATCTTTCAAATATTGAATCGTTTGCTCGGCGGTTTTGCCTTGGGTTATGTAGTAAGAGAGGATGTCTTGTTCATAAGGCTCCCAATTGACGTTGGGCCCTGGTCTGTTGGACGTCATAATTGGGTTGTTGGAAGATTAGAAGATATTCGCAAATGACAAACACTGACCTCCAGCATGTACAGTGAACTGAGGCTGGAACTCAACAGCAGGGTTTCCGGGCGAACAGCCTTCTTTATACCACGTCAGACAACGCGATTGATGAGAGGCTGAAATACCGCATCCACTTGTTGCCGAGTCCTTTTGGTAACGGCCAATAAAACCTTAGATCCGTTGGTGCACCAAAAGTTCGCGTGGGCTGTGCAGCTACGTGGCTGGCTGTCATCATGAGTCTGTGTGTCTGTCCGCATGAGGCGTTTGTCGATTGGTTTCTGATGAAACTTCCCGTTGACCAACTCGGTAGTTATTGTGGCTAGGTACGTGCTAGAAACGGGACTTTTGTCGTCCAATCTGCATCCATTTTTTCTGAGGAAGAAATTTTAAACCAATATGATAAATGCATGCACGGAACTTCTTGATACTTTAGGTAATGCGTGGAACTTTTTTGTTGGTTGGCCTGGGAGTTCGAAATCCGCCGGTGATCGGAAAACATCATATTAAAAAATGTGTATATCAGTATCTACTCCTTCATACCATGTGAGCATATAAATATGACGGCTGTCCTGATCTTCTCAGGTCAAGGATTACACGGACCGCATCCTCATCTAGAGCCAGGCAGAATTGCCCGGCTATACCCAGATACAACTCAGCTACCGGACTTTGGGCTAGATGTGCGGGATTTCCAGACCATACTTATTTGTATCCAACACAAAGTAACAATTCATCGAATCAAAGTGGAATACAGATAATGCCAATCTGTTCAAACTTCTCCCCCAATATCATGTCAACTTGCTGGTCTATCGATATTGTGTCCTCCCCATATTGTAGGTGCTCCAATCATGGGCTTTCTACCTACGAACTTGGCAGTCACACAATTCCTACATCAATGGGTATGGTGTTGGGGCATATGCCTCTGGGGCAAGATACCACTACAACTCTCGACAACGTGGACCCTATCCACGATGGGCATATTATCGAAGCGTGGCCGAATTTGCTCGTCAACACTGTCCCTGTTGTCAGCTACCCCCAAGTATATCAGGCAAAACATCCCACCCACGGTTCGAATATGAACTGGACGGATCATGGTACTGGGATTGGAGACGCTTGCTTTGATGCCAGTGCTGAGCAACGGAAAATTGGTCGGAGAGCTCGGAAGTAAGCACCAAGTCATTCCCACGTCTTAGTTCTACCATGAAGATTCTAACCCTTACTGTCGCTGAAGGAATAAGCCGACCACAGTCCTCAGGTGCACATGGGAGGGGTGTACATGGACCAAGCCGTTCAACCGGAAGGCGGACTTGAGGCGCCATGAGAAATCGCTTCATGTATCTCCCCACTCGTATACTTGTGACATTGAGGGATGCGGTAGAAGATTTAACAGGAGGGATAACCTTAGGGAACATGAGCGTAAAGCTCATCGTAAGAAGGCATGGGAAATACAGGGAGTGTAATTAGATCGTTCGACATCCCAATTCTAGGAACCATCATTCCGTATCATTGCAGCATGGAGTCATTCCCCTCTGTCGAAGCTTTCAACGATTTCCAGGCAACTCGATGAGCAGTTGAAGAGATTGCCGTGTTAGCCCACCACGACCACGACCACGACCAAGTATTAAGCCCAAAACAGCAATCGACTCAAGAATCACCAAATCGGATCATGGAGATCAAGTATATACTGCAAGGCTAGCGATGAACACGTTTGGCAATTTGTTCAAACTGGACGAAACTGTGTTCACGTTTGATCAATTACCGCGGTCGGTACGCACCGTTTGCATGGGAGACATCTACGACTTCAGACTTGAAAGCTCTTTCTCACTCTTTCATTCCTTCCTCCCAAGGCTACCGCCCTAAATTAGTCCAAATTTTTTGGTGTGTGAGCGGTAACAAGCGGGGCATGACTTGGTGTCAAAAGCATGTACAATATAAACAAGCAGATACGATGGCTTATTGATGGGTCTACCAGTTCAAAGTTCCAGAATGTTTTGTAACTAAAAAGTCCCCTTTTTTTAAAGCAGGCATATGCTTTTGGTGGCCCTCAGTTTTCAACCGCCACGTTGTCACGTAAAGGGAGACGACGGTGCTCGTAAAGAAGGGGAGTTAACTTAGGTAGCGGCCCACAAGCGACAGATATTCCAACACAAACAAAAATTCTACCTGGATTGGAATCCATGAGTTGTTTTGGTTATTCTAGTATTGAATGTGCTGCATGTATTTAGTCTGGAATCCACCAAACACTAATCTTTCCGGTAAAGGACCAACTTAACCTTATTGCTAACTTTAATCGCGATCTAGAAGCATGATGGGTGGGACTCTGCAAATGACATGCGATATGTACTACATGATAGGTCGAACAGCAATTAAGTTTGAATGATCCACAAGACGTTAGTTCAATCCAGTTTTGCTTAGTGGAAGATTTGCTGGCCTTTACACCCGTCTGCTGGTTTTTACACCCCTCTTGTTGAATATAGAATATCTCGGTGGATGTGTTGTTCTATGTGTATATATATAATAAGGCTGTTGCCCCCCCATAATTAGGATAGCAACGAACAACCTTATGCCTCCAAACATACCTCAACTTAACAGTCTTCACAAATGTACGGCATTGTGTATGACTAGAAATCAGGGATAGTCACAGCGATCAAGACAAACGCCAGTGCAAAATCTTGGAATTGTCTGTTATTAGTGTGCTTATTTTACTCTGTAAATAGTTAGTGCGGGGATAAAAGGCTAAGTGGGCTGGCTTTTAGGTATGAAATCTTATACGGGGAGAAGTTTATTTTCGAGTGGGGGCAGCTATTAAAGTCAATTTAGGCTTGCTGACTTCACTCGTGGCCTAATGAATTGGAAAATTGAGAGTTTTTTGGTTGCTCTGTCTGGGGATGTTGTTGACCTTATGATGCACGCGATCTATGACTCACCTCCAGGCAACAGCGTTCATTAATCGAATCCCCCACCATGTCTCAATGTAATCTGTAACACACAACGATTCCCTGTTCTTTCGTCCACCTTTGTTCTTTGTTCAAGATGCACAGGATTCCCACATCAGTTCTTTTCGCATCATAGCTATAAAAGTTGCTGTCCTCTGTCGTGCAGCATAGTTTGGCAGAGACCGCTGGCCGATACTAGCATGGCATCATTTCCATGGGTATTTAGACTCTCGCTTGTATTTATCCTGACGGGTTTATTTGCATATTCGACTGGCGGCCGGCGTGGAACCCAAAATGGTTTACGACAGGCTCCAGGGAGCCTAAAAAGGTCAGCCTCACCAGCAACGTTTTCATCCACAACAGACTGCAAAAAATGGCTGCGACAAACCCCTGCAAGTATTGTTTACAGCTACGGTGTAAATGACACCTTATCTGGCGCTGTTTCTCTCAGGGACTGCCTCAAACGAGAGGAAGCAGCGCAAGCAAGACAGAAGATTCAAGAGATTCTAATCGCCTTTCCACTGTTTAGCGAGCCAAGCGGGGAGCAACAGCCCTTACAGGAGATTCTTCGAATTCTGCCAAACTTGGAGGCCGTCAGGTAAGTGATGGAATATCAAGGTGAGTTAACGATTCTTATTTACAAATCACCTTTTAGATGTGACAGACATTATTATGCATGCATATCACTTGATCTTCAGGTCCCCAGGAAGAATAACAGCTGGTCTATATACTTTGACCACGACATTGGGGACAAAGTAGATCCCTTAATCGAATGCAGCTCTAACTCCCTAGTGTATGATGGTGGAGAGAGTGATGAGAGACTCAATCAGCTCTACAACACCCTCGTCTCGTGCTCAAATACGCGGTCACTGAGCCTTTCGCTCAGTCAAAGCAGCTGCACAATTGGGGACAGACGTCGGTCTTTCGACTGGAAAAAGGATGACCGTTTCCCCCCCCTGGAGAATTTGACGTTATCTGGCTATGACTGGGATTTCAGGGTTAACAGCCGCGAACCATCGAACGCTGAGCAATGGAGAGCATCCATGGACTGGAGTAAGCTGAAACGTTTGGATTTCAGTCTCCCATCGAATTCGTTTCTTGAAACCTTCCGCGGTGAGTTGGACGGTCTTGAGTCGCTTGTCCTCCGCCACGGGTCTGGATTTTGGGGCGACGAAGAGACGTTGTGTGCCTTTGATGCAACTGCGGAAGAACTACGACAAAATTATACCTCCTTCATTGCCGCGCTTCCGCCGTTGCACGAACTGAGCATCAGTGGCATGGGTCGACCGCTCAATATGACACCCATCTTGGAGACCCACGGCGCCAGTCTAGAAAAACTACGTATTCACGAGTTTGAACATGACTGCAGATATGAAACCGGAAACGCTACCTGGGTACGGCCAGTTCTGAGTGTAGCAGAGGTAGAGCAAATCGTTCTCTCAGCTCCCAATCTCAAAGAGCTTACACTGGATGTATACCGAAGCTCCAATAAATGGCCCAATTCTATGCTCAAGACACTTTCCAAGTTTCCTCATCTTACCCGACTCACTTTGAACTTTAACCTAGAGGATCCCAGCACGTCCAAATATGCAGAGCTGTGCTTTGTGAACGAACGGGCTCGTGACAAATATTGCACCATTCACGGGCTCATGGAACCACAGCTAAATTACACGACAGCAAGCGAGATATTCCACACCATACGGCAATATCAAGCTGACACCAAACTCCGACACGTTACAATTTCTGCTGGTGACTTTGGAAGGCGGGTAGGAGGCGGCCTGAGATTAACCCCTCACTATGAGTGGAATAAGCCAGTGAGATATCATTGTTGGATGGAGGAGAATGTCAGCAAATGTACAGGTCAACACCATAGTCGTTTCGATGACGAGGTCTTTCAATGGAGCTAATCAGATCAAGTTGTGCCTTCTATCGGTATATTCTTTATTCAGTTTTAAATATTACATTGATACTCGGCATCGATTGAGCACCACCGAGATGTCCACTACTAAGTAGTATTTCCATATGTCGGAGGCTTCGGTCCAAACTACCGAGTACGCAATCTCATTCAATTTTAAAGGGAGAATATGCCTATTCGTAGGAGTGCCGAGTCGATTGATTTCCTAGCTACAAAGTTTTGAGGACTGCCAGAATACGAATATTAGGTGACCTTATTTTCGAGTAGGGTAGTCATCAGCGTTCATTTATCAAATCCCCCCTACCATGGATCAATGTAAAACATGGCTTTATTTCGCTGACCTATCAAATAAACCTATCCATCTAAACGTGGTAGACCATGTTATGCACGTGAGCTATGACTGACCTCCAGACAACAGCATTTTCATCATAGCAAACAAAACCCATCCATTTACTCTGTAGATGGGGCACTGTTAATAGAGAAAACAAGGCTGTCGATAGAAATTCTGTGGACAGACAGCGACGAACACACCTCTGCAGAATATCTATTGATAGAAACTCTGTCCACAGAAAATCTGTCCCCAGGAAATTCTGCGGGGCTTCAATTCTAGGGACAAATTCTCTATCGATAGAAATTCTGCGGGCAGAAATTCTAGGGGTAAAAAACGTGCTTATAGAGATTTCTTTGGGAGAATCTGTCTTCTCTCATAATTGTCTCTCCACAGAATCAGTTGGGTGGGTCGCTACGAGACATCAGGGTCTCCAGGAGTCGCTACAAACACCAGCCCAGCCTAACATACTATGTAGTACAAGGGGCTGTGCAGACCAGATTGTTCTTAGTGTGCCGTTATTTCTCAATGGTGCTTTTAGGATTACTGGATGCCCGCGATTTCTCCCTCGACTCTGCAAAGACGTTACTGTGAGGCCTGGCAAACTAAATCGGATCGGTGGGTTTCAACCCAACGTACGTTGATACCCGTGGTTTGAGACACCCAGTGGGCTTACAACCTATTGAGGTTGAGACTGAAGGGTTTAGTGTCCGTATAGTTTTAAAACTACAGTCATGAACCTAGAGCTGGTGCGATCCTGCTGGGTTAATCTTAAGAACTAAATCAATAGAGTTGATCACATGGGGTTATGTCTTCACCCAGTTTATTTCCTTCATGGATTCGCACTATCGAAAGATACTTGGCACAAATTCAAATATCGCACTGAGGCTACGTCAAATCTGACGTTTTAATCTAGAAATTGAGAGATGGAACAGTGAATCCAGATTCTGATTTCCAAAATATGAAAATCACGATGCCCCACAGGTATATATTCCAATTGCAGATCTGTAGTGAGCGGATAGTATATAATAATGTCGTTCTCCAAACATGCTCTCGGCTTTGAGAAGTCTTTCACTTGTTCGTGACTTATTCTACATGCTACAAACCTGGGATCCACAATGCCTGGGGACATTTCTCAAGGAATTTGGGACAATATTTTCACTTTTCAACAGCCGATACCAGCTTTTGCATGGGCCGAATGTAATAAACACCACAAATTGTGGAATTCGATCTTCAAGAGCGATGAGCTTCTATTTGATCCTTGGTTAATGCATGGTCTCTTCAAGTAAACACCATGTATGGCCATCGCAAGGACCAAATTTGTACTTGTAGGATCAATCCGTATTAAATTCTAAAACATGCCATTGATCAACGTCCACGCATGCGAAACTGTCATCTTGCCACTAATATTTCGAATCCTCCTAGATCATGGGAAATATGATGGAGTTCGATTGACAGCCTGGTATGCTCATATTATAGTGTACTAGTCGTAAGATATCTATGCACGTTAAATCTGCCATGAATCCCGATGTCCATTTCCACCACTAAGGGAAGAGGGCTCTATTAAGATCAATTCACGTCCTGGAATGTCCCTACAATCTTCCCTCCTTGACCATATTCCTGATAATATCAACCATTCCTTCAACCAACTGTTGAGCAATATTTTTCTCCTTCGCATAGAAAGCATCAAGCTGCTCCTTCGACATTCCTTGATGATGCCATTCAAAAATATAAGTTAAATATATCCCTCCACCTGCACCCTCACTAATAATGTGTCCAATAAAAGTTCTATCTGGTTGCACAAAATCGACCCTAGCGTCTTCATATGCCGTAACTCTCTCTTTGATTTTTTGTTGGTTCTCGCGGAATAGAACTTCGCGGACAGAGATAATGTTGCCTGTAGATGCATCCTTGCTCTCAGATATGACATTCGTTGCCCTAATCGCGTTTGGAATGAAGGTTTCTGCGGAGTGAAGCTTAAGTATATGTCCAGCCCAGACTTGCTCCATTGTAAGGACTGGAGTTGCCCCTGGAGGATTTATTGGGGCAGTAAAGGCGGTCTTATTAATTGAAGGCATGTTTTTTGGCGAAATAAGCTCTAATGAGGGGTAGGCTTGTTGTACAGAAAGAGTGTGAAATTCAAATGGAGCGACGTTAGTCGTGGTCAATTCGTAGGTCGTACGGAATGTGCCCCTTGACAAAGGACTGCAAAACAACCAGGTGCCAGTATCCTGACGGCTCGTTGCTCAGTGTTGTTACTTTTGGACGAACTCCAAATAAGGTACACGCTGGATGACGAGTGGAGCCAGCCGTTGGAATCCGTATATAACGTATTATGCTTGTAACACAGGTTAACTAACAAATTGGTAGTTATGTGTATCGATGTGTTGATTGTTGTTGACTGTGAGTCTGTATCCGGTCTTGGGGATCTGGCCCTTTTATTTGGGGGGTTATGCCAAGCCACTAATGTACAAGCAAGTAAACCTGATTGGCTAGGAGTCATGGCTGCTTTTAGACTAGCGTCTCACATGATACGAGGACGTGAAATTGTGGATTGATGGTAGACAAAATCTACTTTTTCCACGCAGCTGGATCGTAATCATGCAACCGCGATGTATATTCTGTCCATGCTTCCATTCCCCCCTCAAGCTCCCACACATCTATATCTAGAGGATTGTAACCCGCTCCTTTCATTATGCCAGCGAAATCTTTGAACAGACCCCCCATACGTTTCGCCCTGCCGTCTGATGATGCTATGTATATGGGCGTCAGCTTGATACACACATGGTTTGAAATATCAAAACTAACCATCACAGAACACAACTACATCGATATTGGAGGCCACAACCATCCTAACAACCTGAAGGATGCAACTGAAAAAGTTCTCCGCAGGGATATTTAGCGCATGCGGGATGATTCCTCCTTATCAGCACCCCGGAGGTCAATGATAAGAAACCTATCCTTATCGCTTAATTGTTCCATGTCATAGCACCTTACCAGACTTAATAGAAGGTCCGGTGTCATAAGTTCAGGTACTGACTTTGGGTCCATGAGGTCCTTGTCCCAGGGTGTCGGCATGGTTTTGTTATGAAGGAGTGTATTCTAGAATATCAACAAGCGGATTAATTCAGCTTTTGAAATTTCAATGGTTGCAGGAATTCATTGTATCTTCCTTGGGATGGGGGGCAGATTATGTACGGAGCGCCATCTAATGGCAATAAGTATGGCTGATATTGGCCAGCTGCGCCAGTCTGTAACATAGGATATAAATGAGTGGCAACCAATCATCGTGAGATATTCTAATCTAAGCCCGCTCCTTCAGCCAGCCTCATTATAAAGTATGTTATGTGTTCTGAAAGCATCCTTGGAGTTTCATGCACGACTAAGAGGCTAGCTGAACTCTAACTTTGTTTTCTAGCACAGTCTTTCGTCGCGTAATCGATATCCCGCCTTATGCTTGTCTGAGCTTCAAAACAAAAAGATCGCGACCAGACCGGGACCTTGGATAACCACGTACTTCCAGATATTGTCAGAAGTCGGGAAGGATACTTATTTTAATAGAGACATATCGTAGTTGACGTCTGTAACGAGGCCAATACCATCCATATAATTGAGCTGCGGAGTATGTCTAACTTTTTTGCCTGGCTGGTCACTGAGAGCAGCTGCAACATCGCCTGCCAGTTCTTCCTCAATTTCTAAAAGAGATGTCTTGAGGACAACAGCCATGGTTGGGGGATACAACTCGGTTGCCCGTCGCTATGGATTATGGAAGCGCTGGGTAGGTGGAGCAATACAAACTGATTTCATATACTAGATAAAAGACCGAATAGAATTAAGGTATTAATATGTTTCTCAAATACGCAATTATAATTCAACTTTAGACTAATGAATAATATAGTTATAGGTATTAAGAAATCCAAGAGCTCCTAAAAAGTGGAAATTGGCTTACAAAAGTACTTCCCCTAACGAAGCCATCACTATTTTGAAAAAAGAGTGAGGTCCTTATTATAACATAGAGCCACACCATGAAGCTAACATGTCTCTCAGATAATCACAGTTTACAACTATTTGGATTATCCCAGCGTGTAGCAACAACTCAAGGCCACTAATACCCTCATCCAACAGAAACTACAAACGGCCCAGGACACATACAACTACGCAACTAGAAGCCAATCAAAGATTACTAGGATCAACAGCTGGCAGACCAACTAGCCAACGTCGTACAGCAAAGCCTCAACTGGACCACCCAAGGGTTGGCGGACTTCGAGAGCAAGTAGCTTCCACAGAAGGGCACCAAGCTCAAGGCTGCAGTACTTATCAACATCCAAGGACCTCGAAGGTCGATTACAAAGCACATAAAGCGTGATTTCACTGACTTTGTGTAGATAAAACTCTACACAGGTTTGGTCATCGCGATGGCACTGCACAGACCCGCTTCCTTGTCAGAACAACACAACTAGCCAAGCGTGTGTGCAAGGGTTCTTGATACACATGCAGTTCATGTTTGACACTTTTGGCCCTGTGCGGATTCTAGTCATTCTGAAAATGAATCACTCATCCTACTACTGTGAAGCAACACCTTCTTAGCACAGTATTGGATACAGTACGGATAGTCTTAGCGACTTCTTTTGTATACGTTACCTTGCCCTTAGTTGATGCGAATAGTCACAGATGCCACAGTTCGGCCGTCTTCATCCTGAAACAGAGCACGCCGTATCTACATTCTGGTGTCTTTCAGCACTTGATTTTGGGAGGTAATGGTGCTGTAATGAATCCTCGTCCGGCCTTCATGAGGCGGCTAATGGATGAGCTGAATTACGCTCGCAATTTGCCACGTCTTCTCATCTACCATAGGATTGTAATTAGACTGGGATAATTGATCATTCTCAGGACCTGGGTAGCAGAAATCAGGCTTATTTCTGGAAGTAAGAAAACTAGATTGATTATAAGCCATAGAACAGAGCATGTCAACGTGTTGGCCTGGATAGACGAAATTGCTATAGTAGCTCTCAACTCGATTGGCAAGGCCACAATCCATCAAATGGTATCGTCTTAAAGTTATCAGTCGTCGTTAAGGTTGTGTTAGATATAGATATACTTCTATTCCAGTATTTAGCAACGTTCGGATACCATGTGGTAGTCTACAATATTGTTTTAACCACTGAAAACTCCTCTGTTAGCAGGATACTATCTGTGATCACAAGTCTGAGTGACGAGCTGCTGGCTATTTTTGAAAATATAGAGGGCAAAGAAATCGTATCTGTGGAAGACTATAAATCAAAGCTAGAACCGTCTCATCTAATTAGGTATATTAAAATAGTACTTTCTTCTTAAAGCTATCCCCGCGAGAGTATGGTATAGAACTTGACACCATAAATGTTCGTCCCTTGATCACCCAGGCTAGAAAGCTTGGGATCCGATATCCAAAAACCACGCCTACAGCCTTTGATCGGCCTACTGGCACAATCATCGTCTCTTTCTCATTCCGTTTGAATTCCACCACCTTACCAAACATGCTGTTGAAAAGATCATATTCCATAATTGAGCCTAGAGGTGCCACAGCATCGGTTACATCCAGAATTCCACCGTGTGAGTAAGAGGCAACGTCTCCAAGCGAATACACTTTTGGGCCAGCACCTGCTACCCGGAAATGGGCATCAACCTTGACAGGCCCCTTTTCATCGAGTAAGTGTTTTGGAATATATTCACTGTTAGGTTTGCTTCCCGTCGCATCGAGAACCAGGTCTGCAGATATTGTTTCTCCATTATCAAGTTGCACAATGGTTTTCTTATCCACAGTTGATTTGGGCGAACCGGTGAGTCGAACGCCATGAACGACCTTCACTCCAAGTGAAGTCAAGTACGACTCAGCATCCCTTCCCAACCGAGGGCGGACCATGGTCAATAAGCGGCTGCTTCCTGAATAGAGCGTAATCTTCTTGGTATTTCCGAATTCTGAACCGAGCTCCCCAGCCACTTCCACACCAACGGCACCACCGCCGACAACTACAACATGCATCGCTCTTTGCAACGCCTGATGAGTTGCTGTCAGGGCATCAATGGTCACCTCCTTTGGATCACGGGGGCTCCAAAGTGCGGACTTTGATGACGTTCCAGTTGCTATAACCAACGCTTCATATTCCAAGACGGATGAAGAACCATCTATCCCTTGTAAATGGACCTGTCGTAACGCTGTATCCAGGTTTGTGGCGTAAGCTTGCATGAATTCAAACTCGGTCGACGTGTACTCAGAGAACGAGGTTTCGATTTCGGGCATGAGAGTTTCTGGTGGGACAAGATCTGGTCGTACAAGTGCACGCGGCGCAGCGATCTTGAAGAAAAAATTCCTTGATGGGTTAACAAGGACAACTCGATAACTGTCATCTAATGAAGGGAGGACATGGCGAAGAAGATAATGCGCTAACGATATGCCAGCAAAAGAACCCCCGAGTATTAAGACAGTCTTTTGGGGTGCCATTTGGGTATATTAGACTTGTCTTTAAAGAGAAAAGATTGAAGAGGGGATGGAAATAATTTTGCCATATTCAAATTATCGCGAGTTCCTTACTATAATTACAAAAAAATTAGTCAATCTGGTCGGTCTCTTTCCTCGTCGCATTTTATCACGATTTTGGTTGGAGCTGTAGAATTAACACGAAAATCATGGAACAGCTAACTGACAGTGCATATCGATCTTGCGAAACATGCAAGAAGTTAAAGAAGAAATGCGATAGAAAATTGCCCTATTGCTCACGATGCCAGAGGTATGTCAACACCTCGTTCAAGTCTCGCCTTCAATTCTCTTAATGCATTGCATTCTTTTCAGAGTCGGTTCTACCTGCGACTATGGTCCCGGTATCAGTGACCGCTCGGTCTCCCAGAAGTTAGATGCGATCCTTTCGCATCTAAGTCAGCTTGATAAAAAAATTTCTGGAGCATCATCAACATCGCAGACAACAAACGATATTCAGATTGACACGGCAGAGTTATCTGTGTTTCCAAACTCATTTCCATGGATGACGAATCCGAAACTACTATCGCCATCTTACCTCAGCGCAATCTTCACAGGAAACCTCTTTTCTGTGCTCAAAAGTGCAGATCTGTCTATTGACAAAGTAATTAATACATACTTCAACACAATCCATACTTGGCTACCTATGATCGACCGTGATGTGGTATTGCAACAGCGACAATTGGACCGAGATCTAAAGCCACGACGTGCATGCGACTCTCTCTTGCTCCTGGCCATGTATCTTGCAGTATCTTCAGAAATAACCGAAGTTGCATCATCCCAAACAACAGCATATCTAACCTGTAAACAGCAGTTCACTACCCTGCTGGCAATGGATGAAGAGCATGTTACACTCCAGCTTATCCAGTCTGGACTTCTCATTACAGTCTATGAATATGGACGTGGCCTGCTCGGAAATGCATACGCAACGTTAGGTGTCTGTTCGCGACTAGCCACGCTGCTTGAGTTGCACAAAGATGACGCTCATCATATGGAGGACGATTCAAACGAGTTGCAAGACGTCAGACTACGAACTTGGCGGGCACTCATGATTCTTGATTGGTAAGTGTTCCTAGGGAAGATCTTCATTGACCCATTACTTGCTAAAACAGCAATAAAAGTCATGTTCCAGGTGAATTATATAAATCGAGATTCTCAATCTCTGCATTCACACCTCGCCAAGAAAGCATGAAGAAGGTGCCATCTGCAGCTTTAACGTGGGACTCTCCTCGGGATGCTTTCTTCCTGCGGCCACATCGCGGTTCATGTTCTCATGATCCTGAGTTTGAACAAGAATACAAAGCTTCTCAACTCTTGCAGCATGTTCTGAGTATTACCCAAGAACAGTCCCGCGCATCAGGGCCCTTTAGTATTAATAATTTTATTGAAATTGACCATCAGCTCCAGAACTTTCTATGTGAGCTTAGAATGCGTCATGCTAACAAGATCAGCCTGCATACTGGGGGGTTGGCATCATGCATAAGGCGAGTTCTCTACAAATATATATATCTAACATCATTGTCTGACATCTGGAAAGCGCAATGCTTGTGTTGCATTATTGTAACATAGAAGTAACACAAGACACGAGTGATTTGAGACTATCTAAGGTTCGGATAATGGAATGTATCGATCTGGTCTTTGACCTTGCGAAAGCCTTCCAAAAAGAATCCACGACATTCTTACCATCCCCAGTTATCACTACAGTCTTCCGAACTGCTTCTATACTGGCTGAACTCCGCCAACAAGACAAACTTCATCTAGTGGCAATTACAGATCCCCACGCACAGGAGGTCAATGAAGAACTGGTCAGGTTATTGCGAAGGCTGTCATCACGATGGGAAATTGCCAGTGAGTGCAGTGCCTTTCCAAACCGTTGCCGATTTGTGTTAATAACGATAGAAAAATACGTCACGGCTCTATCGCAACTTGATTCTTAGTCTCCTTTTCGCGTGGGTTTTCGTCGCTTCCATCAGGTTACGGCCAGAAACCCGGCAGGTAACATATTGCAGAGTTGTATATCGATCCTGTAATGCAATTGCTCATAAAATGGATAGCAATGCATGCGGTTTTGCGGAGCACACATGTTTGTATTCCGCTTTTGCCTGAAATGGGAATATCATTCATTATCCTCTTCGTGTCCGCCGAAGGAGCAAAATCGTCTGTCATATAGCTTGACTTCAGGGGTCTTGTACGCCCGCCTACTAAAAAGGTCAACAGCTCTCGACCGTAGCGAAAAATGTATCCGTCTCAACGAGCCCCTTATTCATTCCTAAAGCACCACCATCGGCTTTTATATCAGAAGTCCATCGACAAGACCTAACTTCGCACCTCCTGACCCGGAAGCTCTCTGTTTGTGTCTAGAAGGTCGCATGGCGTGTCGAGAGAGAAGCTTATTAATTTCTGGGAGAGTCCTGTAGCATTTTGTATAAGTCAATTGAAGAAAATGAGCCGCACTGGTCCAGACACTAAGCTGAATTATGACTTACTTTGAATTCAATGTAATGTGTAGTATTGGTCGGTGGACGAGGAGCAGAAGGGCACTCACAGCCCTAATTACGAGCTCCGATGCTGTACTCCGAAGCTAGTTAAATGAAGCAAGGCACACCGACCATTGTCTGAATCATAGAATGGATATGAAGTGTAAAATAATTCAAAATGTGCGTTTGAGGTATCCAAAGACAAACGAACATGCCGCACCAAATTTGTACAGATTCATCGGATTGAGGGTCATTCCATCTAATTCTCCAGAAGGCTCGGGAATATCGCTAGCAACGTACCGGTAATAGTTTGTATTAAGAACAGTAATCAGCAGGCGGAACCGGGGCCGCCCCCGACTGTGAGTGCCACGATGCTTTCTGGGGCTGTATAAAAGCCCATAGATCCTTTTATTCTATTCTGTATGCGATCAAACAAAGCAGTCAATTTGGATTAATTCACAGTTTAATACCGCTGTTGTCTGGCCGAGTATCATGTCATCAATGGGCCATCTCTCTATACAGGCATCCATCACGCCTGTGAAGCCGATCCGGTTCGCACATGTCGTCCTTCGAAGTCAAAACGTGCCGGAAATGTCAGCATTTTACAAAGGACTTCTCGCAGCCGAGGCCAATTTTGAAACCAGCGACGTTTGTTTCCTCACCTTTGACGAGGAACACCATCGAGTCGCCATCGTGGGAATCCCTGGACTGGGTGAAAAGCAACCACTGACTGCTGGATTGGATCATATCGCATTCACATTTGGCTCGCTTCAGGAGCTCATGACCTTGTATCAACAACGGAAGCTAAAAGGTCTTCTTCCTGTGTGGTCTGTAAACCATGGGACAACGATGAGTCTGTACTACAAAGATCCGGATGGGAACAAGGTGGAAATGCAAGCAGATTGCTTCAAGACTACTGACGAATGCAACGATTTTATGAGATCTGCTTCCTTTGCGGAAAACCCGTATGGCGTGGACTTTGACCCTGAAGAAGTGATTCGGAAGCTTGACGCCGGGGAAGATGAGGCTGACTTGATGATACGACCGGAGATTGGGCCACGCGATCCACCACAATTTATGGGCATGTAGCTGACGGAGATATCCTCCATGTATCTATGAATGTTTCAAAGCTATTTAATTCATCCGATTGTTTTTTAATCATCTCTACATAAGAATTCTCTTCGCTTTCTGATGTGACACCCTTAAATATGTATCTTCATGGGGGTCAGCTGTTGGTTGCGTGAAAGTGATATTAATCCTTTTAAGCTTATAGCGACGGAATTTCTAGACGAGCAACCTTTGGATGGTGTGTAGACCAGGCAGAACCTCGAGTGCTTCTAAAGCAATGCTCCGTTATGCTGATCCTCCCAGTAACCGTCGGAGCGGATGTATCGCCCATCGGCGCCAGACAGGGTATATGGAATCCACGCTCCTTGAGCAATCGAAACATGTTAGGTTTCCGTGGTTTGATCGGGATCCCTAGGATGCGCATATAGTGTACTGGAGCGTCATGAGTCAGTCATTTGCAGGGCAAGACGGACAGGGTGCATTCTGAGGACACGCCCCTGGGGTTTGAGCTTTTCGCGCAGCGCACATTAATCCTAGATGATTTCAAAATCGTCTTCGTTCCCAAGCCTGTTGGTCCAGGTCACTGGCAACTATATAATCTGAAAAATGACCCCGGGGAAGTCCATGATCTATGGCTGACGGCCGATGGTGGAAATAAGGAGAAATTGCAGAATATGGTGCGGCTTTGGGCTGATTATGTCAGTGAATTTGGCATCGTAGACTCTACAAGCTTGGGCGACTGGGAAGAATATAGTGAGAAGGTAGGATTCAAGGATAACACTGAGAATAGCAATTTATAATGAGGAGAAAAGTGTAAGTAGACCTAGTTTAGCGCTACGTTCATATATTATCTCAGGTTCTCGACTAGCTTGCGAACGATACTGATATCTTTAAGAAATATTACACCAATCCTACCTATTAGGCTCATTAATACTGTATAAAGTACTTAATTAATATGGTCAAATATTTCCTACAATTCTAACATCTCTAGAGCTAGATTGTGTAAGTGGTGGTCTATGGAGAAGGAATACGATGAGGATACGATGTGACGGCACCTGAGGCAGGAATTGAAGCACCAGTTTTCGGAGATGAATTTGGAATAGCTCCCCTACTTCCCAATTGGCACCAGGATATCGTCTTATGCATATCTTTTGTCTGCCGAACAATTTCCCTGTATTTTGCCTATCTTCTAGCCTCAGCACATACAAATAGGGGATACGGTATGCATCTGGAATTTCGCTGAATCCGGTTGTCGGAACACCTGATTTGAACAGGAAATGTCCGATTCAATGCTATTTAAACGTTGGGAGGTAGTTCAGGTAACGCTGTGCTAAGCCAAGTTATCAATTTTCGTAGGAGCAACCAGCATGTCTTCAACATGAGGTCTGCAGACTTTTTGAACCCTATGCATGCAGATATTTAAGCAATCTTCTTCGATAACACTTTCCAATTTGAACTGGAATCCGAAGAAACGTACTCGAGATGAACATCGTTCGTTGCGTATGCTAGCATATCGTCCACGGTATCAAAAATAGACAAGAAGACCATATCGAATCGATTTTCAGATGTGGTGTTCATGGATGCGGTCAAGGAAGCATGCTTGAGGCCTGTGGTCGGTGCATGCTTTAATATCTGTTTCGTGGTTTGAAGTAATGGTTGGGCTATGCCGCTCACCAGGAATTTTTCCTACCATAGCTAAAATAGAACGTGCCATATGGGATTTTTCTTCTTCTGTTGTTTCAGACTTGAGCCTGAGAAGAACTATTGGCCGTGATTTAATCAGCATCCATTGCATTTCATCATTAGTCACTCCGAAAGGCCAGTACCAATATTGTGAATAGCCATGCTAGCGTGATCTTGGACGTTTTTCTGAGTCGTTCAGTTTTGTGGACAACACTTGAAAAGAGAAACAACTTGTCCATAATAAGGCTTGAATCCAAATCTACGAATTAGTAAGTGGGAGCGGAGAGGCGGCCGCCTTCTAAATGGAGTCAATGGACAGTATTACTAAAGGCGGAGGTAGTCCGACATCTCATATTTGCGTCTCGTTTGTGAAAATCGCCTACAGAACCATAAATATTCCAGAGCTCCGATGTCAATCTTCAAAGATCCAAAAGCGTGAATGAAACGTTAGAGCATAGATAGCATGCCCCGTTCAGAGTGCCCTCCTTGGTCATACTTGATTCGTTTTATAAGTGCACATGATGGGCTTATCCATTTTGGTTATGCACTTCTCCCCGACGAATTCAAAAGCGAAGGGATATCATTGCTCGCATCTAGAGGCCTTCGTGCAAAATTAATCGAAGGGAATCCTCTTTCCCCGCAATGTAAAGTCCTTGAGGACCAGGTTGTTGACGTCCAAGAGTTGCTTGGTCCCCTTACACCAGAGCTTGTGCCCACAGTCCGATGCACTGGCCTGAATTATGCACCACACAGTCAGCGTCCCTAAGCCTATTGATTTTGAAAGTACTAACCTACAACAGGACAAGAGGCCATGACTGGAATTCCCCCTTTCCCAATAATGTTCATAAAGGGATCCAGAGCGATCGCAGACCATCGTCAGAATATCGAGATTCCGCGGGTTGCCCAGGGTCGCCAACCTGACTACGAGGGTGAGCTGGTGGTTGTGATATCACGCGATTGCAAAGACGTCAAGAAAAATGAAGCCATGGATTATGTCCTAGGTTATACAGTAGGCAATGATGTCTCGACCAGGTGACAATCCTCAGACCCAGGAAACAATCATTTTTATATTCTAGCTCACTATGCAAATCAGGGCATGGCAGCTTGATGAAAAGTACGCTGGGCCGATGACTCAAGCAACCTTTTCAAAGAGTTTTGATACATATGCTCCTCTTGGTCCTTGCATTGTATCTCGCAAAGTACGTTTCATTTCTTCGTCATAATTCTACCCTTCTTATTCCCTTAGGTTCTCACCGATCCTCAATCGCTTCAAATCCGAACATGGGTCAATCAGTCTCTTCGCCAAGACGCCAGCACTAGAGACATGCTTTTCGACGTTTCAACGTTGATCTCATTTCTCAGCCAGGGAACGACTCTGGAGGCTGGGAGCATTATCTTCACCGGGACACCTGGTGGTGTTGGAGCCTTCCAAAACCCTCCTCAGTTTTTAGCCCATGGGGACGTTGTCCAAATCGCCATTGAGAAAATAGGAGCCCTGGAAAATAAAGTGGTGAATGTATGATTATCCTCGGAAGTATTGTATGTACAGATCGATACGAGCCCGAGGAATGAAATCCATTGGTTCATATTTCACGTGGTGGAGGTTGCCCTATGCCAGACACTGCCATAAGAAATCCCACGTTCTGTCCGACCACGCGGTAAATACTACCGTATGAAGATATACAGGTGCAGCGACCCTCGACTGGGACAGAGGCATTAGGTGCAGAACGTATCTGGAGACAATCTTCAACTTCAAACGGGAATTCTCAGCGATCCCGACCCTGATCTGGAATCACTCAGTTGAACGTTATTCAAGTACTAGGACGTAGAATGGGATTTTGAAGCCCTAAGCCTCTAGAATCGGAGACGGTGCGCATTTCATCACTGGCTGATGTCAACACTTAAAACGTAACCCCGCGTAGACTAGCTGAGCTTTTAATAATTATGTAGTCAGCGTGTTTGTCAGGCTGCGATAACTCCGACCAAGGCAAGCGACCCCGAACAGGAATTCACAATGATCTGGAAAGGGAACATACAGTGACACCAAACCGGAACGCAGTAATGTCAATGATCATGAGCAGTAGTAGAGATCCAGTACATACCAGTTGTACGCTTCTCCATGGGGATTGATGGGTTCTATACCACGGGTAGCCTCTCATCTGTAGCATCTTGTCAGTACTACTTTTCATGGATGAGTCGCCTTCAGAGTTGCGAGTTGTCTGAATGGGAAATCTGGCATATACTTGCATAGACACAGAGGTCCGCGATCAGCCCTCAGAGTTTCACAGATAAATAGAGCGTAATAAATAGATGAGTACTGAATCTCAGAGATTGAGTTGAGTTCTGTCTGTAGTCTTACTCTAGCGAGTTAATATATGGTCATGACGTCGCATGCCGGGGGAAAGATCCGCCTACAACATCAATCAGCTTGATACAGCACGACAGAATGTTTCAAGATGCGAGTAATCTGACATCAGGCATGATTCTGTTTGTATCGAAGAATCGTCTAAGGCTGCAGTGACATGTGATGCCTGTCTTTATGTTGTTGCAAGCAGTGAATATGTTACATTGTCATTAGAAGCTTGACCGGAAGACGTCGGATACAGCAGCAATATTACCACAACCTTATGAGAGCTTTAGCACGATTTGATGTTGAAAAGGACTCTTGATACGAAGTGTAAAAGAAGCTACTCATTGTATGGTGGCCCTTCCTTTCGACAACAGAAGGACGTCATTAAAAACAGTCCCAAACTGCCTTCTTCTTCTTCTTCTTCTTCGCCCTTGTTTTTTATTCTAACAACATATCCTGCGTCGAAAAAAGTCGTATCAGCAGTCAGTTTATTCTTTCATTGGCTACTTATCGCCTAGAAACAGTGCCAACTACATATCTACGTACTGCATGTACGGAGGGATTTACTTCCTACTTTGGGTTTTGTTCCCTTCAGTGTGAATTTGGTATGTTGAATCCTACTTTAATTATCTAAGTATAGTCTAGCATGCCTGCTAATATCTTATAATGCTCAGAGAGTATTGGTCGATTGTTCAGCTCGTTTCACTTTAGAAGTGGATGCTCCTTTACTTTTTCCTTGATCAAAACATTCAGTATGCATTTCCTGACTATTGCTTTCTTGGGCATCTTAGCTGCATGGTACCATACCTGGCCGCTTACATATATCTACATGGATGCATTGATGCCTGATTACTAGCGTACGTAGCACAAACAAAGACAATGCAGATCAAACAAAAAGAAAAGAAAAAAGGACATCAAGTACTACAACCTGTTGACATGTCAGATTCAGACAAGAGGAGAAAGCATACCCAAGCGGGGAACCTGGGGTCATTGCTCTCCGCTCCAACGGAGTCGGACGCCTTGACATCATGTACATACTACCGAGGCAACGCATATAGAAGTAATAACCGACCTCTCATCCTGTGTAGGATTTCCTATAATTACTCCTCTCAACCCCCTCATTCTAGCCCAACCAAGAGTGTATGAATTGAAACGTGCAATTACGAAATTTCAAGATTGGAAAGCAGAAGACAGACCCGAAGATCCAAAAGGCGAAGATCCAGAAGACGAAGATGGCTCAAACCACTACTTCTCCCAATACAGAGGTCAAAATTCAGGACCCAAACTGCATACCCTGGGACCCGAGTAATGACATTTTCCCATTGAGAAGCCAACTGCCCAAAAACATACCGTATCATCCAGATGCGCCTGAGGACGCGGCTTGGGTTTGGGGGGAGGATGATTACGTACCTTATCCACTTGCCCCTAAGTAACACGACTAGCTGTACAGACGAATTGACGAGCGCGACAAATATAGATAGGGAGATTAAACCTCCTAACGCCCCAGCGCGTACTCAACGCCGCAAAGACGGAGATTCGGACAGGCGAGACGGTTCGATTAGAGTATCTCCTTCATCTCCCCTTCCCCCTTCTTTCAGCTTTTCAGGTGGTTTGAGGCTGACGGAAAAGTCTACCATTACACATCCCCATAGCACCATGCTTCAGTCGCGCGCCCGCAATCCATCGCATCATCGATCTCGGCGGTGGCGTCGCGTTTGATGATGTGCTCGACAATATGAATCCGCAGGGCGGGAGTCAGTGGGATGGATTTCGACATGTACTCCTCCCCCCTCTTTCCTTCCGATGCTTCAAGTCTGTTAGGATAGGTGCTGATGAGGGTGGTGCATAGTTTTCGCATTTGGCGAGCGGGTCGTTTTATAACGGTGTTCGTTTGTCTTTCAATTATATGCGTGATTGGTGGGTGATAGGCACTGATTGATTGTCTGATGGACAGACGAAAGCAAACGATATCCTCCCCAACCCCTCGCAAACCCAAACCCAACACCCAGTCAAAAACCTCAAATGTAGTATTCACTACTGGTCGTCCCCAGCCCAACGACCAGTACAATCAGGACTTCAAGAAAAAGCAGCAACAGGCGGAATATCCGGCCGCGCCATCCTCCTCGACTACTGGACCTACGCCCAATCCACGCCAGGAAAGGCCTACGACCCTTATACAGGCCACCCCATCACCTTCACCGACCTACTAGCCTGCGCCGCCTACCAAGGAATCAATATCTCACCCGCGTCACAAGGAGGAGACATCCAAGTCGGCGACATCCTACTCATCCGCTTCGGCTGGGTGGATAAATACAACACCTTGACCGATGACCAGCGCCAACGCGCCGCAAACCGGCACGTGCATGTCTTCGAACCTTCGCCTTCCCAAACGAAACCAGAGGGGTCGCAGGAATGGGCTGGTCTTGCGCAGGACCCGTTGACACTAACATGGCTGCACGATAGTTACTTCTCGGCTGTAGCAGGCGACGCACCGAGCTTTGAGCGCTGGCCATCACTCGAAACGGGGCCCAATAATGATGGGAAGGGCGGGTGGTTGTTACATGAATACATCCTTGCGCTGTGGGGGATGCCGTTGGGCGAAATGTGGGATTTGGAGGGCGTGGCGGAAGTGTGTAGGAGGCAGAAGAGGTGGACGTTCTTTTTGGCGAGTGCGCCGGATATTATTTTTGGTTTGTCTATACCCCCTATTACTATGAGATGTGTGGACTGCGCTGATTGGGAATAGGAGGCGTGTCGTCACATCCGAATGCGACGGCGATTTTTTAGACGCAAGAAAAGAAGTGAAGTGGATTTGTATACCTATATGATAATCCGACAAACAACCAAAACGCCGTCATCAATCATTACTTACAAATCATTGCATCGCTCGCTCGCTCGCTCGCTCGACTCGACATGTAAATGCAAGAAAAGATATTCAAACCATGCACATGAATAGCAGAATAGTAAGAAGCAATAAACAAATCAGAAAATATCCTCCGGCCACGAAAACTCCTTTGACGGGATTCTCGCCTTCATCGTAGAGAGTACATTCTTTTCTTTAGATGGAGGATTAGAAGAAGATTTGCTACTCAGCAATTCCTTCGGAACAGGAGGCACAGGCGGGATATTCTCATAATCGTTGCCGTAATGAGTCCATACCTTGCTCTTCTTCTGCGCTGATGGAGTAGGTGTCGTCGTTGTTGTAGATGTATTTCCTTCTTGTTCCTGTAGAAAATTTCCTTCTTCTTTAGTCGGAGTAGTGGCGTTTGCTACTGCACGCAAATTGCGAGAGGACTGCTTTGCTTTTAGTCGTTGGCTGGCTTTCGTGGTTAGACTGGAAGCGCGTTTGTCGCGTGCGGACCTGAGTTTATTGCGTGGTCTTGGTTTGCCTTCATCGCCTTCGTCGTCGTCTGCAGCAGGCTTTCCGCAGTCGGCGTCGTACTCTTCGACATCATCGGTATCGTCTACCGCATCGATAGGCGTAGGAACAGGAGACCTGCGTTTGCGCGACAGACTATCTGCAGGTGGCCATTTTGCAGTCCTCTGGCTCGTTCCCTGCGTACCGCGCTGAACGTAGCCCGCTTGTAAAAGTCGTTCGGAAAGTAAGGTTGGAAGAGTACCCGGTCCATACTGACGGTCATGCTCATCATCAACACATATTGTCGGGATAGACATTTGGTTGTTGCCATCCGGGACATACTCTCTTAACTCTCGTCGAGCTCGCTCCAGCTTATCTTCCAAATTGCTAACCCGTTTCAGCAGCTTAGCTTGTTTATGTAACTCTTTGCGTGACTGGCGTCGCTCCACAGGTTGATGCACGTTATTATCCTTCTCGACATCTCGCTCCATCGACGACCGCATACTCATTGGAGACACATCCCGAAACCGTAGCGCGGGAACACTGAGATTCGAAGTCCTCTTTCGCAACTCCGAAAACGACTTCAACTTCGACACCCCTCTGTCAGGAGGAGACATAGGACTCAGCCCGTCACCAGGTACACCGACAAGGGTATCATCCTGAGAAATGCGGCTTTCATCAGGCAATTTATATCCCATTTTTTCCTGGATCGATTTCCACGTCTCATCGGCAATACCAGCATCAACTTGATTTTTGAAATGGATATTAGGGTTAATGACAGTCCCTTTGTAGCCGGACTTTTTCAACTCGGCATAAGCCTTCTCCGCTTTGAGTTGCCGCTGCTTCATAACCTCCTTTTGCTTGGCGGCGCTGTCTTGCTCCGGCTTGTTGCTAGTCTTTGATCCGCCAAAGGGATGGAAAGCAGAAGCAATCGCCTTGCCAAATCGAAAGATCCCAGAAGATCGTTTCTCCAGCTTCTTATCTGTTGACGCACCCTGCGAGTAACCCTGCGCGGAACTCTGGCCCATATCTTCACTGTTCGTCTGGTGACGATCATCCTGGAAATAAATACTAGGCGGCTTCTCACTAACCCGATCATTCATACTTCCCTCAATAAACCTCGAGCGACGAATCCTCAACACCGGCGACGCGCGATTCCTACTTTTGCCACGCGTAGGTGTGGGCGTGTTGCGGCGCGCACTCAAATCAATCTTCATCCCATTCTCGTCGTATGCAATCTCACTCTGTAGCGGCCATCCATTCGATCTTCCTCTTTTGGCTGAATGGACTGATTTCGAATCCTCAACCTTCTCTTCTACCACTACAGCAGCAGCAGCAGCAGCAGCAGCAGCAACAGGAGCAGGTTCGAGTTGCATATCAGATTCATCAGCATCATCAAACCGTCCGGACGTATCAGACGTGGCATCCGACAAATCCGCTGCTGCAGCAGGCACAAACTTGCGCTTATTCAAGCTATTCGACGCCGTCGTGGTTGCCGTGGTGCTCATCATACTGAGTCCTTGATATCCGTATCCGTATCCGTGTCTGTGTCGATTATGCTGATGATGGCCGTACGCGTATCGGTATCGATATTCGTTATCCGTATCCGTAAACGTCGCATCCCCTTCCAAGTTGTCGCTCTGATTATCGCTGTCGTCACTATGGTCAAGCACGAGCGATTTCTGGAGCAGCGGATCAGCCTGAAGCGGGTCGAATTGGAGTTCAATGTCTATGTATGGCGGGTAATAATGTGATGATGGGCGCGAATTTGAAATCGAATGCTGTGACAGATCTCGTCAGTACCTAGGTATATATTTCGGGGCTGCCAAAAAATCTTGATGTATCAGATAGAAAATGTCGTGCATGCCAGATAAAAACAAACCTCCGCATCTTGATCCATTGATTTCTTCTCCATGTCCATTTGTCGTTTAAATAGTGTCTGATACGGCAGAAATATAAAAAAAGACTTACCAAATCTCAAAAATCGAGAACAAAGAAAAGAAATCGTCTCGTCGTGTCGTATACGTACGCAACTCCCGAAAAGGGTAATCAAAACATAACTTTCGCTCGAAAATATGCACACGAAAAAAAGAAAAAAAAGCAAAACGCAAAATGCAAAATTCCAATCTAGGCTCTTTGCCTTTAGACGAAAGAACTATTTTGTGGCAGATTGAATGAATGCTCAAGGTAGGGATGGCATGGGAGGGGAACGAGATGGATGGGGCTTGTTTTGGTTTTTGCTTTGTTTACCTTGACAACCTTAGATAACGACGGGGGTCACGGGACGGGACGGGCAGATTAGGGTTAGCCACGACCAGATCTCTCAATCAACAATGTCTATAGACTTGTCTTTCCTGAATTCTAAATATATTTCATCTTTGCCTTCGCTACGGCTACATTAACGGAAGCAAAGCCCGGGTGGGTCGTCATTAATCCGGACGTCTCTGCCAGCTGGCAAGTCTTTCGAGGATATACCGGTATCCGCCAAGCATCAATAGATACAACAAGAAATGTATCAACATATACAGACTTCTTATGCTGAGGATACCATAATTCCTCTGCCGAGTACATGTACAATTTAATGTTTATGACGTCCACACGCGCCAAGAACTGAGAATCATTTCATTGGCTCAAGAAACATTGACGGGGGGTTAGAAAGCCACCCACCGTTAAATCCATGGAGATAACCCTAACAAAGACTCAGATTGGGTGATTGTCAGGGAAGGGGGCTTAATCCCGTGGAAGAGGAGGAGTGACCCAATGCGACTGGTTCCATTGAAGTTGCGAAATCCAGGAGCTATATATATATATACCTAGGTAGTTACTGTTCATCGTGAACATCGTTAATCTCATGTTCCTGCAACGTCTATCTACATCATCATGGCTTCCTTTCAAACAATCCTGATTATTGGAGCAACTTCAGGAATCGGGGAGGAACTTGCACGACAATACCATTCCCTAGGCAAGCAAGTAATCATCTCAGGCCGGCGAACGACGAGACTTGACACTTTAGCAGCGCAGCTACTAGGAGTGGGCGTTATACAAGTATGTTTAACTAACCAAAACTCTGCGGCGCCTTGGACCTACTTTCACGTTGACAATGCAATACGTAATATAGATAGATGTACAAGACCTCGACGCTTTACCAAGAAAGATCGATGAAGCGTTTACCATGTTTCCCGAAATCGATGCTGTCATTGTCAATGCAGGGGTTCAGATACTACTGGATTACACTGCTGACAACAACTACAACGGATACCCGACCACGGCTAATATCACCAAAGAGATCACGACCAACCTCACCGGTCCGACAGTCCTCGCACGCTGCGTCATCGAACATTTCCGTGCTTCTCGACCAAGCCAAGCCAGCCTTCTAGCCTTTGTCACCTCCGGCCTAGGCCTCGTCCCAGCCACGATGTTACCAGTTTATTGCGCCACAAAATCCGCGCTGCACTATTTCACCGTTATCTTGAGAAATCAGCTTAAGGATACCGCCATCAGTGTCGTGGAGATTCTTCCGCCGTACGTGAAGACCGAATTGGATGTGGCGCACGCCGATGAGATGGCGAAACGTCTTGGTGGGCAGCAGAAGAAGCCACAGGGAATGCCCGTGAAGGAATACGTTGAAAGTGTTATAAAAGGGTTGGCAGTCACGCAGACGGATGGGAAGATCCAGAAATATGTTGCCGAGGGATTGCCCCGAGTTGCGGTCGAAGCATGGGTTCAGGCTCTTGGTCCCATTGCTCAGATGTTGCACATGGATTTGTGAGCCATTCGGCTGATGAAGAATCAACATTATTAACCCCAGCTTGCAATTGAAATGAGGGTTCCTGGTCAAGAAGGCTAAGATACGCCGTCTCAAATGTGCCGCCTTGAACAAATGAGTCCCAAACGTCCTAGGCATGTTAATGGTCAGTCCAATATTTAACTAGTGTAGATATACGTACCCAATTAAAGTCGCTCATTTCTATATTGAGATTTTGTGTGCATGTAGTATCAACACCAAGACTTGACTCAGAGAGAGTCGCAGGTTGAGAGTTGAATGGTGTGCCCAGTTCAAGGACTGATAATTTGTCAGGAAACGACAACTTCGCACGCAGTTGCTCCAGGATTTTATCTAGCACATTTGCTACCTTGCCCGCCTCATAATGCTCGTTCGATAGAAGTTTCCATATGGCGTGCGAGGTGTTCAGAAGTTGTAGTATTTTTTGATGCTTTGTGTCTGCATATAAGAGGCCCTTCCGCATTTTTCTTGTTTTGTACTGGAGATATAGGCAAAGTACCATAGAAGCAAGGGTAAAATTCATGCTCTCGGGGGGAAGGATGTATCGATAGTTGGGGTTCAGACACCCACCCGGTTGAGTTTCCTTATAGATTGAGATTTGATGGTTCAGCAGGATCATTGATGAATCAACGCATCGTTGCTCTGAGAGCGCATATTTTGGATCCGACCTCGCGTCTTGCAGATATCGCCGATGAAGTACAGATACTGTCTGCTGGTAGAGCGTATCCAGCTGGACCTTTTGGAGGAGCAGATATGGTGGGTGGTCCTTGTGTGCATTCTCCCAGCCATTGAGTCTCAGATATGCGGGGATCGTGGCATACGCCTGATCCAGATCTCTATCAAGCTGCAGAATAACCTCGTATGGCCCCGCGTGTATGGAGTTCAATGATTCAACAATCCGCCTCATCACGCCTAATATACTGTTTTTCGCAAGCATGTACCCCAGCGGGACGTGCTGCGAAAACGGTCTTGAGGGTGGTAACTCAGACATCGCTTCGTCAATGTCGGTGTCAAGCAGGTTGCGTGGCGGCCCAGTATCACCGTCTCCTGTCCGAATAGCAAGCGGCATCCCCAGATGAAAGGATGAGAGTGTGTCAATCTGGCAGATCACAGTCCAGGTCCGACGGCGCATTTCTCCCTGGAACGGAGTGATATTGGGGAAATGCGATGGATCACGATGCAGGCCTAGTCGCATGGCAATTCGCACAATAGCGCCGATATCTGGGATCAGTGCAGCGCCCCAGTCTTCCCGATTAGAGAATCCGAATACGCTGCGGGCGATCATGACTTGAAGGGTCAGAAGATTGGCTTTGTTTGCACCGATTCGCGCTATGCATCGACCGGAATGTGTGTGATAAAATGTGGCGAGGGTCCCGGCCAAGCCCATGTAGTCGTCGCTTCCGGCAGGGCGGAAACAAATCGCCAGGCTAAAAATGACATAGAGAAGTCCCAGCCATGATAGTGAAGTCGACGACGGATTTTTCCAGTGTTCCTGGTACTATTTGAGTTAAGCAACGCATCAACCAAGTTCGAGGGGAGCATCGTCACACAAACTTCTTTGATGAAGGTCGGATAGTGCAATATGTCTAAAGTTGTAATTAGATATGACGCAGCCACTATGAGACAAAAGAGGCCTTGCCTTTTATAGGGCCAACAAAACAATTCGGGTCAAAAAATCTTGAAACTAGCTGGTCGGCTGTGGTATGAGACGGCATGATGGCCAACAGATCATCGTTCATAGTAGATGAAGACCCGTTATGTGAACATGACCACTGGACGAACGGAGGAGTATCTTCTTGTAGTCCATCATCTAGAGTCAATGCGGCCAACTAGAGTACTGCATCAGTATATAAAACATCAATCTATCAGCTTGGCGTAGATCATATAAGCACACCTCCGCCAGGACACTATCCCAGTGAGTGCTGCCTCGGTAGAGGAGGTCTTCGTTATGAAGCCGCCCTTGGACATGACTTTTGCCTCCATGCTGGGATGGCGAGCCATCGACATCTCGTCCCTGTGTCACGGCGGAATTTGCATATATGCACCGGTCACCGGATTCCCGCACCATGCAATTGTGGCAGGGCTGTTGACGATCGCATCGCAATCTGCAGAAGCGGCATTCATTATTTTTTTTCTTAATTCGATCGCTAAAATAGAGCACCACACACATACTTGCGTACTCGGCATGGAGCACAAGAAAGCGGGATTCGGTTTCGTTTGGCAGTGGACTTTGGGGCGGCCGGGACGTTGCTTGATGGTACGAAAGCCATCTTGATAAAAGGTAGAAAGTTCCGATAACACTTTGACAATGAATTGGGGTTGAAAACGACTTTGCTGTCTTCCTTGCTTACGGAGAGATTCGAAACCCCCTTCACCTTTAAACACCGATTTTAATCACCCAACTTCTTGTAGAGATCTGGTTTGCGCAGTAAGCGTGACTGCTAATACAAATTTTCACTGCGTACTTACCCTCTACTTTTCACTAATGGTACCGACTCTCGTAAGGCAAAGGTTCTCTTAGATGACAAATTGAGCTAGAGCCAGAGGCAGTTTCAAAAGAATATCTCGGAGTAATTTAGCCTCAGGGCATAGACAACCACGCTATCAGGTGGGGCTTATCAGGCGGTGAGGGTACGGTAGGGGAAGATCATCCACTACCGTAACCCTAAATGATTGATTCATACAGGCATCCAGGCCTAATGTGGCTGGCGGCGCCTTCTAATGGGCCAGGGGGAACTATCCTGCCAACAATTTATTTAGAGTCCCCGTGATCTGTAATATAACTAGTCTCCCATTATCACCCTATCCTTCATATTGATTCAAGGGGTAATGTGTTCTTGCCATCACGTATATGGTTTCCTTAGTAATCTAAACTCAAATATGGATCTAGGGCTCAAAAGCACACTATCTTCCTTGGCTAAGGCACGTCAGTTATATCCCACATTCCCGCTTTCCCATCCATCCTAGCAGAAGCCCTTTTATAGGGACTTAAACCACCAAACCATAGCCATTAACCAACTCCGCCCAGTTCCTCTGTAACCCGGGATTGTGCGTAAGAATTAAGCGAGTGGTAGTCTAAACGCACACCAAACATCTAGCTCTCCCGGGAAACGACGCTCCGAGGGTGCCAGGGGCAGTTGGGGTATCCCCCGTGGGATTTGATCCCACGATCCACTGAATACGAGAACTCTACTATGAGGTTCGCCAACCACGAACACGCTAACCCCAATTCGGCAAGATTCAGTATCCTTCCAGGTGGTGTTGACCATTACATCCGGGGGACCCCAGACCTCCGGTGTTTCGATTATGCCGCCAATACATACGTTAAGCAAGCCGCTTACTTCAATCACGAGCAGCACCCACATACCCCTAAGAGAAGGAGTTTCAATCCACAAGTACACTATCATTTGCTGTACCATCAGTTGATACAGGCGTTGCTGTTAACTGCAGCCTCGTATGCCAGTGAACCCTGGCGCCGAAGCCGTGCCTTTGGGACGAGTTTCATGGAAAGCTCTAGACAATTACAGAAATTATCTTGCAGTTACTGACTCCGCGATTTCTAGGGAAGACTTAGTCGCTCTACTTATAGAGATGTGAAGCCAAGAACCCAGCTAGCCACAATCGACAAAAGCGGAGGGCCAAATCTGATGGAATCCTCCTGATGAATCAGGCAAATAACGCAGCATCCTGCGGGGTATATTGGGGTCGGCGGCTCAGAAGGTGCAACGGCTGGATCCTTGTGGATACTGGGGATAGCTTCAAGGATCGGAAACGTACTTCTAAGTCGGGTTAGTTGATAAAACATTCTTGATGATCAGGCAAATTTTCGGCAAATCTGTTAGTGCGATCCAAGATTATGCCTAATATCGGATCTACATAGGTAGGTAGGATCTGCAGCTCAAGCCTCATGATCACCTATAAACAACAAATCCATCGGTTAATTTCCACAAAACTAACGCTCGGTTAGATTCCACTTGAATATCATTAACATGATGAAGAATTAGTCTCATATACATTAGGAGTTTTGAAACATGGACTGGCCGATACTCCGAATGGTCTGAATAAAAGAGCCACATGTGAGTATGAACCAGAAACATCCCCGCAACTTGGCAGATTTCCAAATATCCTTTTATGGAGACTTTGGGTACCTCAACTGCCGTGTGACTTAAAATAAAAGGGGAACTCAATTCCTTTAGGCTAATCTATGCCGTATGGCATATGCTGCTTGTGTTGAGTTGTCACTGTCGAAATGCTTTACCGGATGGGCCCAGTAATTGTCTCAAGGGCTAGGGAATTATTATAAATAGAGGTTGACGGACCACCGAGAATACGATCCTCAAACGAGAAATATCGACTTCAGTTAACACAATTCCTAAAAGCCTTGATCATGATTTCTCTTGCTCCCGCTCTTCTGCTATTCTTGCCGGCCGTTTCTGGCCTGGCACTTCCCACGGATGAAGCTACACAAAACACCACAGTGGCAAGAGCCGGATGTCCTCTACCATCAAGCTACAGCTGGACGTCAACTGGTCCCCTGGCCAATCCGGCTTCTGGACTCCTCGCATTGAAAGATTTCACCCACGTTCCTTACAACGGTCAACATCTCGTATACGCGTCAGACGTCAACAGTGCAGGAAACTACGGGTCTTTGAACTTTGGCCTCTTCTCAGACTGGAACTCAATGGGCTCAGTGGCCCAGCACACTATGAGTGCTGGAACTGTTGCTCCTCAACTTTTCTATTTTACTCCCAAGAACATCTGGGTGCTGGCATATGAATGGGGCGCAAGTCCATTTTCTTATAGAACCTCCAGTGACCCCACAAATGCAAATGGATGGTCATCGCCTCAGCCACTCTACACTGGAAGCACCGGCTCCAGCACGGGGCCTATTGACCCTTCTCTCATTGGTGACTCGCAAAACATGTATCTCTTCTTTGCAGGCGATAATGGCAAGATCTACCGAGCCAGCATGCCAATTGGTAATTTCCCAGGCAACTTCGGTTCATCGGCACAAGTGGTCCTCAGCGACTCGACCGTAAACCTCTTTGAGGCCGTCCAAGTGTACTCTGTCCAGGGCCAGAACCAGTATCTCATGATCGTGGAGGCAAGAGATCCCAGCGAAAATAGATACTTCCGCTCATTCACCGCCACCAGTCTAAGCGGTTCCTGGACTCCTCAGGCCACCAGTGTGTCAGCACCGTTCGCGGGCAAGGCAAACAGCGGCGCCAGCTGGACCAACGATATCAGCAGCGGTGATTTGATTAGAGCCAGTGCTGACCAGACCATGCCCGTTGATGCTTGCAATTTGCAGCTCCTCTATCAGGGCAGAGCAACCAACTCTGGCGGCAGTTATAATGACTTGCCTTACCGTCCGGGTCTACTTACCCACAAATAGGTTTGATCAAACTATCAGTTTGAGAACGACCGGGGCATAGAAAATAAGGTGCAAGTGGTTCAGGGGAATAGCCTCACAACACTCTCTTTCTCGGTTCGTTTATGTTTCATGTAAATTAACATCAATACTGAACCGTCTCAGGCATACAAGAATATCTTTTATGTAGGCCTGGCAGCTTCAAAACTCTGTATGTAGGCGAAATAGGAAAGTTTGAATACTGACTGGGCACATATCTGATGTCGTTACCGTCGGGCTTCGACACCATGGAAGCCGTTTCTTGCATACACGAACAATGCCATTGTCATCGTCATCACTGCATAGTATCAACCGGATTTCTCAGAATGAGCATATATACGGGTTTCTTTCTCCTAGTGTCCACTGTAGGCGACTAATATCTTTTTTATTTATTCTTGCCGGACTAGTGGTAGTACAATGGGCGTGGTCACGGGACCGGGCTGGTTAGGGTTAGCCACGACTCTTGTATGGACATAGTTAACTGCACGACGAATATTTCGTACGTAGTACAAATGGTGTAATTTTGAATCGCAGCATAACTACCACTGCATACAATGCAACTCTAAGAGAATCTCTAACCAGAGCACAATCGGCAAACCACTTTGCAAAAATGATATTGATGAATAAAAACTGAATCCTTTCCCAGAAGCGAAACACACAAAAGAAGATATAACCTGTAAACATAGTTTGAGAAGTAGAAGCGTATCACATAAGGAAAATATATTTTGCCCACCGAAGGTTTGGTAAGTAAGCAAAAAGAGAGAGAGGATGGTAGATAGGAGGAAGAAATGGCCATGCCGATAGGGCGGGTTTCGTAATTGCTTGCTTGCAATGGAACAGACAAATGCAGTGCGTGTATCGAGATGAAGAAGTAAATATGACAAATCATGTACAGGAAGAATGGGAACAAGGTCGCCAATGTTTCTTAACAGAATAATGAACTTCCCCGGAGTCCAGAGATGATCTTACAGATTGAGATCAAAAAAAATTGCACGACAGAAGAAAAAAACACCGTCGTAGTCCTGATAATATAACCCATGGATATAATCAAATAAGCCAACACCGGAATCAATATTCGCCATGTATCTGTAGAAAAGTATCGGTAGAAAAAAGATCAAACAGCAAGCTGTGCTTTGCTGGACATTCTGCCGTCTGCTCGCCTGTATTCCATTTGCGGTCGTTCCCAGCGCTCTGTGTCTGGTTCGATGAAGGAGTCTCGCCTGGCTGGAATGGGCGCGTGACCGACGCCGGCGTATTCGTTCTCTGAACGAATGCTCTTGTGAGTGTGGGCGTCGTAATTGCCAAACGAATCTTCGTGTGTACGCTTGGCGAGCGAGGGTTCAATCGGATAGTAGGATGGTCTCCTTTGTTGAGAAATGTCAGATGCAGATGGTGGAGGCGGAACAGAGTCTGCGAATTGACCCAGGGAACTGATAGGAGGCAGCATGATTGATGAGTGAGGAGTGTGTGGACGTGGTGGTACAGATGTAGTCGATGTCGCTGGTGGGTAGGTTTCTGATGGAGATGGACCGGCGTATGCTGGTGGGTGGACAGGCGCTGGGTTTAGGATTGATGGGAGATGGTTAGAACGTGTAGGATAAGATTGTGGTGTGGGTTCCTGATCGGATGCATTTGATGGCTGGCGCGAGTGTGGCAATGGAGGTTGTATGGAGTATGCTGATGTCGGTGTCGAAGGTCCAGAGGTGTAGATGGAATGTGATGGTGGAGGAGGTGCGGCCGGCAGGTGAGGAGTTTGGTAAGAGGCCGATGCAGAACCAAACGACAGATATCCAGGTGCTGCCGATGTCGAGGCAGGTGGTGGTGGTGGTGGAGGAGGAGGATGTTGGTATGGAGTAGAAGGAGCAGGTGGCGGTGCTCTCGAATGGTGTGGTTGATATCCAGGGTATTCGTGAGCGGAATCCCGACGAGGAGTCTGACCCGGATAAGAATATGGCGCGTCAACTGTACTATTGCTAGCCGACCGCGGACGCTCAACAGGTGTAGGTGTGGTGTACCGAGATGAGCGACCGTATCGATCATCCTCGTAGTCGCCATAATCCTTGCCGCTCTTTTCACCCCGACGTCTCATGCGCACATCACGACGGATACGGACACGGCAGCCTTGTTCGGCGACAACACGGCTGAGTGAAGTACTGGTAGCCAGACCCGGGAACTTCTTTGCACTGTACACCTGGAACGGCGTCGATTTGACCTCCAGCCTGAAATTCAAGAACGCTTTGGGAGCTCCTGGCTTGTTCGAGGTGACCATGGGTTGGGCGGGCAAGGGAGCGTCCTTGTCGGCATCCTTGGGATCCTTGACCTCTTCATACAGGTTGAAGTTGAGCCTGTAGAAACCTTCGTGTCGAACGGACAGGTCGGGAAAGATGAAATAGCCAGCTTGGGCAGGGCGATCCAAGTATGCAATGCCTGCTACGGGCACGCCAGTCAAGACAGGGCAGATCGGTGGTGATCCTCCGTTGCGAACCTGTGCGATCGGGCGAGCGTTTTCCAGCGTAGCGAATAGAAAGAAGTTGGCATTGTATGCGAAGGTGATGTCGGTTTTGTTCATGTCATTGTCGAGTTCTGATTCGTAGACACGCAATTCAACGACGGGTGGAGGGTCAACAGGACGACGGTCAGCGGATGCTATAGTTAACTGTTAGTCTCATTCGATTCGTTGAAGCGATGTACATACACTTTGCTCCGGCGCCGCACGCACGAGCTCTCTCGGGTTGTTGAATGACCTTCAAGGTGTAGGTTATTCTCTTTCCTTCCCGACTAACTCGACTGAATGAATGTTCTGTCTCGTTGACAGGGGCCATCAGTGGTCTTACTGCCGCCATGTTGTCGTTGTAGTGAGCGAATGCGTCGCAGAGCGAGTCGCAGTGGTTGAAATCGAATCGGCCTTGCTACCTGATTGTCGTATACATCTGTAGTATCGATCGAGTTCGTTCGACCTGTGGAACTTGACTTGTTGTTGGCGGTTGCGTCGATCTGTCTCGATCTCTCGATCTCTCGAACCGTAAACCTCGACGATTCTTCAGTCGTGGCAAATCTTCTCCTATCTGGTTCTCCTTTTCTTCTTTCCCTCTTCGTTTCAACTTTCACCAACCGTTGTCGACTATCGATAGTCGGTTATCGAGAAGTCGCTGGCAAGAAATGCAAGCAGGAGAGGAGGCGAAGAGAGATGCAGACTGAGGATGGTTCTGCAGACGCAAGCCCGAAGCCGAGAGCACGGACACGGACGGGCTAGAGCGCTTTGGGCTGGCCCGGTGGGTCGGCGGATTCCCTAATGCACTTTATTATAGCGTATTTACCGTATTGACCGTACCGTACATACTATGTACTAACCGATAATACCCAGCGCACGGAGCTTATTGCTATTCCTGGCTGTAGCACTGGCTAGTTGTTGGCTAGTTGTTAAGCGAGAGACTATGTATGCAATTGTATCGAGAGATCTGCTGTCTGTCTATTTCTTCTTTTCTTCAGGCTTTTATTTACATAGTACATACATCAGTTCTTTGACTGCAACAACAGACCAGAGACCATAAGAACCAAAGATTCAACAACCATCTCAACCCTCAATGGGTCTCGCTGGGCATCTCTTGATCTACCCGCCCGACAGTGGATCAGAGGATCAGACGAGTCCCGACTCCCCAGAGTCAGGACCAGACGGCAAAGCAAAAAAAAACAAGCAGAGAACGGGGGAAGCTTACCAAGTTTGGTATTAGGGTTGATACCGTTATCTCATCATAAACCTTAAACGGCTCTATTACGGTAGTGTCCACTGCCGATACAGAACGAGACAATGCCATGGTGGACTCGAGAGAAGGTCAGTCGGATTTATTATCCAAACAATCACAGAATCCAGACAAAGATCAAATAAGCCAAGTACGGAGTGCATATGAAGAGATACATAAATGATAACGGAGTATCTAATCTACGTAACACAAGCGATCGCCATACGGTAATTAAAAGATTACAATACGGGCCACTAAGACAACGGGTTAGAGTGACCCGGCGAGCGGCTAGATCCACCGCCATCTCCGTCTTCCAGCGACTTGGATGAAGAACTCGCACGTCAAAGTACTATGTACTGGACTAGGCTGTTAGTGTTGCAACCATGGAGGCTAGCAGAACACCTACATCAAGACGTTCAAAGACGGCAGACTGGACAAGCTGCAGTTTCTTCAGCGTGTCCATAAGAGTACTACGTTAGTAGGTAGAAAAAAGAAAGAACAAAGAAACGTGAAAGACAGAGTGACATGTGGTGATGTACTCGCTGTCTTGTACTACTCGTTCCAAGCTAAGCGAGCCCAATCAGTGCCAATCAACCAGCGGGCACGGTGGATCGCTCTCCCAGCCCGTCGTCGCGGGTCAGTTGGCTGTTGGCCCCTGCGCAGGAAAGGCGAGCCAGCCCGCTGATTCGTTCCCAGCACTACCCCATAGTACATTACTGCGTCTGGGACCCTACTTCCGGAAATGGAAAGCACTTCTTAGTGCAAAAGCTGAGGAGAATTTTCCCGCCGCCGATACTGTATCCAGCTAGTCTGAGCTTCGAGAATAGTTAATTCAACTTAATTGGATGCGACCAAAAGGTCTAGCTGCTTCTGCGATAGACTGCGGAACCTGTTGTCTGATCATTCGTCTCAAAACCTTGTAATTTACCCTGTCTATACTACGCACGTACGTACTTAGTCCGTACCACGTCCGTACTAACGTACTCCGTATGCTCGGTCCAACCTCCTGACTCGTTGGCAATCCCAGGCCTTTGGATTTGGGTTGAAATCCTTGACTCGTTTTGCGACGACCGTACGCAACGCCCCGTTACTGGTCAGCCACCACTCTGCTTTGATTTTTCTTCAGCTTCGCTTGCAGGCTCGAGTTTCCGACCTGATAGTTTAATCGAATCTGACTCGGTCTTGTGGCAAGTCGATACTGCGCTCTCTTTCGCTGAGCTGCCATCAGCACGATGACCCCAACTGCGAACAGTGGAGCACTTGGTACTGGTACGTACATGGTACCGTACCGCCGGCGCCGGGCACGGTACCAAATCAGATCGCAGACAAGCAGTCATACGAACTGCGCCATACTATGTACTATGTATGCTTCCAAATGTTTATTAATTATGTATACTATGGAAACGATAATTCTCCGACCTTATGCAAGATGTGTGCGCAGCCATTTGCGTACTGCATTACACATGTAGAGCCACTGGCCAGTGGACTCGCCAACCAACATCCTAGCAAACCTTAAACACGCTCAAGCAAACAAACAAATAGAAAAAAATAAACGTCCTTCGTCAGCAGCGGCGTCCAGTACAGAGCGGGTTAGTACGTAGTAAGAACTTAGTACAGAGGACTAGGGAGTGGTGCTAGTACGACGTCAATAAAAAGCAAAAAAGATGTCTCAAAAATGAGATCGATCACTAACCGACAGAGTACGCCAAGTTCTGACTGTGGGGGTTTGTTAGGCTCTACCCGGGTTAGCGGCGTCAGTTTGGTGGGGATTGGCTGGTGCTGGTTGATGGGGGACCGGGAACCCGAGAGTTTATTCGTGCGTACGTAGTACGTATTGTACGGCTAGTAAGACGGCACCACCAATAGAGGAACTTGGTTTCATCTCAGTCCATCATCCATGATTCGGTTCTGGTTTCCTCCGTAAAATCTCACGAGTTCCTCTCTTCTCGACCTTCCTTGTAGTACATCTGACTTTGATTGTACGGAGTAGGCTTGTAGCCGTTGACTCATGATTCATACAAGGCTGAGCATCAACCCGGCCACAAATACGGCACAATCACGATCACAATCCAAAAAAAAAGCAATATGTACGAACCAACCCAATTATGAGCATCACGCGGGTTCAAAATTGGGAACATACCCACATAACCTAGCCATACTCTGTACGGAGTACTACGTACATCCCAAAATTGTGACTCCATACGAGCCATAATCTACGGAGTATGGTTCAGTACGAGATACGGATGTTAATGTTCTAGAAAATATTCAGAAGTTGTCGTGGAATGTCGGTTTCCATCATTCCATGGATGAATGCGTCGCCCCACTGTTGTATTTTTCAACTTTCCATGTCCGGATTTTTTGATCTGGATACCAATCTATAGGTATGTGCAGAGTTCTCCGGTACATCCATCTCATCTACATTACATCTGCGTATATACTGTATAAATTGTATCTGATATGTTCATACACCTGCTCGAGCCAAGTTGCTCGAGATCGCAATACCCCATCTCTCAGATTCGAGAATCATTGACATCATGGGACCAGTTTTTGTTTCATGGATGATGTTACACCGTCAAAAGCTTCGCAATGCTCTTCCATGCACGACGCCGTATATTTGTCATTAAGAATGTGAGGCAGCATGACAAATAGTCATTCATGAATCCATGGATGAGCTGCTGCATCTGTCTATTCCTCTGCCAGATCAGGCTGAATCTCGAACGATCTTGAGATCTTGCGCATCACAGCCGAACTGAGCTACGTACTGAACCATAGGGTATACCCTGTACATGGTAGACAAAGGAATAGGTTTCCGGCGCGGCGCAGCTGTACGGCACGTATTAGCAATACACAGATTGATACCGGATGATCGGCCAGATCCCGATGGCAAGTGACCGCTTCGCTTCCTGGGACGACAGACGACTACGCCGCATTGGGAGTAGATTCCGTTTTGTATCTAGCTTGCACTCTAATTGTTTAGGCGGTAATAGTACCTAATAGTAACTATTTGATATATGGGTAGAATTAGTTACCGATGGGTGTTGAGACTTGCTTGGAGGATGGATGATGTTCCTGCATGTTTGGATTTTGGAAAGTACCTACACCGGCATTGATGGAGGAAGTGTGTATGTTGTACAGCTACCCGGTAACATTTGAAGGGTACACGAGCTGACAAGACTGATCGGTAGTAGAAGGTCGAAAGAATTCCTTGCGTCCACGGCTGGGGTGTCGTAGACTCGTCGAGAAGACGAAAATATATACCTATCAACTCTTTATATTCTAGGGTCTGGTCGCACGATTCAACCGTCGGTGCTACATACTCTATGTAATTGATGAGACCGGCCGACGAGACAGGAAGGTATCTTTGATCTATGATACTAGTTACGATTGATGTATTCCGATTATTAAATACGTCCAGTCCGGAGGACTGGTTGTGCCATGTCCCTGTCAACATCTCTCATGTCAGTCAGTCAAGTTCCGTCGTCTGCTTCCGGGCATGTCCTTGCAGACCGTTATTCCTGTGCATCGGTTAACTATAGGTATGTAACTACCGAGCGTTATCGAGTATCCTATTACCTACATAGTAACTAGTTATATGTCGCGCATAAAACCAACCTAACAAATCGAACCCGTTGACTCGAACATGTGTTCTTTATCCTTGACCTGGCTAACCTAAGTAACCTTCAACTGTGGATACAATTAATATACCAAGACCCTGATAAGTTATAACCTTCCAAACAGGAATGTGGATAATATCCTTCAATTCACTGAATCCAGGACGGATAGACCCGACAGGGTCCATTTTCAATGCGTCTGAGCTTACGCACTGGTCGCTCTTGAATCAAACCTTAGCTTTGACTTTTAAGCATCGAGTCTATCGAGATTCGACACTGCGACACAGAATCACATCACAGACTGGTTATTGGTGACTGCGAGTACGCGATACGTACATTAGTGTGGGGATACACGACTCGGAGACGGAAATGGAATCTGATCCATCTCAAAACCTGTGCATAGTTAAACTTCAATTCAGTGTTTACAGCGTCAAGGTCCAATCGCCGAGTCCGTATCCACTTGGACAAGACCGTTTCTTTCGTCTGTGCTCTAGTATATGAGTTTTGACTATGTATGTATATCAGTCCGGTATATAACGTATCATATCGGCATTTCTGCTTTCAGGTTTCTGGCACATGGACCTCTGATTAGGGTTAGACTGACTACTGGTAACAACTGATGTCGGTACGGAGTACGAAGTAGTTTGGGGAGGAAATGAGGATTGACACGAGCAGAGCGCTGCCACTGCCGGTGCTCCTTAGTGGCGAGACCGGTCACATTTGATGTTTGTAAACGTATACTAGGTACAGCTTTGAGTAGGTTGGTTACCTGTTATGGAAGGTGTGGCTTTGACAGCCACGAGCCTTTTTGTATAGTTACCCCAGTTGACTCGAGTCATAGTTATTGGCATTACGTACCTAGGCACCCATTAATGTGACAAAATAAGCGCATGTAAATAGATGAACAATGTGTATCAATTTGCCTACTTTTTGGTTGTACGTAGTAATATGCTTAAAACCTCTCGCCTGAATATAAATACCTAATCTGCACACCTACATAAGTGAAGAAATATATTCTCCGAGTCCCTCGAATTCGGTGTTCTATCAGCATATTCTACATACGTACTTACTCCAATACAAAGTAAATTGTTGAGTTCATGCACCAGCCATTCAGTGGCAGAATGTAGTACATAGTTACCGTACCATGCAGCCTTCCATAGCAGCGCCGCGCATTGCATATGTATTGCTGTAACTTATATAGGGCGTGTACTGCGCAACTGATCGGGTATATTTCCGTATTGGTCAAATAGGCCTAGATATTTGATCAAGATAAGTCAAAGCATGGATCTAAAATACTGAACAGATACTAGTTAGCTATGGGCATAAGCGATATTGAAGCAAACTTGCATAAACTTCAGTCAAATCCAGTCCTTGCATCGATCTACAATATGTCAAAAGTTAACAGCTACCAATCCAATCCTCCTCAGGTAAATGATATGTATCAATATTGATGCACATGGACAGTAGCTATAACTAATGCACGATATCGCCGATTGATGAACGAACGTCTTGCTGCATTGGCTTCCAAGTTTATTTTCCATTTGGGATGCGATTAATCGATTTCGGGCCATGGTTTTACTAATTCAGTGAATAAATAACTAGTTAAACATTGAGCCGTGTATTGATCAATTAGACGAATGGATTCGACACGACTGCAATGTGTTGCAGGCAATGACTGGATATTCAATTCGCGCATTGGCTTGACTAAGGCGTACAGTAGTGAGCCTATTCAATGACTCAGTATGTCAACTATGAGCCTTCGTACTAACCTCAAATAGTATGTACGAGAACATGTCATGAAGCCATAGTCACCTGCATAACATTCGATTCATGCAAAAACCCTGGTCGAACTTACCAACATTGATGCCTTCAAGGACAAGGGTCTTGAGTACGTACTCAGCATTCAAAACATGCTGCCTAGGTAATATACGTATTCAATATTTACATACGTATGCGCAACACAGCCATCCATCAATCAACCCCGTCGTATCAAACCTACATACTATGTATGTCTCAGTAGGAGTCATTAACTACCTTATCACTCGTATCGGCAATCCATAAATGGATCATCACTCTGACAGCTGCCACCAGTCCCACTATGTATGTACTTGCAATCACCAAATACCAACCCTACCATCCCACAAAACCTACATTCCGATCCCTACTAATTTCCCAACTACTCCGTAGTACGTACAGAGAACAGAGAAAAGTAAAGAAAAACCGCTGTCAATTCCTCTCGGATGGCCCGTCCCGGACCCGCGGGTACAACGGTTTTTGCCTATTTGGGTAGTAGGGTCAAATCCCTGTCTATAACCAACACTTTTCTAAGAAGTGCTTCAAAGAGAGAGAGAGAGAGAGAGAGAGAGAGAGAGAGAGAGAGAGTAAAATGGGACTCACTTTCTGGATTGGGTTTGGATAGGTGGCGAGTCATTTTTTTGTCCTATGGGATTATTTACTAGTTCATAACTTCGTATCATATGGCATAACTACGTAGTTAACTACTCGTCCGTGCTATCGACTGTGTACGATATTAGAGCGGAGATTGAGCGCTTAACACGGAAAACTACGTAGCATGAATCATGACAATTGTGACTTGTTAGGGATTTCCTTCCCTGTTATTATAATGACCATCATATTAATATGCGTATGTATGCCCTAATTTACTCCGTTTCGTGCGTACATAGTACTAGCACGTATGTTGACAGATGTTGCCCCTCAGGCTGGCCATTCAGGCTTAAGACCAAGGTCAAGAGACGCCTAGTGTTGTCCCTGCATTGCTGACGGTTGGTTATTCAATTTGAAAGAGGGTTGACCGTTACGCTAGAGGGACAATGACATGATGTCCGCTTGGAATTGAAAGGGATTCGAGACTTTGCTTATTAGACAGTGCCACTTTCTACCCTAGCCATGTATGGCTTTAAGGATCACAGAATCCGATATTCCCGTGTCATGAGTTATGGCTACAGCTACGTCCTATCTGAAAGATGAATGGAGAACAGGTAATTGCTCGGTTTTCTACCATGTCGATATATACATGAGTTTCTAGGTATCTACATACCCAATCTATCAATATAAAAAGCTTAGCCACATCAAGTCAGGCCCCAATTCAGATATATACAACTTGTGCCTAGGTCTATCAACCTGCGCCGCTGTACCCATACCGATTGAGAGAAAGGGATCTCCTTCGGCAAACACGCATATCTCCCAAAAGGTTGAACTTTACTTGCTACAGCCTTCATCCTGACACCCTCAGACTCAAGGAACGACATAAGAGAACGAGACAAGTATCAACTCTTATCATAAGATTGACATATTGAACACCCTTTCCGAGTGCTCTGTTGCTTAAGCGAGATTTTGTCAGGATTCAGTACTGTCATGCATGTACGCATGTATGTACGTATATTCCAAATATCGACTTGGTCATGTTAACAGAAATAGAAAAGCTCAGTTGGATCCTTAGCTACGAGAGACCACACGCGCAATCGCTATTCAATTATGTATGTACCGCCATCTTCCATACGCATACACTTTTGAGGGAAATGGCGAGAATGTCATCTCCAACCCCCTTGCATCATGGACCTGGAAAGAAAAAAAGCATGTAAAGCCGATCCGGCGACGATGTGTGAGAATGCGAATGCGATGCATATGCAAAATTATTTGGAATAAATAATGTGAGATATAGAGTGGATACGTACTATGCCAGTACGTACGTATATTCCAGTCGTTTGGGTTCGGGTTTGGATGTATCGATGTGCCAAAGACCCCAGAAACGAGGTTCGACATTCCTAGTCAACTACGGTACGGGACGATACGTACATAATAACTTACGTATATCAAATTCCCACATTCCCAGATTAAAGGTTTGACAGGTGACAGATCAGAAGCAGAGATTCATCCACTCTTAGCCCTCTCATCTACCTAGGTAGGTAACCAGACGTCCTCGTGCTGGCCTCGACCGCTGTCATAACCCCCCCCGCAGAACCCAGTCGATCTCGCACATAAAAGGTTTTGGCGTCTACATACCATTCGTTCTGCATACGCAGCGTCCTTACTTGAGTGTCTACTATATGGCCCACATCCAAGTTCCCGGGATCATCGTATCGTATCGTATGGTATATTACTTTCAGTGCCAGGCTTTCAGCAAGGGATTGAGTTGACATGCTCATGTCATGTCAATGATACTCGCGTGACAGATGACTTGATGATCTTGATCTTGTTCTGGCTCCTCGCTTCGATCTGAGGTATGTATTCTCGTTGTCAATGCTCGGAGATGGGATTGTGTGTAACGTGGATGCGTGCTATTCGCAATATGTAGATATGTACTTTGAGACGAGTATGGACATAAATCGTCCAGTTTAGGATGTGTGTGTATTGAAAGACGATGCGATATTTTAGTACCGTAATTGTGGTGACGGATGGAGTATGTGAACGATGTGAGTGACGCCGCCGAGCAGGTTGAATACGAATGCTGATGTTAGGACTTGAAGATTCTTGGAATGTGATTATCTCTCTCAGAGTAGGTGTGGTGAATGCAGAAGCACAAGGGGCATAGACCTAGGGCATATGGCTGCTGGCTTCGGTCTGGTAGGATTTTGCTCCAGATACGGACTGAACCATAAGCACACAAAAGTTAGCGGGGATGGTATTCTCTGTGTTACCTATTGCCCGCTTTAATGATCGACAAACTGGCTACGTAGGTATCGCGGACTTCGAGTTTGATGTGATCTCGAAGGGGTCGATATTGGATAGGACTAATCTATGTTACATGGGAGATATCCAAATGTCTGGAGATATATGTACAAGGGATACCTAGTCAATGTATAGACTAGACTGCTCACAACAAGTGTGGCATTACATTATGCTCAATCGATCTATTTATCAACCTTCTCTGCCTCACCACCCTCTGCATCAACCACGGCTTTCTCAGCAACAACGCCAACCCCAACACCGGGACTATCAGAACCAATCTCATCTACCAAATCCGCAATGACAGGCGGACCTGTAAAATGTCTTCGCGCGTAAACAAAATACCAAACGACACTGATCGTCGCAAACCCTGCGAACACGACGGAGGCATAATTCATCGTCGAGGGCGTGACGGGTAGCGAGACGGGCATACAAAACAGCACAACGGCAAGGACAATCCAGACTATCGTGGTGATGTTGATGGCGTATCCGAATCGTCCGAGGGAGAAGGAAGAATGCTTTACGGCTCGACGGCCGCGTAGCACGTTGATCAGGATGGGGACGCCGTAGGAGGTTGAGAGGCAGATTGTTGCTACTCCGGTAAAGGAGTTGAATGCTGCGCTTGAGCCGAAATAGATTAATCCTAGCAAGCAATCCACGACTGCGGATAGGATGACCGCGTTGACGGGCACGTCGAGGGTTTTGTTGACTTTTTGCCATGCGCTGAACCCGGGGATTGCGCCGTCACGAGCAAAGGCGTAGGTGCAGCGGCTGGCGGCGGTTAGTGCGCCAATACCTGCAAAAAGCATGATACCGAGAATCAAAAACAAAAGACCGAAGCCGCCTCCAGCAGAGCCTGTGACTGTTTTGAATAGTAGTCCAATAGGTTGGCCGTTGGCGACTGCGAGGAGGATCTCGACAGGCGGGAGAGTGAACATAATCGGAATCAAGTAGATCAAGCCAGTGATTCCAGCAGCCACGACTGACAAGACGATTGCTCGAGGTACTTCGAGATGAGGATTCTGCACTTCCTCGCACATGGCTGCTACCATTCCATAGCCGGTCAATGTATATGCCGCTTGTAACAATCCGACGAAGAATGCCCATCCACTTGGCCTGCTTGAATTAGCTCAGAATCGTAGACTAGAGGAAGAGAGGGACGGACCATCCACTTGACGAAGCATCGTAATGCCCAAACACAAACTCGCCTGATCGACGATCGTCCGCCATCGTCAAAAGAGTAATCAGAATAATCACCACACTGGCCGCGGTCCAGTAGATGCAGACTTTATTAATCAAATCCAAATACCGCGACGCAAAAATATTCACCAGCGCGCAAACCAACATGACCGCCCAAAACATCAAAATCGTCTGATACGGCGTCGGCACATAATCCTCATTCCACAGAGAAATCGCACTCAGAATAAGCTGTCCGCCCGAGAAATTAATACTCAGCGTCACCGTCCAATTGCCGACGAGCGTCAGCCAGCCGTCAATAAACGACATGATTGGTGCCCATTTACGGGTTGAGAGCATTGCGCTCCAGTAGTAGACTCCGCCCGCTGTTGGGTATACAGCGCAGATTTCCGCCAACGAAGCTGCAATTGCGATTGAGATGAGGGTTACGAGGACCCAGCCCCAGATGATGGTTACGGATTGGCCGTCTACGAGGGTGATGTAGAGGGTGGTGCTGAGACCGAAGGGTGCTGCCATGATTGCGAATGATCTATTTTATTAGCTGCCAGTTCTTATGGATTTGCGGGCAAGACTTACAAGCCTAGCACACTCAGCATGCTCAGATTTCGTGGCAGTTCATTCTTGTATCCCATGCGCTCGAGAGCGGCATCGGCGCTGTTTGCCTGGGAGGTCATTCTGTCCCTCCTTGACGATGAATTCTATAAAGCCATGCACTCGAGCAATTGGAGAGGATGTAAGAGGAGAATGAGGAGAATGAGGAGTAGAGTATTCAATAGAGTAACAGCTCACATGACAGACCCAAGCTCTTACGTAGTATACGTAGTAATCTGGAGCCGGCCGAACTTATCCACTGATAAGGTTCAAACACGGCGATCTCTGATACGAGCCGACCAGGGACAAATCCTCTTCCTCTCGTTAAGTCTCCAACAAACTCCGTAAGACCGAAAGTAACACGAATAGCAACGCCTATATCGGCTGGTGGCATGCCACGGTAATATCGACCCGAACTCACGGCCTCGGACTAGACTCGATGTAGTACTCTTATTCCGCGCTGTTCCTCAGTTGTGCCCATTGCGGACGTGTGCCAAGCAGCCAGCCGGGTGGAGAAGACAAGGCTCTACGAGTCTACGGAGTACTCATACAGAGTAGTCTCATAGTATGCCGACTTACGGTCCCTATCTCATGTCGAGAAAATGCGCGGGTAGAAGTTTGATATTCTTCGGTCCTTCCATGCATCATGACCTTATATGCCTGTAGTTGATTTGTTGACTAGGTATGCAGACTACGAGGGTCTACCTGGTTGACTTGTAAGAATACCCGAGGTGGTCCGAGCTTTATCTGCTGGAGATTGACTGCAATTGACATGTTGAGCCTCACGACAGCATAGAACATATGTACATTCAGAATATATCGTAGTATGCAGTAGAAATATGGTAGTCGTTCGAGTAAGAAGATGCGATAGAACAGAAAGGAGGTGTTGGTGGGCAAGTCCCAAAAGGGAAGGTACAGCCCTGGAATTACGTTAATCCGAGGCGATGCCTCGAGGCTATGACAAGGACAGGAATGGAATGCTCGAATTGCCTCGCGAAACACCTCGCTCAGTACCCGGGGGCATTCTCTGTACATTTTTCTGTTACGCTCCGCTCCTCATACAAATCTGAATATCATCATCGATCTAGGTAAATAAGTCAGCCATTGACTTTTGACTTATTGCCTCAACGAACGAATCAACTTCCGTCCCAAAGCGGCATAGCGCGTGCTCAGGGCCGTCTGGATGCGCGTTGCCCTCATCCTGCCTTACTGCCTGAGGCTAGTAGCCTAGACGGAGCACGTCCCGTGATCTGGCCAATGGTAGTGAGCAGTGATTTCACCCTCCAGGCTCTCCTAACAGCTTCAACGCCACAACTACTACATCTGATCAACCCATTCGCTGACCCTCTGCTTCGGTCCCGAGACCGCTGAATTACTAAGTACTTTTACTACTGTAGTAGTTACTGTGTGTACTACAGTTCATACCGTCGACTCCTTTATCAATCCTCATCCAATACGCCGTACGAACAACATCTTACCAAAGGATCCACTACTCACTAACGTGATCCATCCGGCGGCCACCGCCTGCCAGCCTGCAAATCTCCTACATTACGTTTTCACCATCACGTCCAATCAGCCGCCTGCCCTGCAGCAGACTACTTCCGCTGCATCATTTTGCTTGTCCAGAGAGGGGCTCATGCTATCGATACATACTCACCATTTCTAATCTGACAACTCGACTCAACCTTGACCACCCGACTACGTATCGCCGTTGCATAAATCCTTATCCGCCCCGGTTTCAGCCTTCCTGCCGTCAATCCCCAACCGCTGGGGGGTATACACTCATCGCCGTCGAGCAGCGGTCACCACGCCGACGGCAGCGCGTTTACATCTACGAAGAAAATCTATTGAATTTGAGATATGACGACTGCGCTGGACCAGAAAGCGCCGGCGCCGGCGCTGGAATCTTTCCATTCCGTCGAGACCAACGCCGCTTCCATTACACCTCCAAACAGCGCCGACGGAAAGAAAAATGTGTCTGAAGGGGTTCCCTCGGAATTGTCTGACCTCGACTTGGATCACCATGCGGAGGCGCCATCGGTGGAGGCTGTTGAGGAGGATATCGAACCCGATCATTATTACGAAGGAGGAAGAATACCCGTTTTCAAGCCGGTGAGTGAGGTGATATAAAGCAATTGAATCGTTACTGATCGCTGCAAGACCATGGACCAATTCCGCGACTTTCAAGCTTTTATTCAAAAGATTGACAAATACGGCATGAAGTCCGGCATCGTCAAAGTCATTCCGCCGCAAGAATGGTATGTTGTTGTACTTCGTGCCTAGCATCTCCAGCGCTGACATTCTCTAGGAGAGACTCTCTTCCCCCACTCGACGAAGCGGTCAAAAGCATTCGAGTCAAGAATCCCATCATGCAGGAATTCCACGGCGCCCACGGAACTTACACTCAAGCCAATATCGAAAAGCAGCGATCATACAGTCTTCCGCAATGGAAGTCTTTGTGCGAGGACGGGAGCCACCAACCCCCTGCGAGACGAGGCGAGCGCCGCCGTACTCAAGAGAAAGCCCCCCGTGCTCCGGCTGTCAAGGCTCACACTCCGACTGTCCGATCTGGCTCGCAGAAGCGCGGCCCAGGTCGTCCGCCAAAACGAACGAGGGAAGTCAAGATTAAAGAAGAGTCGCCCGCTGATGATCAATCCGATAAATCACGATTGGAAGGACCGCCAACACCAGTTTCTCCCGAGTCAAACCCAGTCGAAACAAAGACGGAAGATCTCAGCGATGGAGAGGCTTTGCCCGCGGCAAAACGTCGAGGCCGGCAGCCAAAGTCGGTGTCCTCCCGGAGGAAGCACAATCGAGGCGAAGCACTTGACCAGGTGGATGAAGAAGCGTTCAAAGACTTCGACTACCGCATTCACGATAACGACGAATACACTGCCGAACGATGCGACGAGCTAGAGACTGCGTACTGGAAATCGCTCATGTTCAACAACCCCATGTACGGAGCGGATATGCCTGGTTCTTTGTTCGACGACTCGACAACCTCATGGAACGTAGCAAAGCTTCCCAATCTGCTCGATGTTATAGGACAAAAAGTTCCCGGTGTCAACACTGCTTATCTATATCTCGGTATGTGGAAAGCGACCTTCGCCTGGCATTTGGAAGACGTGGATCTGTATAGTATCAACTATATTCATTTTGGCGCTCCGAAACAATGGTACAGCATCTCCCAAGAAGATGCACCTCGCTTTGAAGCAGCCATGAAAAGCTTCTGGCCAAGCGATGCAAAGAACTGCGACCAATTCCTGCGTCATAAGACATACTTGGTGTCTCCCAGTATTTTGAAGTCGCGGTTTGGCATCACAGTGAACAAAGTCGTCCACTACGAAGGCGAGTTCATGATCACGTACCCATATGGCTATCACTCCGGTTTCAACTTGGGATACAACTGCGCCGAGTCGGTCAACTTTGCCACTGAACAATGGCTAAACTATGGCCGCGTTGCCAAAAAGTGTAACTGCGAGTCCGACAGCGTCTGGATTGATATTGGTGATATTGAGCGAAAGTTGCGAGGCGAGCCCACGCCTGAGTATTATGATGAAGAAGACATTGATAGCGATCTGAGTGATGAGGACGGTGCCTCAGACCTGCTCACTCCTCCTCGTAGCGTGCCTGAAAAGTCGACTCGCGGTAGGAAGCGCAAGATTGAGGGCGATGAACCCCGCTCGAAGCGCGCTCGTATGCAGAACCACGCCGTCCGCAAGATCCCTTGTGTCCTATGTCCGAATGACATGGATTATGAAGATCTGCTACCAACGGAGGATGGCAAATCACATGCACACCGTCGTTGTGCGACGTACATTGAAGAAACGTCAATCCTCCGCGATGACTCTGGACGGGAAGTTGTCTGCGACATTGACAAGATCCCCAAAGCGCGCATGGGTCTTAAATGTCTGTTCTGCCGTGAAGTGCGGGGAGCTTGCTTCCAGTGCAATTTCGGGAAATGTACGCGGGCGTACCACCCCACTTGCGCTCTTCTGGCTGGAGTGCAGGTCGAATTTGGATCGATTCTGGTGATTGCAGATAGTGGCCAGCAGTACTATGTACCTAGCGTTGACCTGAAATGTAAATACCACCGACAGAAGCGACTCGGCTCGTCGGAGACGCCTGATGAAGACCGCAGAGTGCTCCAGGCGGCCAGTCGGCTGTCGATGGGCGATCTGCTGCAGTTCCAGGCCGACAAGGAAATCAACGGAGCTGTTGTGCTGGAAAACCGACCGATTGAGCGAATGCTGAAGCTGAAGGTGCTGCCCCGCGGTGATGTTATTGAGTTGCCGTACCGATGGATTCTGGTTGTCCGCAAGACCAATTTCGCACCTTTACCTCCAGGAACGCAGCCGTTACCTGCTCATCTCGTGCGAAAGGCTGAAACCCATCGCGACCTGTCCACCACGGTGCCTCAACCGGGCACGCCGTTCCACGATGCCAACACACCGTTCCAGTGGGCGGAATTCGAGATGGCACCACTCCCAGCCGAGGCGATTTGCGTGCAGGTCGACATTGCCAGCGACAAGCCGGAGCAGATCTGGTATTATCTGGGCGAAACGTCGACCGAGTGTAGGGCACAATTCACGCACAACCCTAGTGTAACGGTCCACAACGCGCGGTCGAATTTCCTGGAGATGGTGAAGACGATGTCAGTGCCCGTGCCAGTTAGCGCGTTGTCCGCGGGCCGATTTCGCCAGCCTAGTAATAATAGTGCTGCTAGTGCTGCCAGCGGAAGGAAGAACCCCCACCACCTCTCTGCCCCTCCAAACACAACGCTTCCCAGTTCTTCTTCGTCATTGCAGCGTCGCTCCCCAAACACTGCAATGACTCCTGCCTACCGACACCTTCCACCCCATCACCACCATCTCTCGCACTTTAACCATGCTGCTGCCAACAATTCCACCGCGCACTTCTACGCCGCCAATGCTGTCCGCCCCAATCCCTACGCCGCCTTTCCCAAGCCCCAGCCCGATCCGCCATCATCCAATACTTTTGCCAATGTGCGGGAGTTGATCGCTCGTCGCCGCCTGGCCCAGATGACCGACCATGCCAATGTTCTCGCCGGCTACAAAATCGTCAGCTCCGAGCTGGTCGTTGAAACCCTCCTGGGCCCTTTGGGCTCCGTGCCACCCGATAATGGCATGGAGAAATTGGAATTGGCCATGGCCCAGCAACGTGTCCAGCCCCGAGCCTTGGATGGCACCTTGCTGCCCCTCCAACCGCTCAACATGCGATCGGAAGAAGTCACCACATTGCTTCGAATGCTACGATTTTCTGTCGTGACGTATCGCGACCGACTCGATGTAATTGTCAAAAAGGAGCCCGATTATATAAAACAGGAGCCGTTCGATAGGCCAAACTACGGTCGGGTGGCTGGGAGGTTCGCGTACCTTGAACAACAAGCAGCCCAAACACCCGCTGTTTACAAATCACCCTACGAGTCACCGTTTGGAGTTGCTGAATGGGCCAAAAAGGAATATAATCTTGTGGAGGAGGAACCTTTTTCGAAACCGTCGCTGGCCAACGATTACTTTGCGTCACTGTCGGCTGCCGATCAGGAAAAAATCGTCAAGGCTTGTGGTAGCTGGGTACAGGAACGGATTGTCGAAAGAGCCCCGAGTCACAGTCGACAAAATTCAACGTCTAATTTTCGCTTGTCGACGGCTCTCGCTCAACAGAATAACAACAACAATAACAACCCGACGATTGACATTACCGCCGTTGAAGATCTTCCGATGAATGGGATGGATCGGATGGATCGATTAGATCGGTTGGATTTTCCATTACATGCAGACTCGCCGACGTCGAGTTTCAGTCGGCCTCATTTGGTCGGGTTTCCATCACCGCACGACTTCAACAGTCATGGTGACCATGATTCATCTATAGTCCCTCGCCATTTGTCAGACCATCACGATCTGTTCGGAGATCAGCAAGCCAATACTCGGTTCTGGCAACATGGGCCTTGGGGTCCAGGTGGTGATGGGACGACGCCTATAGAAGAGAATCGGCCGTTCTTTGGGCCTCATGAGCGATTAAAACATGACTACGCCTCGTCTGAACTTTCTTTGGGTCGCGGGCCGGGTTCTTTGCATTCTGTTGATATGGCTGGGTTTGGGATGGACACGACAGAGGATTTATGTGAAGTTCTCAGTCCGTGACCTTGACCTCCAACATGCCTGGCTGACCTCCTCGACCTCGACCTGACCTTGACCTTTACCTTGACCTTGACTACTCGACTACCTGACTATCGCTCGATTCTTTGACATCGCCTCAAAATGCTTCCGACGTAAAATTTACATATATTCCCGGCACCTTTTCCCACCATCCCATCTGTCACTACGATTTCCTCCTACTGTGACTTGTATCCGAATGATGACTGCATGATCTGGGCGTTTATTTCGTTTCCCCGTTATATTATCATTGTTATATCATGATTTTGATGACTCGTCCCCTCGTCTTGCGACTCGAATTGTCAAATTCTCCATTGTCGCATTGTTTACTTTTACCCGATGTTAAATGTCTCTTTACTGTTTCATTTCCATTTCCATTTCATTTTCATTTTCTTGTTTTATTTCCCCGCTGTCAGTGAGTGCCAAAATACCACGACAGAATTGTTCAATAGATAGTGTACCGTTACGCGGCATGACTGGCTCGCTTTGCTAATGGATGCATCTGAAGCGCGCACGAAGGATGAGAAAAAAATTTTCACTCCCGTTTCAACACACAACATCTGATGTCCCGCCCCCCGATCGATCTCCTCTTTTTCTCATCCCATCCATTTGTGCCGCCCGGATTTTTGTTTGTTAAATAAAAAGAAGAGAAGCGAATGATACGGTATGGTGTGGCCTACTTTCGCCCACCTTTATTACTTATTATATATTTTTCAATTAATCATAGATAATATTCAGAATACGTATCTATATGTATGATTCCCTAATCCCTTAAAGTTAACTGATAACTACATAGTATTGATAAATCATGAATGTTTCCTGTAATTATCATGTGACTAGAGCACCTAGGTACCCAACCCTAAACCGCAAACAAAAGTATCCATCTAAGGCCGCAACGTCGTATCCACTATCCATCTTTGTGAACTAGGTTTTCAGCTTCCAAGCCTTGGATTCAACAAAAGTCAAACCGGCCCGGGTCTACTAGATACTCTTCTCGAACGAAGGATAGTCTCCGGTTTCCGGCTCGGTTGAACACGGGAGTTTTGTCCAGCCTACCCTACCTACTATTCCATACGTGGCAACGGCTGATAACGTCGATCCGGGATCTGCTATGCTAGTAAGTATGCCACGTACGTACCTGTTTTGCGAATTGCCACTGTTGATTCGATTGGAAGTACGTACTAACTAAGTTAGTATTGGAAGGTTTACATAATTAGGTGTTGTATGTGGTTTGGGTTTTGGTTGGTTGAGATTTGCGGGGGATTTTTGTTGTTACGTACAAGGAATATTTTTCTTCTGGGGTCTACTTCATAGCCTTTGAATAATGAAGGATTATCCATAGATATTATGGAGCTAGGTTCAGTAATCAATGGGTCCCTGATACGGACGGATGGGAGATAGTAGGGAGTCCACTGCCGGTGAATATTGTGCGTACCGGTGTGATTCGTATCTATAGAAAAACAGCTCAGATAATCAGATTCTTCCTTGGTATGGAGTCTATGGACCCTCAGCTTTCCTTTTTGGGATGCCTAGACCATGTTCCTCGTATTCACCACTCAGGAATGCTCCATCCAGACTGGATAGTGGAGTCTGGGGTATGCTCTCCTTTCTAGTTTCCACTTGATGAATATATAACCCGGCTATCCTCCCCCCAGTCTTGAATTTTTGCAAATGAGACAGACTGGATCGTCTCCAGAGTAAAGTATCCCGAGATCATACCTACTGTATGATTTACCATCATCATGGCTTCCCCCGAGATTCACAATATAGAGCCCAAGCCCTCCCAGACATCGAACGAGGCAATGCCTGAAAAACAAAATACAATCCGCGCCCTCGTCGAAGCTGATCTCCTCGATGAGCGCTACGCGCAAACCACACGCGGTCTGCGCAGTCGACATGTGCAAATGTAATCCCTCCCCCGGCCCTCCCTGCTTTGTGATTCACATTCCGGATCACGTACATATATAACTAACCACGAAACAATGGCAGGATGGCATTAGGCGGCACCATTGGTACGGGACTTTTCGTTGGATCCGGTCAATCCCTCGCCATCGGCGGCCCTGCTTCACTGCTGCTAGGATACGTGTTTATATCCGTGTTGGTGTACTGCCTCGTCACCGCCATAGCCGAGATAGGCGCCTACATGCCCGTTCACGGCGGCACAATGAGTTACCACGGTTTCCGATATGTCTCTAGAAGTCTGGGTTTTGCGATGGGGTATCTTTATTGGTATTCAATTGGGATATTGGTGCCCTATGAGATTACGGCGGCTAGCTTGGTTATCAATTACTGGCATCCCGGAGTCAATGTGGCGGTTTGGATTACGGTTATGTTGGTTGTTATTGTCGCCTTGAATTTCTTGCCTGTCAAGTTTTATGGGGAATCGGAGTTTTGGTTTGCGAGTATCAAGATTCTTACCCTTGTTGGCTTGTTGATGCTCAGTTTTATACTCTTCTGGGGAGGAGGACCGGATAGGCAGCGGCTGGGTTTTCATTATTGGATGGATCCCGGATCGTTTAATGCGTATATTGTTCCTGGCGGTGCGGGGAGGTTCGTGGGTTTCTTGCAGTGCATTGTTTCCAGTGCGATTGCGTTCATTTTTGCCCCGGAACTGATCATCATATCCGGTGGTGAGATGGAGTCTCCCAGACGGAATGTGCCCCGTGCTGCGAGAAGGTATATTTATCGACTGGTGTTCTTCTATATTCTTGCTGTGCTGGCTATTGGTGTCATTTGCCCGTCGAATGATAGTCGGTTGACGAATGGTGGTGCTGGCGCTGGCTCGTCTCCATTCGTCGTTGGTATCAAGAACGCTGGTATCCCGGTGTTGGATAGCATTGTCAACGCTGCGGTTTTGACATCCGCCTGGTCCTCCGGCAATTCGTTCTTGTACATGTCGTCCAGATCACTTTATGGACTGGCGATGTCCGGCAACGCGCCTAGCATCATGAAGACCTGCAACCGATGGGGAGTCCCCTGGATCGCGGTATCATGTTCCGCGCTCTTCTCGCTGCTTGCTTACTTGTCTGTCGGCACATCCAGCTCAATCGTGTTCAACTGGTTCATCAACTTCACCAACACCTCCGGCTTCATTTCCTGGATCTGCTGCTGCATCGTCTACTTTCGCTTCCGCAAAGCTGCCGAACTTCAGGGCGTCGAACGGCCCTATCAATCCCGCCTACAACCATACGGCGCTTACGTCGCTATTGTCGGTTGCGTGTTTCTGACTCTGGTCAATGGGTTCACGGTATTTTTCCCGTCCAAGTGGTCTGTCAGCAGTTTCTTCACTGCGTATATTGGTATTCCTGCGTTTTTGATCTTGTATTTTGGTCATCGGGCGGTGTTTTGGAGGGATCCGTGGGCATGGAGGCCGGAAGAAGTTGATTTGCAGACTGGATTGGAGGAGATTCTGGCGGCGGAACGGCCTCCTCCGGTGCGGGACACATGGTGGAAGAAGCTGATGCTTGTGATTGATTAGTTCAGTATTTTACTGGTTTTAGATATATCAGGGTTATAGTATATCAGATCTGTTGTATACAAGAGTTGGTTCCAAGTGGTTGCTCGGTGTAGTGTAGGGTAGTGATGTCATTCCATAAGTGGAGCTGCCACCCCAGACGGGGCTGGCCATCCATCGCTCTTGCTTTTCTGCTCAGTCCTGTTCCTGTCCCCAGCCAGTACAACCCCTCAATTCTGTCAACTCTGTCTTTTGTCTTCATCTTCAATTCTGTTTCTATCCAATTGTCCATCAAATCACTAAGTACATTAAGTACATCAGCCATGGCAGCTCCGACAGAGCAGCCCGACGGCACTGGTCTGTTGCCCCGCCTGCTCCTTGACGCTTAATCTAGCTAACAGCTGTGCTACAACTACAGGTGTCCTCAAACTCGATCCCTGGCTCGAACCGTTCAAAGACGCCCTCAAGACTCGATTCGCGTACGCCCAGGACTGGATTAAGAAGATCAATGATACGGAAGGTGGTCTCGAGAAGTTCAGTAGGGTCCGTGCATATCTTCTGACATTGGGTGATGGGCATACTAAGAAGTGTAGGGATACGAGACGTTCGGGTTTAATGTCAAAGAGAATGGCGACATTGTCTATCGGGAATGGGCACCTAGTGCAATTGAAGCCCATCTCATCGGCGATTTCAGTAAGCGCCTCAGCTCCATGTTCGCGAATCAATGCTAAGAGAGACAGACAACTGGGACAGAAAAGCTCACCCCATGAAGGTGAACGATTTCGGCGTCTGGGAGATTACTCTTCCCGCCAAAAACGGTGTCCCAGTGATACCGCATGAAAGCAAAGTCAAGGTGCCTTCGCTCAGATCCGCGCTCTCGTCGTTCCTCATTGACTGAGCTGCCAGATTACCATGGTCACCCGCGCCGGTGAAGTAATCGATAGAATCCCCGCCTGGATCAAACGCGTTACTCAAGATCTCGACGTCTCGCCGGTTTACGATGCCGTGTTTTGGAATCCGCCTGCAAGTGAGAAGTACACTTTCCGACATATTCGGCCGAAGAAACCTGCCAGTCTTCGTATCTACGAAGCTCACGTCGGCATCTCTTCGCCAGAGACAAAGGTTGCGACGTACAAAAACTTTACGACAAAGATGTTGCCTCGGATTAAGTATCTGGGATATAATGCCATTCAGTTGATGGCGATTATGGAGCATGCCTATTATGCTAGTTTCGGCTACCAAGTTAACAATTTCTTTGCGGCAAGTAGCCGTTACGGACCTCCGGAGGATTTGAAAGAACTGATTGATACTGCGCATAGCATGGGTATTGTGGTTTTGCTTGATGTTGTGCACAGCCATGCGTCGAAGAATGTGCTAGATGGGCTGAATATGTTTGACGGCAGCGACCATCTCTACTTTCACTCTGGTCCTAAAGGTCAGCACGAGCTGTGGGATAGTCGGTTGTTCAATTATGGCAGCCACGAAGTTCTTCGCTTTTTGCTTAGCAATCTTCGGTTCTGGATGGAGGAGTACAGGTTTGATGGATTCAGATTTGATGGTGTTACTAGCATGCTGTATACCCATCATGGTATTGGAACGTATGTATCACGCCAGCCTTTGGATGAAAGACACTAACTTCTTGAAGAGGCTTCTCCGGTGGTTATCACGAGTACTTTGGTCCCGCTGTCGACTCTGACAGCGTTATGTACCTACAGATCGCCAACGAGATGCTCCATGAGTTGTACCCAGAGACGATCACCATTGCTGAGGATGTATCAGGCATGCCGGCCTTATGTCTGCCTTTATCCTTGGGTGGTGTAGGATTCGACTACCGTCTTGCTATGGCTGTTCCAGATATGTATATCAAATGGCTCAAAGAGAAACAAGACGACGAATGGGACATGGGTAATCTAGTGTTTACTCTCACTAACAGACGACACGGCGAAAAGACTATCGCATATGCAGAGAGTCACGATCAAGCGTAAGCATCCGTCTATTGTTGTTCGCTCACTGCTAACTGGTACAGTCTCGTCGGCGACAAAACACTGATGATGTGGCTGTGCGACAAGGAAATGTACACCAACATGTCAGTCCTGACCGAGTTGACCCCCATTATCGACCGTGGTATGGCACTTCACAAAATGATCAGACTGGTTACACACGGCTTGGGTGGTGAGGGCTGGCTCAACTTTGAGGGCAATGAGTTCGGCCATCCTGAATGGCTCGACTTTCCCCGTGCCGGTAACAACAACTCCTTCTGGTACGCACGTCGTTTGTTGAATTTGACCGACGACCATCTACTCCGATACCGATTCCTGAACGACTTTGATCGTGCCATGCAAGTAACCGAGGAAAAGTACGGCTGGTTACACGCGCCACAAGCATACGTCAGCCTGAAGAACGAGAAGGACAAGGTGATTGTTTTTGAGCGTGCAGGTTTGCTATGGGTATTCAACTTCCATCCTACCCAAAGCTTCACCGACTATCGCGTCGGCGTCGAGCAAGAAGGCACATATCGCATTATTCTCGACTCGGACGACGTTGACTTTGGCGGACACGGCCGCAACCAAAAGGAGACTCGATTTTTCACTACTGATCTACCCTGGAACGACCGCAAAAGCTTCTTGCAAGTCTACATTCCGGCCAGAACTGCATTGGTAATTGCCCATTGCCTATAGTATAGCGCAAGCAATATCTAACGTGGAGCAGGTCTTTGCCCTCGAGAGCACGATCTAGTCAGCTCATCAGTTCGCATTCTGTGTCATACTTTCTGATATCATTTATTCATCGTACATTAATCATAATACCCATCCTGGTAAATGTTGCAGCGAACACGCACGATACACGATTCAGTACTAGCGAGTAGTTGAATTGAAAGTCTTTCTACCATCTATTGAAATGTACTTTTGTATGAAGAAATATAGTCGACTTAGTGAAATTGGTAGAGAGAATGGAAATCCATGTTGTATCAAGCCAGGTCATTCTCACCATGCGAGGAACTAGAAGATGTGAAGTTAAGACCACGTCTTCCTCGCTCTACACAATAGGTGATTACTGTTGTCAGCTAAATTTTCCAGCATACTGTACTATCTATTTGCGCGCTGTCGTTTGGTCTTATTGCTTACGGTATCCTCGTGAGTCGTGTCGCTCTCTCCTGCACACTTTGCTAGCTTCCAGAACAGCGATTTCTCCACGAAGCAGTGAAGATGGATAGATAATAACCAAGTAAAAAGACAAAAAGGTAAGGAGCCGACAGCGCTTCGTAATACAAGAGTATATATAAGTGTGATACAGGATAATGGGCCTCACTGACCCCCGACCTTCCGCCGCAGGGCAGATCGAACACGCGACCGGAGAAGAAGGATTTCCACCTGGATCATTCCCGTTTGGAGGGTCAACAGGTCCTCGTTCCCCGCACGGCCATCCGCCCTGTTGCTATAACTAAGGGAAGACAGATGGGGGGTTCATAAGGACTCCGGGTTTTTGTAGGCTAGGTACTTTTTAACGTCTTGGTGTCCATTCTCCATTCGACCGAGGGACATCATTTGCTACTGTTTCTCGGACTCACTACACCACAATCTGGATCTGGGGTTATTATCTTTATCCTCGGGTTTTGTCTGGAGATTATTGACAGAGCATACGATATGCGCGGCTGATTTCCCCAGAGACGCTTTGACTATTCCATTATTGCGTCAGTTATCCTATATGTCCCATCTATAAACCGACTGCTGTCCTGTTCGTCCGTTTCGTGCGGGGGATACCTCCTTTTTTTTCTTATACGCAACCGCCTCACGAAGCTCATGCAACTTATGATTACACGACTTTTATATTGACGACAGAATTGGAGAACTCCTGCAAGCTAGTATATTTACTCCAACTCGCGCCCTAAATTACCCTACCTTGCCTTCGAGCTAGCAGGCCACGCTTTCCGTTGGACCGCAACGACATCTCTATCTCCAAGAGCTTTACTTAGCGATTTGCTCCGTTCGCCCTGCAGCCGCGGTGGATGCGAAGTGGGTGTCTAAAAATAAGCCGAATACCTAAGGCTTACTTGGATATATTTATCTTGTATCGAATTGTTCCGTTCCCCCGGATCGCGCGACGTCTCCTCTCCCCTCACTAGGTAATCAGCACAGCTCCCCGCGCACGACGCAGACAGCGCTGGAAGTTCTCTTATCCACTTTCGGTTTGATTGAGCCGATTCAAAACCGAGTGAGTATATCTTTTCCTTGTCGCTCTTGTTGTTGTGATCTTTCCCGAAGAATAATTCCTTTGTTGTCTCTTCTTGCGAGTGTGTTGCCTTGTGCCTATATCACATGCCAATATACATCCCGTGATTATACACCCAACTCTTCGATTGTATACATACATCTCTGGTAGCAGTCAGTCATCAGGCTATGCCGTACTACTGTCTCCAAGATTGCCATTACTTCTATCGCAGCGCATTGCGTCTTCTCTCCGTCCCGACTTTCCTCGCCTGTTTATACGCTTGATCTGTTGATCCACCGAAAAGAAAAAAGAAAATGGCTTACTCACGTCTTGCAGTCAAAGTGTTCAATATGACTTCCTCTGGAACCGAGGCAATCCTGCCTTCGACCATGAAACTATCAGGCGATCAAACTGAGGTACCCAAACCAGTCCGTGACGGCGACGTTCCATCGTCAACGTCGACTCCGACCCCTACCAAGAAGGGGGTCACGTTTGCGAATCAGGACTCGTTGCCAAAGTTGCCCATCCCAGACCTAGAAAGTACTTGTCGAAAGTATCTTGAGTCCTTGGCGCCGCTGCAGAGTCCTAGAGAGCATGAGGAGACTAAGGCTGCGGTGCGTGAATTCTTGAAAACGGACGGACCGGAGTTGCAGGAGAGGTTGAAGAAGTATGCTTCTTCAAAGACAAGTTATATTGAGCAGTTTTGTATGTTTTTTCATCTCAGAGTATGGTTATAAGGCTGACTGTTTAGGGTACGATTCGTACTTGAATTTCGATAACTGTAAGATCATTCGAAGCCATCTGACGGAGAGATACTGACTGAGTAGCTGTCGTTTTGAATTTGAATCCCTTCTTTTTACTGGAAGATGACCCCACGCCCGCCAGGAACAACCAGGTCACTCGCGCTGCCTCTCTTGTCTCCTCGGCACTATCCTTTGTCCGCGCAGTCCGTCGCGAGGAACTCACTCCTGACAAAGTCAAGACTACACCTCTGTGCATGTATCAATATTCCAGATTGTTTGGCACAGCACGCGTGCCAACCGAGAACGGCTGCATTATCGGCCAGGATGCAACGGCCAAGCACATTGTAGTCCTCTGCCGCGGCCAATTCTACTGGTTCGACGTACTCGACGACAACAACGATCTCATCATGAGCGAGAAGGACATCACGATTAACCTGCAGGTCATTCTTGACGATGCACAACAGACTCCTATCCAGGAAGCTGCCAAGGAGGCTCTTGGTATTTTGAGTACGGAGAATCGGAAAGTCTGGTCTGGATTGCGAGATTTGCTTACCAAGGATCCGGGGTCGAATAATGCCGAATGTTTGCATATTGTTGATAGCGCTATTTTTGTGCTGTGTCTGGATCACATGGAGCCAACGAGCACCGCTGATTTGTGTGGAAATATGCTATGCGGCACGAGTGAGATTGTTCGTGGTGTCCAGATTGGAACATGTATCAATCGATGGTACGACAAGTTGCAGATTATTGTTTGCCAAAACGGTAGTGCAGGTATCAACTTTGAGCATACCGGTGTTGATGGTCATACTGTTTTACGATTCGCCAGTGACGTCTACACGGACACGATCCTGCGATACGCAAAGACGATTAATGGTCAAGCTCCTTCGTTATGGGCATCCAACAGCCCTGATCCTGCAAAGCGCGACCCTCGCAGTTTCGGCAACGTAAGCACAACGCCACGCAAGCTTCAATGGGACATGATTCCCGAATTGAGTATTGCCCTTCGTTTCGCCGAGTCGCATTTGGCAGATCTCTTGCATCAACACGAATTCCAGGTACTTGATTTCTCGGGCTATGGGAAGAGTTTCATCACGTCGGCAGGCTTCTCGCCGGATGCCTTCGTGCAAATGGCCTTCCAAGCTGCTTATTACGGTCTGTACGGCCGTGTCGAGAACACGTACGAACCGGCTATGACAAAGATGTTCCTGCACGGCCGGACGGAAGCCATCAGGCCTGTGACTAACGAGTCAATCGACTTTGTCAAGACATTTTGGGGCGACAATCCGCCCGAAGCTAAAGTGGCTGCATTGAAAAAAGCGACTGAAAAACATACCGCAATCACCAGGGAATGCGCAAAAGCGCAGGGACAGGACCGACATTTGTACGCCTTGTTCTGCGTCTGGCAGCGATCGCTCGATGGCGTGTCGTCAGTCGACGAGTCAGTTTCTCTAGACGATAGGGCGTCATCGGATGAAAATGGGGGATATGCTAGTAGTGCTAGTAACGGAAGTTTCAGCAGCGGCCGAAGCAACAGTACCAGCAGCAGTATGCGTACTCGACCAACACCACCACCCACCGTTCCCGCCATTTTCAACGACGCCGGCTGGGACAAAACCAACACCACCATTCTTTCGACCTCCAACTGCGGAAACCCGGCTTTGCGCCATTTCGGGTTTGGTCCTACTTCCGGCGACGGCTTCGGAATTGGATATATTATCAAAGACGACTCGATATCGATATGTGCGTCGTCCAAGCACAGACAAACGTCTCGGTTGATGGATACGTTGGAGTCGTATTTGTTAGAGATTCGCAAGTTGATTCGAGCTACGAGTCGGAAGACGACTAGCCCGCGAACGAGTAGGGCAAGAGAGATGGAGATTTTGTCGGAGAGGTTGGAGAATAGGCGTGGTCGACTGATAAGGCAGGATACTAGTCATGGACGCGGTGGGACGGAGACGCCGACTACGGATAGTGGGGATGTTGAGGATGATGGGATGGGTGGATGTAAGTCCTTTTCCTTTCAAACTCTTGAGATCTGTATGGGTTGACTAATGGGTGTAGATGGCTTCTTTGACGCGGGAATGTTGCTGCATGCCCTCAAAGGTGTGCATGGAGATCGGCAACGGGTTGGAGGCGAAAAGGTCGAGAGAAGAAGACCGGTTGGGAAGAAGTTGCAGTTGGCTGAATATTAATCCTGTCTTTTTTGTTGCAGGCGTTATGAGCGACTGTTGATATCCATATCCATATTCATATCCATGTCCATGTCATTCAATCATTGATCATCAATACCATACTCCGTCCGTATATACCATCCAACCAGGCCAACTATGTAATAAGGAGAAAATATATACAAGCGCTAAAAAGATTATGAAGCAGGACTAGGAGGCACATCCCCCCTGGCCCACTGCACCGGCTCCCTCCCCAACTCAAACTCAATCGTTCCCCCCTCCACAAACACATCCTCCCACGTCAGCCAGCCCTTCTCCCACGCTTGACCATTAACTTTAACCCCCCGCACGAAGTAATCTGCATCACCATTATTATCGCCTCCCGACGAACTTACAGTCAACCTCTTCCCATCCCCAAGATCGATGCTCAAACTATCGAACCACGGTGAATGAATCAAAAACGTCGTCTGGCCCGTTATCGGATACAAACCGATCATATTCCATATCAGCCAGGTTTGCATTGCGCCTGCGTCACTGTTGCCTGGTAGACCCGTGACGCCGGTGTTGTAGTACGTCTTTGCGATGTGTCGGGCATGCAGCACGGTAAGATCCGGCCGGTTTATGTAGTTGTATAGATAGGGGATTGCGAACATTCTTTTTTTTTCCCCTCCCATTAGCTCCTGTTGCCGAAAAAGGGGGGTGGGAAAAAGGGGGCATACGGTTCGTTAGTAGGATCAAAAATATACGAACCACTTGTTCCATCCGCGCCTTCTTCGAATGTCGCATTGAGTCTCGCTTCGAATAGTTCTTCCCCGCCCATGAGTTGGATCATATGCGCCGCATCATGTACATCTGTAAATGAGTATGCCCACGGACTCGCTTCGTAGCATGCATCACCCCAATACCCCGATGCTAGGATATCAATACTCTGAAACTTTGAGTCGGCGTCCCGCGGGACCACGAACCCCGAGAATCCGAGAGAAGTAGCAGCTGGATTCCAGTGATTGCGCCAATTGCGTGATCGATTGAGGTATTTGGTTGCATCTTCGGATCGTCCGAGACCCGAAGCGACTTGATATAGCCCAAAATCGTTGTATGCGTATTCCACCGCTCTGGATACTGCGCGTGTGTACGTGGGTGTTATGAAGCCGAGGTTCTTCCAATCCGGTAACGCGCCTCTTCCTTCCTTTGTCGATGAATCAGGCGCCATTGGATCTGGTGGGATAGTATTTGGTGGAGCGACTTCGGCATCTTTCACCATGGCCGCGTATCCATCTGTCCAGTTTACTGCGCCCCGTACGCCCTTGACGAATGCGTCGGCGAGGATGTTATCGGCATTAGAGCCACCCTGTGTTCGACCGTTGTAGTTTGAGGAGCGGGCGTCGGGCATGTAGCCTTCGTGTCGGTAGATGTCGATCAAAGAGCGGATTTGTTCGGAGTAGGATGTTGGCTGGAGGATTTGCATTAGGGATGTGCCGCACCGGAAGAGGTCCTTCTCTAGTCAGCGTGCTTCAATTATGGTGGAGGAAGAGGGAGGTAGTGGGGGGATACCCAGTAAGTAAAGATATCCTGATAATAAGGCTCGTCAGAAGTCCAGCCTGGATTCTCGCCTGTCTGGTTCGTGGGGAGCAGATGCATGTAATACAGCGATGTATACAATAGCTCCAGAGTAGTCTCATTCGTGGTTGACGTCGTGATTTTGGAGAGCACTTCCTCGTTCCAGATAGACTTTGTGTCGTTGACTACCTGCGAAAAGGGTGTGTCCACAGGGATCTGGTTCTGCACGTTTGAGCATGCCTGAGAGGTTGAGAGCCATGATATGCCGACCCGGGATGTGACCACGTTGTTTGTGGAAGAGTTGAAGGTAAATAGACTTCCTACCCTTACAGCGCCGGAGTTGGAAGTGGCGCTTCCACTGGCTTGGGCGATGCTGCCGTCTGCGTCGGTTGCGAGGTAGGTCTTGTTGCTGATGGGAGTTGTGTTGAAGTAGCCGCCTATCTCATCGTCAGTACTGGTTCATGAAGCTGTTTTCTCCTCTCCGAGCAGAGGTCACGCATACAGAAGTAGATAGTCCAATCCGGCGACCGATTCCACCCGTTGTTGTATATACCATACCCCTCATAATGCCCATCCTCAGCAACTCTAATCTGGCCCCCGGCATACCCCTGACTCAATCCCTGCCCTCTATACGACGGCAAAACATGCGACACATCCACCAAAACATTCCCTTTTTCGTCGCCGGCACCGGTACCATTCGTAGGAAACGTATATTGATACATCCCTGCTCTGCTCGCCGCCGCCAACTCAACAATTACATCCTCACTCGTCACAGCCTTGTAGTACCCTACTGACCCCCCATCGGCCGTCTTTCTACCCACCGTCAAGTTTGATAATGGCTGCGTCACGTCTTTTACAAGCGGTAGTTGACTTACGACGCCGTACTTGGGTGCCCCGCCTGTACCTTGTTCGTGCATCATACTAAATCCCGAGAACACGCCATTCGCTAAATAGCCTGAATAGGCATCTGTGCCTGAGAGGTACAAGTCAGGACCGAGTTTGACCATGCCAAAGGGCCTGGAGACGGCGGGATTGTCGTTTCCGCCGCCTTGGGTGCCGAGCCAGATGTTTACGTATTGAGTAAAGTCATTGGGATTGCTGTCGTCGTCGTGCTGTTTATCGTCTCCATTCTTGGTGGTGGTGCTGGAAGGTTGCCCAGCGACTTTACCGCAGTACACAAGAACGGCGAATATGATGCCCACGCAGACGATCATAACGGCTAATTCGGAGATTGTAATCCGTGCTCGCACTTTCTTCTTGAGACTCTCCGAATTGGGATACCTTGGTGCATGTGGTTGCTGCCCCTCAACGTCCGTCCGACTACCCTTTTCGGCACTCCCAGTCTTGTCAAATACTTCAGAAACCTCGATAACTGGCGTCTTGGGTTTGGCGGAATTTATATCCCCTTCCTCCTTCCCCCCCTCAGGAGGGGGACTCGAAATCGAAAAGAGGCGCATTCTTTGTATGGAACAGGGGAATGCATGGCAAGCCCTACGTATCTTTCCGAACTTGTCGCCCTCCACCAGTAGACGATAATATAGCTCAAAAGACAAACCACGAATGATCACCGCTCCATAATGCATGTGTACTGCTTCGGTCAATACTATAAGAGCATGGTTAAGTGGAAGTGTCTGTTGACTCCGCTGATCGTCTGATCTGATAATTAGGAAATTAAGTCAGGGTTATGTGTCATTGCCTAGTCTCTAGTGCCTCAAGACAAGACAAAAGACTGATATGGAGAAAATTAGTTGCATATGTATGTATCTCCCCTCTACTACTCTACTCTAGTCCCGACTCCTTATGTAGTACCTAGAGTAAAAATTTAATCGGAAGCCCGTACTACCTGATCCATGGCTCCATACTGAGTATACCCCAAAGAAATATCCGCCGAAAAACCTTGCACACGGTAAATTGTACATGATCAATACACACAAAGCATAAAGCGCACATGGCTCAAAGGCGTGATCGTTAGTGGCTCGTGAGGCTGCGAAGCGAATTGGATTTGATTTCAGTTAGGGCTTAGAGGCGAGCCAGGGAACGGAATGAGTTGGTATCCGTGCTCTGGAGCTTAATTTGCAAGTGAAAGTACGCGAGGTCTGGACTCTTGGAGGGGGTTAGGTGGGTGTGGAGAAGTAACGCTTCTAGGAGTTATTGTTGGGTTGTGAATACGATGAGGAACCTTGGAAGAGTTGGGTGTTGGTGTTGTTGGCTTCGTGACTCGATCACACAACAACGCCTCTAATTTAATGACACCTGGGCAGCCTTGGAACGAAACCCCAAGAAACAGGCAGCCATTCAGACACCAAGAAGTATTGCACAAGAAAAAATATCTGCAACTAACGACACGAGTAGTGTTAAGCATAAGTAAGGTCTCCAACTGTTACTAGTATCCCTTGTCTCGAGTCTGTACGCAAATACAGAGCCAAAGACAAACAAGCTTCTGCGCACGTTCATCCACACCTTAACTGCATATTCGAATATCTCGAGCCGATCACGAAAATCATTGAAATATTTTCTGTACTCCGCATGGAACACTAGTAGAGTCTCGAAGAAAAAAGAACTGAGACAACGTGCGACGGTGGTAGATGTGATTGGTGCGAAACTGCGGTACCTAATGTTCCTGCCAAGAAGGGACAATTGGGTGCTGAACTGGCCAATCGGAGTTGTCGATTCAGAGAATTTTGAGGGACGAAATAGACAAAAGGGCCTAGAGTTGCTTATTAGAATGTGAATGACTTGATGGCCTGACTTGATATTGATTCTTGGCTAGTCAAGAGTTTGTACTTTCTGGTAATGATCCCCTGTGGCATGTTAAGGTCAATCGGTGGCCGCCGGAGAATTTAGCCGGAGTATCGGCCATTAGGGTTACAGGCTACAGGCTACAGCAAAGCTTAGTATCAGGCGACGCCAACACACGACTCGAGTACAGCACACGACTTGTGATGTATCATAACTTTTCATTCATTAAGACATTCAGAACTTTTATCTAATTCCTGCTGATAGGAATTACATCTCCAAACTCCTCACAGCCATGGCAAGTGCACCCTCCTTAGTCGAATGACCACCAATAAACCCACTAGCATGCGTAAAGATTGCACCCGCGGGAATACCCTCTTTACCGGCTTTCTGCAACTCAGCAGCAATCACGCCGTCGAGGTCCTGATCGCGGACACCGCGCCATGTATCCGGCAAGGGTTTCCTCGAGACGAAGCTTCCTTCAGACTCCGGGACGCACTGGACCCGCCACTTGGCATCTGGAGCAGAGTTTTCGGGGTAGAGAACGTAGTAGACTTCTTCAGCCTCTCCGGCCTTAGTCTCGGACTCAAAGTTGTATAGATGCTCTTTCCAGGGGACGCCGCCGCCTGAGAGCATGATTATGCGTCCGCTGGGGTGGATTTCTCGGCGATTACGGTATGCCTCACCGACAGTGGCGCGGGCAGGCAGCCATGAGGAAGCGGCGAGACGGAGCTTTCGTAGAAAAACGTCGCCAATGAATGTGCTTGCGCGCGCGAACAAGCTGTCCTCGTCCTGTGGCTCGCCGCCTGCAATGACCGGGTCGGGGTAGTTCAAGTCACCGACCAGAGAACCCAAATTGATAGCGCCATCCTTGAACCGTTTCTCCAACCCAGACTTGCTCACGGCCGCAGGGTCATATGCACTGATACCATTGTCATGTGCATCCAGCGCCTCCACGAAATCAGTGTACAGCTTCTCATAAAGCAACTCCACATCCGGATGATCAATAGGCAGAGAAGTATGCTGTGAAATAATCGCGCGACCAAAATGCATAAACACAAGACCTGCAGATGACAGTTTTGTGCTGTGATTAGGGAAAGTAGTGCTGAATGTGCGCTGGTGATGATCATAGCGGTTTTTGGCAGCATCGTATTCGCCGCCGACGTCAACGACAGTGTGGCATTGGGCTAGTTGTTCGGGGTCGCGAGTCCGCACGAGTGGTGAGGCGTGGTATTCGGGGAGGAGACGGAGCATATAGACTGCTAGAGCTTCATCGGCATGGAAGTGTCCACTAGATGTAGCTGGTTAGCGGGTACTAATTGTTGTGACAGAAATGCATACTCTCGTCAACAATCGAGGGATAGACATACTTGTGAGTGCCAATGAGAGGCCCTTCGGTCTTGAGCTTTTTTGCAGCGGTTTCAGTGGCCATTTTGAGTAGTTTGCGAAATTGGAGCATGGATGAAGCTGTTTAGAATCTTTTTGGTTGTCTCGCGGAGCTCAATTGCACGTGATATATCGAAACTGCCTAGCTATAATAAGACTAGTGGAATGGAAATAAGTTGCCGCTGATTGGTCAGAATCATGTCTCTTCTCCCGTGCGTGTCTTGACCTTAATCAACTGAGTCTTGACTTTCTACTCAAGACCTCATCAAAAGTGATTCTCACTATTCTGTATAACACTACGTCTTATCGTAACTGATATTCGTATATGAAGAATGTAGAGTCAAGAAGCTCGTATATTAACAAATCAAGAAGATAAGATCTTATCTCTTATCGGTTTAATGCTTTAAGCTACATGCGGTTAGCGTGTCGGATCTGGATAAACAATAATCCGCTTCTCTCCTGCCATCTACTGGTCAATCGCATCTCGATTCTCGAGCTCGACTGACCTTCTGCTTTTCAAATGGTGCGACAACCTCTATCCCACCTGGGCAAAGTCTTGACGATGGCACGAAGAGGTGGATCCTCTAGTCCCTTTTGATCCGGCTAAACTACCCGTCCCGGAGCGCCACAAGGATCTTATCAACGGGGAAGACGTCCTAGCCCGGCCAACCGTGGGGGCCAAGCTACACTGTGCCTTTACGTGAAGCGTTCGAGATTTGCATTGGTGACATGCCTGCAATCTGTCTGCAAAGAACAGGGAAGGAGAGCAGAAACAATTGAAAACTGGGTTTATGCTTGATCGGTCCATATCCTGGAGAGGATTGATGACCACATCCAACAGTTTGATTTGGACCCCATAGACCCTAGTCGGGTTATCCCAACTTGAAAGCACTTGCCACGCAGTGCCTTATCACGAATCAACTGTTTCATAACCTCCAACCGTTATCACCCACCACACGTGAGAAGGTGTGCGTGTATAACTGCAGCATGTTGGGTGATGGACATTGACTCTTCCTCCATCGACCACTGAGATTCGTGATCACGCCAACATGGAAAATCTTCAGTGGTACGTTGTGATGACTGAAAATCAGTTAATTCGAATTGTAGGCCTCGTTAATCTACTGTCAAACTAAGAGATAGCGAAAGCTTCTTTCATATCAAACACACGCTACTATTGGCATAACTGCTGCTTGGAGGTTATCTGCAGCCGAGTACTACGTCGTCGACACTATGGATCATCCAGACTGACGAGTAATTTCTTCTTCAAGGATGGACTCATGTATTAGTACATCTAGACTACGGACCTCGGAGAAGCTATGTGAAAGCTCTCGGTAGGTTCAAAAGAGTTGGCACGTACGTACTCCGTAGTGGTACATACGTCTCTTTGTCCCGCCCCGAAAATCCTTCCACTAGTTGCCTGTAGGACTCTTTCCTTCTTTCGGATAGGCCTCGTCACACTCATTCTAACAGTTGACACTAACTGCCAGCACTTCCTCCTATGAATCCTTCACAAGCGTTGGGTAATAGTATGACCTGCGATATGTCGACTGAAGTGATTGATCAGTCATCACTTTCTTCAACAGGATGTGGCCCTCGCAGAGTCCCACATCCTTGTTGGACTGGTCCAATACGTGCTGAATGCAAATTTAAGCTATAATTGGATGATCAGTGGTTCTGATGAGACTTGTTTCCGTGCTCGTGATGACTTGTATTACGGGGTGCGGAGGTCGACAACATTTATACTGTGGATCCCCATAATTTCTATCCTATGTCAGGTCTTCCATCTGGAATATCAGAAACTCTGGGTAGATCAATTGATTTGAGCAAGGTATATTAAAAAAGGCTTGACGAGGAAAGAAACACGCCTCGCGCTTCCTCTTTCCATATTCTCATATACCAGATCCGAAGATCGTCATGCCGGTTGAACTCTATCACGTCCTGTCTATGATTTCGACTCACTTGAGATACTGAGGCGTGGATACATTTGATAATGAGAGATGGCAGCACCGCCGCTCCCAGCAGGCGCGAATGTGTCAGAAGGTTCCCTTCTCACAATCGAGCAAATCCATGCTCTCATCATAACGGAACGGGTCAACTCAGTCGTTTCTATCTTGTCCATCATCTTCGTCGTGGCAACATACCTCTTTTACCCAGGCTTCAACAAACCCATCAACCGTCTCATCTTCTTCGCCAGCTTCGGAAATCTAGGGTCCGCCGTGGCCGCTTTGATATCAGAGAATGGTCCTTTGGTCGGCGAGGGTTCTGCATTATGCAAGATTCAGGCTTTTCTTGTGCAAATGTTTCTGGGGGTTGATTGTTACTGGGCGCTGTGTATGGCTGTGAATGTCTATCTGGTGTTCTTTAAGGGATATACGGTGGATCAACTGCGGTCTCTTGACTTGGCATATCTTTTGATATGCTACGGGTTGTCGTTCATCCCAGCGTTTGTCTTTATCTTTATAAACACTAGTGCGCGAGGACCGGTTTATGAACCAGCTGTCATCTGGTGTTGGATTAATATTGAGTGGGATTTTCTGCGGTTTGTATTTTTATATGCCATTGTCTGGTAAGTCTTTCATTGCTTGCTCTCTCGATATTTCCTTCTAATATGGTTAGGGTCGCCATCCTACTCGCAATCGTAATCTACGCCGCAGCAGCAAACGTCATCTGGGACAAACGCGAACGCCTTGACGGCTTCCTGAACCCTCTTAACGAAAACCCATTCGTCAACACCGTCACTACCGAAGTGACAATCACCACTGAGGAACGGCCCATTGTCGAGAATAACAAACACGACCATGGTATGATCCGAACAATTGAGGAGTCTGCAACCCCGGGAGTCGATAACCCGTATTCAGTGAATATTCAAGTCAGTCAACAGACCGGCATTATTCGACCACTACCGTCGGCCCTGAGGATGAGAAGTCTCACTCTGCAGATTGCGAAACACGAGACGAATGCCGAGGCATGGCTTTATGCTCGCGTTGCCTTTCTGTTTTTCATTGCGCTGCTGATTACTTGGGTACGCCTCTTCTCCTCAGAGTATAATCAAATACTAACTATGTCTAAACAGATCCCCAGCAGCGCCAACAGAATCTACGCCAGTATATACCCCTCCACCACAAACTTCGGCCTCAACTACGCCGCCTCCTTCGTCTTTCCCCTACAAGCCTTCTGGAACGCAATCGTCTACATATTCACTTCTCAGTCTGCCTGCCGCGACCTTTTCGGTCTCTCTTCCTCATCAAAACACTCAGCTAATCGCAAATCCCTCCCCTCCCCGTCCCCATCACAAATAAAACTGGCCCGCCGACCGCAAAAGGATCCCATCATAGGCCGACCGCGCAGATTAGGCTCAAATGAGCAAATGGAGATGTCGAGTTCGGCGGATTCATCAGTCTCAAAAATTATTGATGAGCAGGAGTTGCAGGAGTTGCAGGAGTACTGAGTCGACGGATCGGAAGGGGTTGGGTAGGTAGTCTGTCCTGTTTGTTGGGTTCATGTAAAAGAATCCTTTTTTGGAGTTGTATTTCTATGTTAATATGATACCTCTTTCCGCGATGTTCTATTCATGATATACAAGCGGAAGCTAGATATTTATTTTTTTGGGCTCAACACCGAGTCCTTTCTACTATCGATTCTTATCTACATCCATATTCCCCAACGGCACAAATAACTCAAAAATACTCGCCTCTCTGTGCCAAAAGTCACCCATCCATGGGATTTATCAAGTCTTCAAAGATCACCCGAAGTACGTGTTGCCCATGGCCGACTACATAGAACTCATCGCAAACCGCCCCCTTCCAAGGTTCCTTCCAACTTCAAGTCGAACTATATGTATCGAAGGCTCGCATGATAAAGCAGATTTCCATCGTTCGCAGCGCTAGACCCTTCTAGAAGATCAAAACGGGTTGCTGTAAAGCCCCTACATCAGCCTCGGCATAGTTAACTGTCAATGAAAAGGCGGTGCCCGTAAATCTTTGGAGCGGAGCTTCAGGTTAGAGATTTGCAGAAGTCGGTGTAGACCATGGGTAGCTACCGTATTTGCTCTTTATCGCATTTTCTAGAACCTGAGATCAGAAATAGCAAGTTACCTAGGTATGGGACTATATGGAACATCGTTACTGCAAACTTCGTGCAGGGACATCGTATTTATCATCTAGGCAAAAAGATTTCAATGCAGAAAGAAGAAGGAAGATTAACCTTGGGACACGTGACTGGAAGTATTGAGAGAAGATGACGGATTGTCAGTCTAGGGAACATCGAGCGTTTCTCAAGTTTAATCATTGATTAGACAAATTTCGAAGAGAGTCAAACATGAAGAATAAGGAACACGAAAGGAGGAAAGAGGGAGAAAAAAGCATGAACTTGAACAGTGTGAACTGAACAAAAAGCGCAAGGCAAGGGCCCACCAGAAACGCAGGAAAGTTGCAAAAACTACTAATCGTTCATCACCTCGTGAATAGGTATCCCTCTGCAACTGCATCTGCAAAGCAGAGCCTATTCGAAGTCTCAAACTCCCGGTCCCAGTTCGAAAGAAAGAAAGGAAATAGTGTAAAGGGGTCCTACATTCGAAACAGCCCCAGGAAAATAAAATCAGACAACCCAAATCTCCACGTTGCATTGCCCAAAAGTATAGGAGACATTATGTTTCATAACGTAACAGCCAGAAGGAAAAGGGGTCGCATTTCCGTTTCGGTTCCAAAGTCTGCACTGCACTGCACTGCGTGACAGCGTTTTTAACAGCATCCCTGTTTGGTCTCTGTGTCCTGAGTCTTGCTTATTTCAACGACTTGGCGGCGTTCGCCGAGGGGGTTTTGGCCACCCTCGCCCTGATCCAAGGCCTTGCTGGATACGATGCGGTAGATTTCTAAGTAGTCACGTACGTCAGTCCAGATCCTCGAGTATTGTGCAATGTCCACGGATTGACCCACCTGTCAGGATGTTCTGGAAAGCAAGCTCGACGTTGCTGGCATCGAGAGCAGAAGTTTCAATAAAAGACAAGTTGTTTTCGCCTGGCCTCCGTCAGTAACCACTCATGTTTATGCTCATCTCGAGCTGCTCACTGGCAAATTGCTTGGCATCCTCTGTAGGCACTGCACGCAAATGTCTCAAATCACTCTTATTTCCAACCAACATAATAACAATGTTGGAGTCTGCATGATCGCGCAACTCCTTCAACCACCGGGTCACATTGTCGTAGGTCTGATGTTTGCTAATATCGTAAACGAGCAGGGCTCCGACGGCACCACGGTAGTAGGCGGAGGTGATGGCTCGGTAACGCTCTTGGCCAGCGGTATCCCAGATCTGAGCTTTGATTGTTTTGGAGTCGACTTGGATCGAACGTGTGGCGAATTCGACACCACTGACAAAGTCATCAGCACCTTCCAAAGTTCAGACGTTGTCATCGCGATATCATAGCTTACATGGTGGACTTGGAGTCTAGGTTGAATTCATTGCGAGTGAATCGGCTCAAAAGGTTGGATTTACCGACACCGGAGTCTCCGATAAGGACGACTTGACGAGAGAGTTAGTATTTGGATGTTTGTTTGTAGTCGTAGAGGTGACGGCAAGGGATAGGAGCGGAGGTCAGTTACCTTTGAAAAGGAACTAAATAGAGTGTACATTAGCATGATACTCTTTTCCAACTAAGTTATCGAAAGGTCGCAAATAACTCACATCGTATTCGTCGTTAGCCATGGCGTCGTGTGGTTTGGTGCTTGGTGGTTATTGTCGAGTGCAAATAGACGTGGTGTTGGAAGATAAAGACTTGTGGAGCAAACGGGGGGAAGTGGAACGTCGACCGTAACGACCCCTGGAAGGTTAGTACGATGCTGAAGAGGAAACAAAGATTCGAAGTTGTCAAAGAGAGAACTAAATACCTACAAGAGTGAATCACGAAGAGTTGTTCGAGTCAAAGTAGTCAGTCAGTCCCAGCTGGAGTTGGTCTGAGTATGTCGATGCCTGCAACACTGCCCGTCTGCGCCTGTTCGGGACTAGCGTGCTGCACGTGACATTTCGCGATAGAATTTCCGGTCGGATTTGCGATAAACACAAAAACTTTCAACCATGACTTATTCGATTCAGGAATGTCCATTTTGAAGAGGGTGCAACCGAGCTTCACCCAGGGCCTAGCAGGCATATCCCTGCCTTCTGGGACTCCAATTCCAGAAGCGGCTATACCCAATACCTTCACCTATCTTCAAAAAGTCAGCAATCCGATGGCGCAACAACGTCCGCAATCCGAGAAAACGAACAAACCACGGCCTACGAAAGAAGATTCAGATATTGTGCAGGCCACATCGAAAACAGCAGGTCGAGTAACCAAAAAGTCCGATAAGCGCGGCCGGCCCAAGAAAATCAGCGATGACCTCACGCAAAAGATGATTATGCTATTGGAGCAGTCAAACGGAGATGTTTCCTGGGAACAATTGGGGCACTCGGTTGGCGTGGACGGCGTACATTTACAGACAATTCGAAACTACATGATCAAAGAAGGCTACTGCAAACGAATAGCCTGTCAGCAAAAATGGTTATCGAAACAGGCCCGAGAGACGCGGATGCAGTATGCTTTGGCACACTGCAAATGGCAAAACGAGTGGCGTTCAATGCTGTTCAGTGATTTTGTCAATTTCGGTCTAGGGACAACGCAGAAAGCGAAGGTGTTTAATAGGAAAGACGAGCGGTTATGCGAAGATTGTTTACAGTCTAGGGAGGAGATCGATAAAGCTCTATTCCATTGCTGGGCAATGGTGGGATATGACTACAAGGGGCCTCTTATTTTTCTACAAACCGAAGATAACGATCTGTCCGCAATGAGTCAGCGTGACTACATATCGCAAATCATACAACCGCACGTCCAACCTATCGTATCTGTTCGGCGGATGATGTATCTCGACAACGCCAGCGGCGGGTATGAGAATGCGACAGCTCCCCAGAATATGGTACACGCCTACCTCGATTCGTTACAGCTACCTTATATCCAGAACCCGGCAACCTCGCCTGACCTCAACATCTTGAAAGATATATTGCTCGTGTTGAAAAAGCGACTGCAAAAGAGAAGCATCGCAGACCAGGTTCAATTAAAGGTTGCCGTACTGGAAGAATGGGATAAAATCACGACCAAGGAGATCAACAAATTGGTCGATACCATGAAACTACGCATGGAAAAGGTGCTAACGCGGAAGGGAATGCCTATCTAAGTTTTTCGACTGTTTCTTCATTCATTCAGCGCTTATGATGTTAAAAAGTAATGACGGAGTTATTGGCCGGAGGGGCTTTTTATGGTACACATGGTACACATGTATGATAGCACGCATTTTACGACTCAAAATTTAAAGACCACCTTTAGATGATTGTGCCGTTTGGTATGAAGATATTACTTACAACATTGAATAATCTTCAACTTCAAGCAACAGGCTCGAGAGATCGGTACGCAGCCACAAAGTACCAGTATTCACCTGGACTGACAGCCACAGAGGACCAGAAACAATCTCATTCTAATAGGCATTGCGCCATCTCACTACTTCTAACCAAAAGATTGAATAGAAGCAGCTTGAAATCACCCTTTGAGCAACCGAGCCAGCAGCATAACAGTCAATTCGACGCAAAAGAATCAAGTAGATCTGATCAATTCAATAATTACGTAATGCTAGGTATGCAAAGGCAAAGTTTTCAAATTTCTTGACGTTTTCAGACTCCGAGAAATTCTGAGAAGTATCTTTCTATTCTTTTCTTTCTACTGTTGACAGGTTCGATGGCGGCACGTGACCAAAATGCCCTAGGTAGGCGTTCGAGTTGATCATTCATCCCCTGCAGCCTCTTGTACCTTATTGTGGAAATGGGATGTCAGACACGTCGACTACTCACTCGTCTTTCCAGTTTTGAATGCGGTGTCTCGAAGCCATATATGCGGCGCAGCTCGTTGAACGTACGGTTAGATAGGGGTAATATTATATATAAATCTGGCAATAACCCACATCCATGGATGCAGCTCATTGATCGGTGTCGATATCTACAATATGTACCATGGATGTATGGTAAAGGGCTTCAGCACCCGAAATTGAACCTTGGAAGAGTATAAGAAAGCTCCTCAAGCTGGAACCGCCAATAGGGAAATTATTCCATTTCTTATTCTCTTATACTCAATATTGCCTGTCGATGAAGTATCTGTTGTAGATAGCTAGGAGCGTATTCGAGTCAAGCGGATTGGCAACCTTAGGGTCGCATTCTCGTAAAGTCGATGGATATTTGTTGCTTATATCAGCCTTCATATGTTACCATAATCAAATGGTAACTAAATATACTCTGAACACTTCCACCCCCTCACAACAGCCCTTCCCCTTCTGTACGGCCTTTGAGAGCACGCAAAGGCCAACACGTAGTACTTTAGTTAGACGTAAAAATACGAGTCTATCTGTGATGCAAAATGTAGAGAAACCAGCAATATCGGACTCCGATTTCTAACGAACACGTTCCAGACCAGTGGAAATTAGTAAGATCAAAAGATCTCGACTGTGTGCTTAGAAACTCCCAGCCAAGAAGAACGGTGTCTTAGACTCTTAGGTGTAGTTCAATAGTCATATGTAACTAGGACTCGGTTCGGAAGGCTATGGAACGTTGTGCATAGGGCTAAGGGGCGACCTGCATTGGCGCCAACCCGCGAGCCACAGGATGGGCTTAGATTAGGGAAGGATTGCTGAACCATGCATGTTAATCAAGGATTAAATACGAAGTATGTATAGTTGTATAGTTCTTCACATATTTGAGGGACTTCTGCAGATACTATATTTGGCTAGTATTCTGGACGGATCTTGGTCCGTGATCCTTTCAGTACCCACTTTAAATCCTAACGGATTGTAAGTACATACGTAGATAAGAATAATGATGGGATCTTTCAGGAAATTATTTCCAAGCATCAGTCAAATACGGCCGTCTTGGCAGGGCGTATTGGAAGCTCATCATTCAAAGTTCGGCGCTCAAATCAGAATCTCGATCATATTTTTTGAACATTCATTGATAAAAACCTTTCTATAGTATATGAGTATGTAATGCTGTATACCGTCAATCAAGTTGATGCCTAGGAGAAGTTAGCCTCGATTCGGCCCCCAAATAACAAATACGATGACACACGTCCAAAAACCAACGTTCTATCAATGCCAACCCTGTATTGTTCTAGGCCGACTCCATTCAGATATTCGGGATACCGAGTGGAGATACGAACCTGAAGAACCGGCCCGAATATAGCTGGCTTGTGCGAAACTTCGTCAATTGCAACTCTTTAGTCTGTGCACCAATCGGAACCATTCAGCTATCCACAAGTCCTAGAGAAGACACAGTCTCGAGCCCAACCTGGAAGTTGAGAATGGATATCGTGACTTCCTAAAGGCCTCACCGGGCAGTGAGTTATGTGATGTCTACCAGACATTAGTATGAGTAGCATAAGCTGTGGCGTTTCATATGTTCATCCACAGGGCTGGGTATGTGAAGAAACGGTAGCACTATTACTGCTTAGTTGCATATGGAGTTTCTATCTTCACTATTACGTTGGAGGAAGGAAGAAAAGAGCAAGAGAGAGACTGTCAAATGAATGTACTCGGGGGTCACTGAATACGTGAAAGCGTCAACTGGTACTTAGGTGATCTAATGCGAGAATAGGTCAATGATATCAATGATTTCTCGGCGCTCCACTCTCTCTATTCGTATCTGATTGTGATCTGCTCTTTATTGATAACTTTATGTATCTGTCATGCTAGTTTTACGAGTACTGCAAAAGTTAGCGCTCAGAGCTGGGATTTTTGGGTTTCATTGCTATGATAGCCTAGAGCTTGAATGATCTCGTTATATCTTTAGATAATCTTCAACGTAACAACGTGCTTGAGCTTCTGGCGCCAAGATGCGTAGATGTTTCGTAAATGGTTGTTCAGGCTAATAATTCAGGGAATCATTGCAGAGGATTATCGCCACACATGCCGATGGAGCGTACAGACTCCTCTTGATACGATGCCTTGACCACTCACATCCTCCAGCCTTCCATCCAGGTCCCTAGGTACAGCCGTGCTTTCGGCACTTGCTGATCACACCCCTGTAGCACGGCTGGAATCTCATATCTTTCCGTCTGCAGCATGAATCGCTCATGTCTGCACGAGTCCATTTTCAGAAAGTGGGATAATCTAACCCAGTGGCGAGGCCAAGATACGAGATGAAAGGAAATGTGTGCCTCTTGCAAGTCTATAAATTGAGCGACATCTACCGCTGTTCAGACAAGTTCTTCAGCACAACAATCGGCTCATTTCACCACTCTCCTTGCAATCCCGTTTATCTTCTCCGTCTCTTGTGAGATTGCCGGATCGAAATGGTGTCTGTATTTCTCAGCACTCTTCTTTTATCTGCGGCTACGGTCCAAGCCTACCTGCCTGCCCAACAGATTGATGTCCAGTCTAGTCTTCTCAGTGACCCTAGCAAGGTCGCCGGAAAAACATATGATTACATTATTGCTGGTGGTGGTTTGACTGGCCTTACCGTTGCCGCCAAATTGACAGAAAACCCCAAGATCAAAGTCCTGGTCATTGAAAAGGGCTTCTATGAGTCCAACGATGGAGCCATCATCGAGGATCCAAATGCTTATGGACAAATCTTTGGCACCACTGTTGACCAGAACTACCTCACCGTTCCCCTGATCAACAACCGCACGAACAATATCAAGGCCGGTAAGGGTCTTGGAGGATCAACCTTGATAAACGGCGACTCCTGGACTCGCCCGGACAAAGTCCAGATTGATTCTTGGGAGAAGGTCTTTGGCATGGAAGGTTGGAATTGGGACAATATGTTCGAGTACATGAAGAAGGCCGAGGCTGCACGTACCCCTACTGCTGCTCAACTCGCTGCCGGCCACTCCTTCAATGCTACCTGCCATGGAACCAACGGTACTGTTCAATCCGGAGCCCGTGACAATGGTCAGCCTTGGTCCCCTATTATGAAGGCCCTTATGAACACCGTCTCGGCCCTTGGTGTCCCCGTACAGCAAGACTTTCTCTGCGGTCATCCCCGAGGTGTCTCTATGATCATGAACAATCTCGACGAAAACCAAGTTCGTGTTGATGCTGCTCGTGCATGGCTGCTTCCCAACTACAAGCGCCCAAACTTGGAGATCCTTACTGGTCAGATGGTTGGAAAGGTTCTGTTTAAACAGACCGCATCCGGTCCACAGGCTGTTGGTGTGAACTTCGGTACTAATAAGGCCGTCAACTTTGACGTCTTTGCTAAGCATGAGGTCCTTTTGGCTGCCGGCTCAGCTATATCTCCGCTGATTTTGGAATATTCTGGCATAGGCTTGAAGTCTGTTCTTGATCAGGCCAATGTCACTCAGCTTCTTGATCTCCCTGTTGGTATCAATATGCAAGACCAGACCACAACCACTGTCAGTTCCCGTGCTAGTGCCGCTGGTGCTGGTCAAGGTCAGGCAGTCTTCTTCGCCAATTTCACTGAAACATTCGGTGACTACGCCCCCCAGGCCAGGGACTTACTCAACACCAAGCTCGACCAATGGGCCGAGGAGACCGTTGCACGCGGTGGTTTCCATAATGTAACTGCTCTCAAAGTTCAATATGAAAACTATCGTAACTGGCTCCTTGACGAAGACGTTGCCTTCGCCGAGCTTTTCATGGACACCGAGGGCAAGATCAACTTCGACTTATGGGATCTCATCCCTTTCACTCGTGGTTCCGTCCATATCCTCAGTAGCGACCCTTACCTATGGCAATTCGCCAACGACCCCAAATTCTTTTTGAACGAGTTTGACCTCCTTGGCCAAGCTGCCGCTTCCAAGCTTGCTCGTGATCTCACCAGCCAAGGCGCTATGAAACAGTACTTCGCCGGGGAGACTCTTCCAGGATACAACTTGGTCGAGAATGCTACTCTTTCCCAGTGGTCGGATTATGTCTTACAGAACTTCCGTCCCAACTGGCATGCTGTGAGCAGCTGCTCTATGATGTCTAGAGAGCTTGGTGGTGTCGTTGATGCTACTGCCAAGGTGTATGGTACCCAAGGCCTACGTGTCATTGATGGCTCTATTCCTCCGACTCAGGTGTCTTCTCATGTCATGACCATTTTCTACGGAATGGCTTTGAAGGTTGCTGATGCCATTTTGGACGACTATGCCAAAAGTGCCTAGAGGTGTCATGAATCGCGGTTCGTCAGCGAATTTGCTAGGTAGAGTTCAAACCACCGATTTTTCTCCTCGGTCATACAATGACAGATTCTCGCACATATAAATAGATTTAGATTGCTTATAGACAATGTGAAACTTATTACTTATTCGTCAAACTTACATTCTTCAAAATATTCAACAGAGCTCAATACGAACCTCATATTGCACGCCGCGGAGCGCTTTGTGGAGCGGGTTTCTTACACCGGGAATAGCCTCACGTTTTGCCAAATGGGAATCCTCTGTGCTTTGTTGATGGAGGCCACCGACCCATGTTGTACGTACGGAGGCCTCCTACATAGCCATAAATATTCCCATTAGAGAGACTTAGAACTCAATCATCAATAGATTCTTGTTTTATATCATATTGATCATGCTTAGTATTATTTCTTAGGGTTAAGCTAGACTACACCTACTAACAAGCAGTTGGAGGGTGTAGGAAGCTAAACCAACGATAGTAATAACTTTGTAATCAATGGACTTTGCAATCTTCTAAAATTCTAGTCTAACTACTCACAATCACTTCCACCTAGCATTGGGATCCAATAGCGTCTTCATCTCCTGTACTACGTCGTACGGCGGGTCGTTCTTCGCCACAAACATATTGTTCTCTAGCAGTGCCTCATGGAATGCGACAGTCGCCACTGCCCGTCTCTTCTTCAATTTCTTCGCATAGTCGTCAAACATTTCCTTCGAAATTGTCGCAAACAGATATTTGGGATGCACACCAATCACTTGACCACCCTTTTGACCAAATCCAAACGAGGTCAAAGAGAAGGCCTTGATGCCAGATGTTTGAATGTTCTCGTTCAAGAACGTGATGTGATCGAACTTCTCGAACTCGGGATCCAAGTTATCCAGATTCCGGTTACCGGGGACAAGTCCGGTGCTCATCATCTGCAGGGCGCCGTTGAGCATCCAGGAACTTGCAGGACCTTTAGGGTGGCCGGTGACGCTCTTCTGGAACACGCCGAGGGTGCGGTTTCCTTTGGTACGGCCGAGATGGGAAAGCTGACTTTGAATGATTGTGCATTCGTTCTTCTCATTCAAGACAGTTGAGGTTCCGTGGAAGGAAGCTACTGTCACATCGTCAACAGTGAGGCCCCAGGTTGCCAATGCTCCCTTGATGGGCGAGATCTCTGGGTGGTTACGCCAAAATTGATTACCAAAGGAGGCAAGCATATCTTGTTCCTGCATCTGGAATTTGAGATCAATCTGCTTGACCATATATGCTCGATATTCGGACGCATTGAAGTGAACATCTTTGGCCATGAGATGTTGAATCGTGTCCTCAAGATTACTGAGCTCAATCTCTTTGAAGTTGGTGATCTGCTGTCGTCGTATATCAATTTGTCGTCGACGATATTCGATATCCAGAAGTGGTGATGGGAACCCAGCTGTTGACTCCCTCGCATTTGATAGGACTCCTTTACCCGGGGCGGGAACAGAGCGGCCGACTTTGTCGCTTGAAATACCGGTGAAAGCCACGATACCATAGATTGGCAAGCCCATTTCAATTGCAAGCTTTGCAGTGCAAGCAATGTGAAAACCTGCGCCATGGGACTCCATGAAACCCTTTCTCGATGAGGCTGCAGGTCGTGACATCTCCTTCGGATCTCGGCCAGCCTCAGCCTCCGTCTCTGCATTACTAGTTGCCTTCATGTTCGAAAACTCCAAAGACGTGTATTCTGAGAACTCGTCAACGCTACCCACGAAACACATCTTTGCCTTGCCTTGAAGAATGAGATCATAGGCTGTGTCGAGTGATTCCACGGAAGTTGCACAAGCTCCAACGGATGTCTTGTTTGGTCCACTGGATGAGAGCAAGAGCATGTTCACCCAAGCTCCAATGGTATTCAAGAAAGTCTCTTGCAGAATATCGTTTTGCACAGGCTTGTCTTGCAACCGATCCCGGTACATCTTTTCTGACGAAGCTGTTCCACCCAAACCGCTTCCAAAGCAATTGCCAAGTTCGGAGACATGGATGTACTTGTAGATTTCGTAAGGGTCTGTGATTCCGGCTGAAAGTAGACCCTCAACAACTGTAACAAGTGTATATAAGGTGACCGGGTCGACCTGATTGATAATATCGTCCGAAATACCATACGTCCGCGGGTCCCATCCCGTGGGGATCTGTGCAGCAACATTATTCCTGAACTTCACAGCTTTGGGAACATGGATCACCGCGCCCTTCTTCATGACCACACTGTAAGATTCAGACTCAGCGCTTGGGAATATCTCAACCTTATCTCCGTGTTCTCTCTGGAAGCTGAGTGCGGTTTCCTTAGACGTTTCGAATGGTGCAAGATCTTCTTGTACGACAATCTCTTGAGTCATCTTCTTCTTGTCGGGGTTATACTTATCGAAAAGAGTTGGTTCAATCAGCCGGACGCCCGAATGATCACGAATATATGCCTCGTAACGCTTTTTCACGTCACATTCCTCAATTGGCTCTTTTGTCTTGACATCAATCCATCCGGCTGGCTTATTACCGGAACCCTTGGAGAACTTGATAAGTCCCATAATCCACGCCATTTCGGTGCATCCTTCGAGCGAGAGTTCATCGTAAGCTTCGATTTCCCAGCGAGTACGGGAATTTCCGCAAGGTCCAAGCTCTGAAAAGCCTACGATCACAACAGTGTGTTCAAGTGAGACCATGGAATCCATTTTGGCGCGGAGTGGCTGAATCTCTGTTTCATAATTTGGCAAGGCAGGAAATCCAATCTCAATGTTTGGACGTTCCTTCATCGCATCGGACTCTTTGGCTTTCAGATCAGAGCCGTTGTCAAGTGCTTCTTCCGCCGCAACAGCTCTACGGATCTCGCTCAGGCTTTTGATATTATCCTGGATTACATTTAACTGATCTGGGAAGTCTGGCACTGCATCAAGACCACCACTGAAATCGGCGTACAACGGCTCTTCTTGACAGAACTCGATCAAGGGCCGATTCAACAAAGCGAGAATGCAGACAGCCATCTCTGCTCGGGAGAATGTCTTGATGCCGAGTTTTTCAACGTCCTCGGACACGATATCGTTCTGGTGCATCAAACCAGTGCCACGAGTCCAACCGATCGAAGTTCCACAGATGGAGATATAATCACTCCAATCTTCAGAATGCCATTTTGCGAATAGACTTTCGAGGGCCATCTTCGACTCAGAATATAGACCATCACCACCAAAGATACCGTGGTTGGGTGATAGGGGAAGTAAAGCATGAGTAGGCCGTGATCGGTAGCCTGCAGCCTCCTTGTGCCTCTTGACAGCCCCGAGAAGTCGAATAACATTTGTCAGCATGATACGCTGTGCCAACTCGCTCTTGGAGTCAATCTCGTCGATTTGTCGCCCATTGACAGAAATTGCCGCGAATGGGATGATAACATCAAGATCCCAACCAAGCTTGCTGTAAATATGAGCAACTAGAGCTTCGATATCCTGCTGGCTTCCTCCATTGAATGGAACCAAGACTAGTTTAGAGCCTTTGGAGCCGTGAGCCTGGTAGATCTTCTGGTACTTGCGAGCCGTGTTGGATGAAAAGCCACTGGTCGTAACTATGACTTGTGCACCACCGGTGAGAAGGCCTTTCAGGAGCTCTTCACCAATGGACCTGGTCCCAGCTCCAGTAAGAAGAACCGTTTTATTGGCGAAAGAGAGACCTGTGGTTGAAATTTGATTGAGAGCCTTGTTGTACAGCGAGGTTGTTTCAGAATTGAATGTCCATCCTTTGTTATCCTTGCGCTTGATATGTGGAAGACGAGTCGAATCACCAAAATCCGTCTTGGATCCATCTTCACCTCTCGGAACTTCCGAGTATTTGATATTGCCTACCTCGTCGATTGTTGTTCGAGGGCCAAGGAAATTCGTGGTGCTCTTGAAAACTGGAATAGATCCGAGTGACTCTGTGACAGTCTGGAGGAGTAGCTCGTAAAAGGATTTCTGTTTCTCATCGGAACATTGCGTCAACAGGTATTTGATTGTCTCCGCCAACCGGGTGCTTGATCTATTGCCCAGCCTGTAAGTAATATCATCAATCAACCCCTTGTCGACTTTCAATGTTCCTCGGCCGATCTTGTAGAAAGTAGCTGTGAGGTCTTGCAATGCCCAAGTCCAATAAGAAGAGTACTCTCTGAGCTTCTTTGCATCGAAGACTGGGGTGATACCATTGGCATAGGCCTCACCATGTTCAGCTATCCACAAATCTAACTGCCTCTGAAGCTCCAACATGGCGCTTTCCGAGTTTTCGGCAGACTTGCTATCACCATGAAGATCAACATTGAGAAATGAGGCGTAAGCTTTTAGCTTCTGTGCTGCCAGCTCTTCTTGTCGCTTAACAACGTTATTCAAGGCTTCCGGATTGACCTGAACAGCAGCTACCTGCTCCGTTGGGCCTTCATTCATCGCCAATCCAGCAGCTTGCGCATACTCTTTGACCAATGCATCCAGGTAAGCCTGGGTCTCCTTTTGGTCCTGAAGTCGGTTTTTAGGAGGCGAGGCAATGGTAGATAGAAGCACAGCATCTTGGCGGCCAACTTGAAAGCCCCAACGCTCCTCGAGGTACTTCCTAACCTTCGTCATATTGAAATCCCCCGGCATCGATGTACTAATAACACGAGTTACTAGGCTATTTGTTGTCTTGCCCAGCCGTCTTTGAGCATTTGCGGCTGATAGGGTTTCTCCCAGTTCTGTCAAACTGAGTTCCTCGGATCTCTCAGGGAGGTTACTGAATTCACTAAGGAGATCTCCGACAATTTCGTTCTCCAAAGTTGAGCGACCTATAGAATCAAATTAGTTTTATTTACCGATGATTGATTTAATGGATAATCTCATACCTCCGACCAGCGCTTTGATATTACTGCTGAGCGAAATATCTGCAGTGGATTTTTTCAACTTTTGAGCAATAACAGTCATGATTATATCTTCTGCTTTTACTGGGACATCCTCAGCCGATGCAATGGATTTGGAACCAGCTCCAGTCGATCCGGTCGAGGGGGCAGATGGCTGGGGCGCTGGTGTAGCTGGTGTGGGCGCCGGAGCTTGAGCAGTAGGTGTTGTATCGGCTTTGGGAGGTGCTTGTTTCGGGATCTCTGCGGTCTCTGCATTGGCATAGTAGATGTCATTCTCACTTGTTTTGAGATTTAAAAGCTGCCTTTGGATTGATAGGGCAGTGTCATGGTCTTTGTATTTCGTTTCGATGGTCTGTTTGGCCAGACCAGTGAGAGTGTTTGAGGGACCGATCTCGACGAATCGCTCGATCTTCTCTTCCCCCAAGAGGGCATCTTGTGTTTCGATCCTTGACCATCCATCTGTCAACATACGGACTTAATATATACAAAGGGAATGTACATGGTCAACGTGTTCGACCGCGTCACATGACTGAATCTTCTTATAAGTCTTGGGAATGGTTGAGAGCTTACCATTGTACAGGATATGCGAACTGGTGACTGTCCGGAAGAATAAATATTAGCTTTTGCTCCGATATGCTTTCATCGTCGCTGTACGCGACGTTTGCAACTTTCCGGGATGAGATCGCCGGTCCAGCGTGTAAAACCGACTGCCCAATTGGGGATCCTTAGAGGTAGAAGACTTACGCTAAGAGTTCCAATACTAATGTGTAAGTGCGCGACCTCTCATCGTCCGAGACCACCGTCACCGTCATCTTGAGAGCGATGGTATGTCTGAAACGAAGGCTGCGGTGCGCTTGCGCTCAATGATTGTTCTGGGCGACAGCAGGTTGTGGTATCAAGCGACAGGGAAAATAGCCTGAGAATTGGAGTTGTGCTTGTGTATAAAGTATCTCTCGTAGTGGTTTACAAAAAGAGATAGTAAATGTTACTACTCTAGAATGTCATTCCTTGTAGGACAGTGCAATGGCAAGGTCGCAAGATATCCTCAGATAAGAATTGGTTTATTACGATATCCCTCAGCAAGCAGTACTCAAGATTACCGACTATCGCATCAATTTCGTAAATCTACACCTGCAAAGTTACATACGAGAATGGGGGCCTAAGCTTACAGTACGGTTAAATCAACGACGAGCTTCTAGAATAACTATGTTAGACTCAGCGGAAGCTTGTTTACTGCGTACAGTCAGCTAGCCCTAACTTACTAATAAACTACGGAGGCACAGCCTTTAAGCAAACGGCTCACCAAAACGCTTACTGGGGGCCAAGTACATCTTGCATTACACGCTGAATAAACCCTTAATTTGGAAAAGCGGTAATAAGCCGTTACCAGAAACGTGCCTCCAGCAACGAAGCTGCCACGAGTGACTCTGGAATGGTAACGTAGTCAGCCAGATTACACGTAAATTGCGAACATCGGAATCAACGTGTTTCTGCACTTGGACCCATGTAAGCTTAGTAGGGCCCCTGTACGACATGCAGCGCGAGCTGTACAGTATCATTGTAAGGTAAATTAGGGCACAGAGATAAGGGCTATCTGAATTTGGCTCTGTAGTTGTACAGCATCAAAAACCCTGTGGCATACGTACTTGAAAACTGTGGAAACAGAACTCTCGCTCATTTTATGATTTAGCCTCATCCGCCTGTGTGCACTGTACATATGGTGTCAGACGGCACCTTACCCCCTTCACGCCGTTCTGATCTCGAGGTCTTGTTTGACAAGAACCACAAGCAACACATCATGCACCGCCAGATCGCCTCACCAACCCCGGAGACCCTGGCGGCTCTCGGAACCGGCTATGACATTCTCACACCCCCTTCAGATCTCTCCTTAACCGATTCACCTCCAGATCTCTCTCCTTCAGAATCGTCCCACGACGATGATGAGAGCCCCATCCCTACCTTGGTCCTCCCGCTAGAGGACTCCAACGTAATCCCATCAGATCTCTATAACTTGGCATCCGTGATGAGGGATCGCTTTTTCCAACATATCGGCATGCCGACCGCCGCCAGTGATGAACTTTTACCTCAGGAGTCATTGGTAGAGCTTATTACAGACTTTCTGGACTTCAAATCAAAGCTTCTGCTTAATTGGCCCGGTGCCGATAGAACATCTAGGCAGAGACTTCTCAGAGCCCTGCTCGACCACCTAGAGCGAAACGTCCTTACAGATGATATCCACACCATTGCGGCCAGATCCTCTGACGACCCCGAGCGACCTGCTAAAACAATTCGATCATACTACGCTGCCTACCATGCAGCAGGTCGCTCCATATTCCAGCGCCAGTCTGCACTGCAGAATTCCGTTTTGGCTGGCGACTCCAAGTTGTACGCCGTTCTCGGTGGTCAAGGAATCACTACCGCTTACTTGGATGAGCTGCGCGAAATCTATACCACGTATCAAAGTTTCTTGGTAGATTTTATCGAGACAATGGGAGAGTTCTTAAAATCTCTCGCATCTCAGTCAGATGTGTCTCAATATTATCCAGACGGTCTCGATATCATCAGATGGTTGCGACACCCCGAGACAACACCAGATGTCAGCTACCTTGCTTCGTCCCGCGTCAGCTTTCCTATTATTGGTGTCCTCCAACTTGCACAATATATGGTTAGCGTGAAGGTTTTGGGTCAAAGTCCCTCAACCTTCGTTCAGAGTCTTAGCGGCATAGCTGGCCACTCTCAGGGGTTGGTAGTCGCTACAGTCATTGCTGGCGCTTCCTCCTGGCCGTCTTTTATCGACCTGAGTCGTTCTGCAGTCGAGATCCTGTTTTTTATCGGTGTTGTCAGCCAACAGGTCTATCCCGAGACATCACCAGACCCCAAGGTAGTCTCCGATTCTGTCGCCAATGATGAAGGTGTCCCATCCTCTATGCTTAGCATTCGTGGCATCTCCGAAGCTCAAGTTCAGGAGCACTTAGATGTGTCCAACAAATATCTACCCGAAGACCGAAAAATCTCGATTGCTTTAGCAAATGGTCCACGTAATTTCGTGGTTGCTGGACCTGCTACATCCTTATGTGGACTCAACGCACGGTTAAGGCGATTCAAAGTGTCCGCAGAAGTTGACCAGAATCGGATACCATTCAAGGAGCGAAAAGCCACTCTCACAAACCACTTCCTCCCAATAAGCGTGCCATTCCATACCGACTACCTTTTACCTGCAATCCCCATCTTGAGAAGGCGCCTCGGCCATGTATTCCTACCCAGCAACAGTCTACAAATTCCGGTATACGACACGAACACTGGCGAAGACCTTAGCACTTTGGGTGGTGAGAATCTGCTCGATAAGATAGTATACCAGATTACAGTCGCCCCTGTTCGCTGGCTTAAGTGTTCAAACTTACCATCAGCGACTCATATCGTTGACTTCGGCCCTGGAGGCAGTTCCGGCATTGGCGTCGTTACTAGCAACAACAAGCAAGGCACTGGTGTTCGCGTTATCATGGCCGGCGCTTTGACCGGAAAATCCTCTGATCTTGGTTATAAGTCCGAGCTCTTTAGCAGGAACAAATATTCTGTTGTGAAGAACAAGGATTGGGCAAGCCGCTTTTCCCCAAAGCTGATTCGCACGGCCGATGGTCAAATTCACATCAAGACCAGAATGAGCAAGCTCTTACACATGCCACCCATCATGGTGGCTGGTATGACGCCGACTACTGTATCTTGGAGATTTGTTTCAGCTACTGTCAATGCTGGATATCACATTGAATTGGCGGGTGGAGGCTACCGTAACGAAGCCGACATGACAGTCGCAATCAACAACATCCAGGCATCGATTCCACCTGGACGAGGAGTTACTGTCAACATCATTTATGTTGACCCTCGTGCAGTAGCATGGCAAATTCCATTTTTGGAGAAACTCCATACGGAAGGAACTCCAATTGATGGTCTGACCATCGGCGCCGGAGTGCCATCGGTCGAGATTGCTCAGAAATACATTAGCGAGCTTGGATTGAGGCATATCGCATTCAAACCCAGTTCGGTCAAAACCATCAAGCAAGTCATCAGCATTGCGAAAGCAAACCCAGCCTTTCCCATCATTCTACAGTGGACTGGCGGCCGAGCCGGAGGTCACCACTCTTTTGAAGATTTTCACTCACCTCTTCTGGAAGTCTATGGCCAAATTCGTGATTGCGAAAACATCGTTCTCGTTGCTGGCAGTGGCTTTGGGTCAGCTGTGGATGCTTATCCATACTTTACTGGAGCATGGTCTAAAGCTTTCGGTTATCCTCCAATGCCCTTCGACGGCGTGTTACTCGGCAGCCGCATGATGACTGCAAAGGAAGCCGCCACGAGTGTTGGAGCCAAACAGAAGATCGTTGAGACTGACGGTCTTACTGATAGCCAATGGGAAAATACAATGAAAGGCGCTGCAGGAGGCGTGATCACTGTCATCTCAGAGATGGGAGAGCCAATCCATGTTCTTGCAACTCGCGGCATGAAATTCTGGGCAGAAATGGACACTTTCTTCAAGATGGGCAAGGACCAAATGCTTGCTGAGCTACAAAAGAAAAGTAGCTACATCATCAAGAAACTCAACGACGACTTCCAAAAACCTTGGTTCGGCAAGAATACGGCTGGTGAAGCTGTGCAACTGAAGGAGATGACCTACCACGAAGTACTTCTCCGAATGGTCGAGCTGATGTTCATCACTGCCAGGGGCGTATGGATCGATAAGTCATTGCAGACCCTGACAGGTGACTTCATTCGTCGTGTTGAGGAAAGATTCGCAACCAAGACCGGCAGTGGATTCGTTCTTTCAGATTATGCCGACCTTGACTCCCCACAAGTGGTGCTGAACACCCTTGCAAAGACTTACCCTGATATTGAAGACCAGATCATTACTCCTTTAGATGTTCAGTTCTTCTTGTCGCTTTGTTTACGTCCAGGCAAGAAACCTGTTCCTTTCGTTCCGGTCCTCGATGAGCATCTGTCTTTCTATTTTAAAAAAGATTCGCTGTGGCAGTCAGAGAACCTTTGGGCTGTTGTTGGTAATGATGCAGACCGTACACAGATCTTGCACGGACCGGTAGCTGCTCAACACTCGACCAAATATGACGAACCTGTCCAAGACATCCTCGACGGCATCAAGAATGGTCTGGTTTCCTCATTGCTGAAAGATGCTTATAGTGGCGAGACTAGCAATGTTCCACTTGAGAAGTCTCTATTGGAAATACCTCCTGCAGCTCCTTGGTCTGATTTTGAAGGTATTGTGTCTATCACTGAGTCTCCAGAGTCAGTCGTGTACGAAATCTCTTCAGCCGGTGATGATCTCCCTTCACCAAGCTCGTGGTTTAGCTTGATTGCAGGTGACCAATACACATGGCGCTATGCACTCCTCAGTTCAGAGACTGTCATTTCTGGCACAAAACGGTTACCAAACCCTATCCGTAAAATCTGCACGCCTCACAGTAACCTTCGTGTTACTGTTGAAAATCCCGGCGAGCCATCGAGAATGACAATCACCATCCAGGCTGCATCCGAATTGGAGGCGACCGGTGCCATGGTGAAGATTAGGCCTCAAGGAAACCAGAACATTGTTGTTGATTGCATATTGAGTCCAACAACTACTCATGTATCGCCAAACTTGCGCTTAACATTCTCATACCACCCGGATGCGATGTACGCGCCTATCCGAGAGATCTCGGATGGCTTGATCGATGAGGTTTCTGAATTCTACCGAAGCCTGTGGTTTGGCAGTCAACAAATCGACTTTGATGCGCAACCTACACAAGATTTCTCGGGAGAGACCATCACCATTACTCGTGAGGCAATCAGCTCTTTTCTTCAAGCCACCGGCAGCAGTTGCGAGGCATACCTTAGCCGCGCTCACCAAGAACTGCCTGCACCATTGGACTTTGGCATTGTCATTGCTTGGAAGGCTCTCCTCAAACCAATTTTCCTGAGACAAATTGGTGGCAATATCCTCAAGCTTGTTCACCTCTCCAACAAGTTCAAGCGTATGGATGGAGCAGTTACCTTGAGGGCTGGCGACACTGTAACCACTTCTTCCCGCATCACAGCAGTTCGCATCCAGGACGCTGGCAAAGCGGTTGAGGTCCTTGCAGTCATCACTAAGGATGGTCGTCCTGTGATGGAGGTTGTCTCGTCATTCTTGTACCGTGGAAAATACACTGACTTCGAAACAACATTCGAACGCAAAGTTGAAGCTCCTATGGAAGTCCAGTTGAGTTCACGAAAGGACGTCGCTATCCTGAGATCCAAAGCTTGGTTCCATTTTACCAAGCTTGATTCTGAACTCTTGGGTAGGACCTTGATTTTCCGCCTTGAAACCAGGACGCAAGTCAAGACTACCGAGACTTCCGGCGCTGTTTTTGAGAAGCATGGTACAGATGGTGAAAGCCCAGTTGCTTCAATCAGCTATACTACCACATCATCAGTCAACCCGATCTTGCGTTATCTCAACACGCATGGACACGAAGTCGAAGGTCCTGTTCTGCTCCAAAACGCGATCCCAATTCATGGTGCCAGTCCAATTGAACTCAAACGGCCAATGTCTAGCGCTGCCTACGCAAAGGTCTCTGGAGATTTCAATCCTATCCATGTGTCAAACACCTTTGCCATGTTGGCTGGTTTGCCAGGTCCGATTGTCCATGGTATGCATACAAGCTCTGCCATTGGATCACTGCTTGAAACTTGGACTGCCAAGGGACGCCTAGGCGCAGTGCGCAGCTTTGAAGCTTCTTTTGTCGGCATGGTTCTTCCGCAGGATCGGGTCGAAGTCGAATTCTGGCATACCGCAATGAACAAAGGCCGCAAAGTGATCAAGATCACCGCCAAGAAGACAGAGAGTGGTGAGATGGTGCTGAAGGGTGAAGCTGAGGTGGAGCAGCAAAAGTCTGCATACCTATTCACCGGTCAGGGTTCACAGGAACAGAACATGGGCATGGATCTTTATGCAAGTAGCCCAGTTGCTCGTGCCGTGTGGGATATTGCCGACAAATTTTACTTGAAGACTTATGGTATTCTCTCTGTTCCCACAGACGATGTACAATTACTAACTCTTTTACTAGGTTTTGAGATCACAAAGATCGTCAGAGAGAACCCCAAGGAATTGACTATTCACTTTGGAGGTGTTAATGGCAGACGCATTCGACAGAATTACCTTGCATTGACTCTTCAGACTACAGGTGATGACGGTCAGCCAATCTTGGAGAAGGTCTTCAAGGATATCGATGAGGAAACAGAGTCCTATACTTTCCGCTCACCAAAGGGTGTTCTCTTCGCAACGCAGTTCACTCAAGCCGCTATTACCCTAGTGGAGCTTGCGCGGTACAAGGATATGGAATCGCGAGGCCTTATTCCGGAGACTTGCAACTTTGCGGGCCACTCCCTTGGAGAGTACCCGGCCCTCGCAGCCTTCACCCAATTTATGTCGATTGAGCAATTAGTCGCAGTTTGCTTCTACCGTGGCATGGCCATGCAGGTTACCGTCAAGCGTGACGAGAACGGCGCTTCAGACTACTCCTTGTGTGCTGTCAACCCGAGTCGTGTTTCGAAGACTTTCAACGAGACAATGCTACGCTTTATTACAAAGACCATTGCACAAGAGACCGGCTGGCTTCTCGAGATTGTAAACTTCAATATCTCAAACAGACAATATGTCTGTGCAGGGGAGCTTATTGCACTTGATAGCCTTCGAAAGATCCTTGACCGTATCACGAAAGGATTGAAGGTCGAATGGATCAACCGACCTGGAAGCGGCGCAGAAGACGAGGCCAAATTCATGTCAACTCTCCGTTCTATTATCCAAGAGGCCCAACCACGGGGAACAGTCATTGAGTTGAAACGAGGCACGGGATACACACCCCTGGAAGGCATTGACGTGCCATTCCACTCGACTTACCTTCGCCCAGGTGTTGACACATTCAGAAAATTCCTAGCATCCAAGATTGATCCGTCAAATATTGATGTGAAGAAGCTTGTCAATAAGTGGATACCCAACCTCACGGGCAAGCCGTTTAAGAATGACCGGAAGTATTTTGAATATGTTTACAATCTTACGGGATCTGTGGCTATTCAAAAACTATTGAAAGACTGGAGGGAGATAGATTTAGTTCTGTAGTATATCTTTTTTTAGCACTGCATATATAGAGTGAATCAATATTTTGATCAAGTTTCCAATACTTTATTCTATTTATCTCGAAATAGTACTATCATCAACCCTTCGAATATCTATCAAACTTGTCATGAATGTATGACATGGGACGGAGTTTGGAGATTTTATGCCGAGTATCTTCTTACTCTTCGTGCAGGTGTCATTCTTCGTACCAACGCCTCCAGACCCATTCAGTCAGCCATGTGTACGGCCAGAATCGCGCCTGCTACCGGTGCAATGCATATCCAATAGCAACCGAGGGTGGCAGCATAAGCAGAGTAAAGCTGGACGGGATTGGAGGATGGGATCAGTCGTCGTGGAGATATGCCGAGGGGTAGTTTTACGTGATATTGTAGGTGGCATTGTGCCCTTGCATTATCGTACCCTTGCAATACATGGGAGCATCCGAGCTAATCATATGGTTTTTTGTACGTACTTGTAATTGGCCTCTTGCATTATCATATCATTGCAACTCGAAGGAGCAATAAAATCGTTCCGAGTACATCCCTAACTCGGAACAACCAAATCCCGCTCACAACGGTCAGACGTGTCTATGCAAATCTACGCCGAGAGTTAAAGTCCGTCATATGCATAGACCGCGTGGGTTTTATGCGTATCAGGCTACCATCCAACCAAATTATCAACCCATAGCATGATCCTCGTATTCTAACTTTCTAAGTTAGGGTTAGGCAGTCTGTGCGAAATAGGCAGTGTTCGTATCACGCTCGGGCCTGGCGATCAGCCGGAAAGCCTCCGTATTAATACTTGCCTAATAGGCTTAATCCTAGTCTCAGAGGCTTAAATACGCCGGCGGCCGCATGTGCATCTGCAGCATACATGGATGGCCCCCAGTAAGCTTAATTTTGTGGATTCGTATCTACTTATCTACATACGTAGCTGTCTCGCTCGTATCGAGTACGTACTTCATTACTAGTTCGTACAGCTAGATAGATACAGCTAACTTCGAATTACTAAGCCTAGATAAAATATATGAACCTCGTAAAACGAGATTGGGTACGACTTGAGGCCTTAGCGCTGCGCAGAGTCTTCAATATCTTTGACTTTATGTCGCAATTTTGTGAAGAAATCCCTAGATATGATAATACGACTTGCCCTACCGCTTTCTGGTTCTGGCTTTAGCCCTGAGGTCTGAGGTTGACATTCTTAAGCGGAACATCGCTGTAGTTAAGGCCCTTAAAGCGAAGCCACCAAGATGGCTCCTACGCCACCAAGTCCACATATTGTCTAGTGGCTATTATAGCGGTAACGAGTGTTCCTCAGAAGTTTGTCACGCATAAGTAAGCTTTAAACTCCCCGTTGTGCTCCATCTTCGAGGTCTTGAAGATTTTCGGACGCATCTATAACCTTTCGAACAAAAGAAGAGCAGCCATGCCGACTGCTGCAAAAGTAGACGAGAACTGGTCGAAGACCACAGATGCTGGTGAGAGAAGAAGGATACAGAACCGACTGGCTCAAAGAAATTACCGTATGTCGCATAGCCCTTTGCATTTCCACATAGTTACTTCTTTTTGTAACCCTTGTTCTTCACACAGGAAACAACATCAAACAACGCCTGCGTCAACTTGAGCTCCTCAATGCAGGCAATCTCTCCCGGGAGGAGAATAGCGAGGATGAAGTCCTCCAGCAGCACAATACTATGTCCTACCCCGTCACACAACCGCCAACATCCAGGCCAGATAATAATTGCTCCTGGCTCTCGAATCAAAATGAGATTTCGGTAACAGGTCATGCAGAAATTCAGATGGATATGACTTCACAAATAGAGCCTAGTCAATTCATTTTTGGCTTAAGCACTCCTCACGCCAGCAAACTGCCATCTCCTCAAGCTCAACCTCAACAATTCAACTATTTCGCCAACCCCTCTCCACCTCAAGAACCTCATACAGCTCTTGCTTTTGACCGCCAAACATTTAACCAAGCACTCCCTACGGGGATGCAATCGCAATATCCAAATCGTCATATACCTGCCGGCACCAAGCCTGATCCTGCAACACAATCTACATTTAACGTCGGTCTAGTACCAACGAGTAACGGGACCAAAAACATTCCTATGCCGCAATATCCGGCAGCACCGGCGAGCGGCACGCCCTTACACCACGCCGCCGCCAATGGCCATCTACATATTGTACGATTTTTGGTATTGAAAGGTGCGAATTTAACAGCCCGCAATGAAGCTGGACAAACAGTGCTACATATTGCCGCGGAAAGGGGCCACGAGGGCGTGATAGAACATGCCCTGAACCATGGAGAGGGTGGAGATACAAAGGCATTCATCGACTGGGTCGATGACGAAGGCTATACGGCGCTGCATCGAGCGGCAGCTGGCGGGCACGAGGAGTGTGTACGTGTTCTGGTCGAGGCGGGGGCTGAAATTGAAAACTCGAATAAGTCAGCGATGCTAATATCGGCATTATTTAACAATAAACAAGAATAGATACCAATAGAATTATAGACTTTATCTACGCATCAAACCACTTCTTACGTACACGCATATGATCTAAGCTTCAATGGCTAGAATTCAGTATTTTCTGTTATTCTCCTGCCTAGACCTTGTACACAGAGTATGCTACTATCTACAAATCACACCTAATAAACCCCCATTATACAATTGTGGAGAGACGATTGCAAGTCTCCCAAAATCTCTAGCGGAGTGTTGGTTGCTGCAAGATATGCCCTCGTATTAGGATTGACTTGTGTCCCACGGTTTCAGCTGCTATTGAGTCTTGACTCTATTTTCCGGAATCTTGTCATCACGAAGTGTTGTATCAATGAGGAATGCCTGGAAGCTTCACTCAGCTGGAGCTGAAGATTAGTATTGGCATTAAGGTCGCGTGCTCCACCAGTGGATACACTGGTGGATTTTATATCCTGTGGATTCCGGGGCAACCTTGGAAGCAAATGTAATCTATTTACATTCTGATTTCTGAGTATATTTTGCATTTAATTCCCCGTTGAAGTGGTCTGTCTTTGTTAGGAAACTACCCCAAAGGGATCTTTTTAATTAATGTTTCAAGATCAATGTCTGAATGGTGTCAGGTAGTAATTGAAGCGAGTCATGGGCATACAGGATCTTCAACGTTCTTACTATGTACTAGGTAGAAAAGGCGCCTAGAGGAGCTTACTGTGTAACGTTATTTAGCTTATGCTGACCGGAGTCTGTCGGTTGGTTAACTGGATGCGCTTGCTCGGGTCTTAGCCTGGCATTGGATTGGATAGCACGCTGAATCAGCCCCAAGTTGGGAATAGCGGTAATAACTGTCAGGAACGAGCTGCAGGTTTCTTTAATGTCTTAATTCAGATCTATACTTGGAGAAGGAAATGATAATGATTAACGTACGGCACAAGAAATGTCGAATTGTTGTTGTTGAACGGAGACGGAGCCGGATTGATATGGCCCCCATGAGTCATATGCGCCACGGATTAGAAATACGGAATGAACTTGCGGATGATTGGCCTGAAGGATCGGATCCGGCTCGTCTTAAGCGACAGAATTGGCTGCATAATGTCTCTTTAATCCGACCACTCCTGTCTTGTGCAAGAGTACTTTCCTTCTACAATCATCACCACTAACTCGGACTAAGAACATGGATCAGAGAGAACAGCAGAGCTTAAACACGTTACGTTGCATTTATAATCCTTGAAACACGAGGCATCTTGCAACCAAATGTAAGCTGAGATCTAATCTCGGCAAGTCGCACGAACGCTGATTAATGGACTAGACCTCGTGTAAGGTTGTATACGAGATGCATACTAGGGGCCAAAAGGATGTCTAGGATGCATAGCCTATCCCTGTTCAAAGTAATCGAAGCGAGTCTGATGAAGTCGGAATCAAAGCCACGATGGAGAATAGTAGATATTTAAACGTTTATAGTGGGCCAACAGTAACGATCTCTCCATAGCTCGCAAAAAGTTGGCCAAATCTGTCGTTTTTCGCGTGTGTAAGGGATCCATCTACTATTCCACCAGGTAGCTGAGTACGAGCGAGGCTTAGCGAGCGATACGAGGGAAGAGGCAACAACATCAATGATGACACTATACACACGTCTGTGGCACATACATACTATTCTACTAAGTGGGATATCTTTGCGAACCCGATATGGCAAAATTGTGCGCCCTGCCGACATCTTTGACGTGGCCGTCACATCGTGGATCGGCTTAGCCTTTGATTCTGATCTAAGAAATGGAATAATACCCTACATATTATGCCCCATTAAAACTGGCATGTTTCAGTGGCGCCATGCAGACTTGGCACAAATACTATAGTACGTATTACATAAGATAACAGACCGTTCCTTTTTGTATTAAGGCCTAGTTGAGACATCACTCAATCTAGGCTTTCGCACGACCGAGACTAGGTTACCCAGTGCCGAGGGGAAAACCCCCCGAAAAACGCTCGTAGATATTAACGAGTATTCAATAGAGGAAAACAGACGATATGTGTTCTGAGGACGACATATCCTCTACCTTGGCCTAATCTCCTGTTAGGCACGTTACCTTTTCCCTAAAGAGTACGAATCCCTACTCCATATGACATGGTCATATAGGTTAGCCCGTTACGCATATTACAGCAGCCGCAGGATTAGGAATCAGATCTATGTATCCTTGTTATACAACTGTGTTTAAGGGTTTAATAATTCGAAAGGTAGGTCTTCGGATGCATCCGGCAGTTAACAGCCCCCAGAAGGAAGTGATAAGAAAAGAAGCCATCTCTGTTTCACTACGACTAAGTCATCAGCACGGAGTAGAGTATTACGTGATCCTAGGACTGTAACATTAAGTGAAGTGGATAAGCTTCATTAAGCTTTTTAGGGCCTACAGAGCAGAAAGCGCGCTTCTGGTAACTTGTAAGGTTGACTCGAGGGCCTATTTTCTGTGGCTAACTTGTTGAGGGAATAATAGTATGACAACACATGCAACGTCGTTAGGACTTGATTTCACACTTTTTCTAAAATTGTATGATAGTGACCGCCCCCACTGTACGAATATAGACTCATAACGCGAAGAAGACCAGCCAAATTAAGCTTTTTAGGGTTCTTGGAGCTATAGCGCTCTTCGGGTAGGGTTATTTTAGAGTCTAGTCTCCTTTGCTAAACTTTGAGGCTTGTCCGCCCCCATCAGATACGTACGTAGTATGTATCTACGTATGTATAAGAGTGAAAGTTGAAACTAAGCTAAATTAAGCTCTTAGGGCTAATGCATAGCGTGGCTGCTAGCCAATTTCTAGCCTATTCTAGTGGCAGGCTTTGGCTAAAGTCCGAGCGCCTAGTCTCTGCTGCTAAGCTGTTTGGGGCAGCTCATATTAGGCGAAAGTTTATCTCCGACCGATAATTAAGTATACATACTATGTAGAAATATCTACGATAGGCTGTAGCATCTGCCCCCACCGTCTGATTAGTGGGATGGCACATTCTTATCTCTCTCAAGCGCTCAGCCACGTACTTCGTATTCTTCGTAAAACCACTACATACCGTGGCTTTGGCCATCTTGTTTTCTTGGCCAATCTCGTATCTTCTTGTCCTGGCGCCTAAGCGTCATTCCCATCAATCTGCACTGCATACCCCTCGGATTCAAAGCCCTAGCTTCATATGGTAACAAATAACCGTTGCCGCCGAGTCTTTAAGCGAATCCCGAGCGCAGAGGATGGCGCTGGTGCATCTTTGACCTCTTCTTGGCCACTCTTATAATTATGTAAGACTGCTAGGCAGCAAACTGTTCTTGCACGTGGAGTGGCCGCATCAACATTGTCTGTATCGATCTGCATGCTTTATAACGTTAGCGTATCAAATACCGATGTAAGCGAAGACCCAGCGCAGGGGCTAAATCTTCGACGCTCTCAAATCTCGGACAATGCTCTGATTGCTTGACCTTTGCGAAAGTCCTCGTATTACGTGAGATTTTGTCTTGGCGGTTTCAATATCGTCCTTTTATATACTGAGTGATCGTCACCCTTACCCACCTCAAAATCCTTCGAGACGCTTGACCGTTTTGGGAATATTTAATACGAGACGGATTTCCCGTCCTCTTGGCAATCATTCTAGTTGAATCCTTCCGCACATACCCGTACGAGCCAATCGCAAGAAGGATCAGTAAGATCACAAAGTGAAAATTTTGGCTACTTGCAGCGGGAAGGGTCAACAAGAGAAAGCTTATTTAGTGGAATCTATCATGTTTGCTAACTAAAATCTAAGTATGAAATGAGAGTAGCAACAGGCCGCACAAGTCGAAACACCATAGAAATCAACCTAGAGTCACAGTCAGACTCTCGTAGAAGAGACAATTCTGCTTATGAATGTGCGAATTGTCTTCCGCAACCTTCATGCCACAACCGGCTCAGGGGCCGCCCTGATAGGGATCCCTGTCTGAGTGTCAGAGAGAACTTCATTCCCAACTGGTTTGGTTTCTGTAGTCTGCGTGGCGGATGGGACTTCGTTCACAACTGGTTTGGATACAGTAGTCTCTGTGGCAGATGTAACCCCGTTTTCAACTGGTTTAGATACTGCAGGATCCGCGTTGAACTCGATTTCGCCGGTCTGCTTTGATTCATTTTGAGTAGCCTCAGGAATGGCTTCCACGGCCACAGGGCCGTCCACATTAGCCTTGACGAATTGGAGGAAATACTCCCCTAGTTCTTTGCCTTCACCAAGCTCCCCCGAGTATCCAAGGATACCATCAGGTCTTAGAACAACGACACCACCTAGAGCGGCCGAAAAGCCGTATGTGCAGGCGGCCGACATGTCGGCGTCATAGAAAGCTTTACCCCAACGACCAACTCCGAGGTAATGATCTGCCTGTGGGGAGTCTCCTGGGATAATGGTGAGGTAGTTGATAAAGTCAGGAACCTTGCGGGTGAAGGAGTCTTCGCTGTCAAAGTATGATCGCAGACTCTGCAAACTCTTGCCGGTTAATGCTGGGTTTCCAGTGAAAACCAAGACATGGAATCTTCCAACGTTCTTGGTGACTTGATGCAGACGAAGCGGAATTCTAGACCCCGGGCGTCGCAGGAGTACATCAGGGCCTGGCCAACCTGATGCAATAAGGCCAATATTCGCCTTTTTGTTGAGAATATTTTGCTCATAGTGGACATCAAGACCGAGGGTATACCGCATTGTAGAAGCAATGAATTCTCCGAGAATTTCAAAAGAATTGGCACCCGGTTTGCCCACTCCTTCAGGAATCTTTCCTGTAATCAATGCGGAGAGAGTCTTGTCCTGGTCAATAATACGCTGAGCTTCGGGTTTTCTCTCCTCCTCATATGTATCCAAGACTGATTCATCATACCACCCTTTGAGGTATCCACCCAATTTCCAGGACAGATTCAGGGCATCCTGAGCACCTGCATTCATACCTTGGCCAGCGCCAGAAGAATGAGAATGGCATGCATCTCCGGCGAGGAATACCCTCTTCTTTCTGAAGGTTCCAGCCACTCTTTGTCCGACGCTGTTCAAACAATTAGCTTCTAATACCTGGTCAAAAAGATACCAATCTAGTGAATTTACCTGTACAATGTCCACCAGTCGACTGTCTCAAACTCTAGACTAAATGGTGCCACAGCCTCTTTGGCGGCTTGTCGTACTTCGGCTTCCGTAATGTCAGTGCCAAATCGATCGGCAAGCGCTGGTGGCAATGAAAAGCCGATACGGGTTCGACCATGGTCCTGGCACATCCACAAGACGTGGCCATACACAGGAGATTCGATAGATGCCATGCCAACACGGGCATCAGGCATATCAGTCTTGACAACTGCATCCATTCGGAACCATTTGATTCCGGTGTTGTCACCAATGAACGGAATTTCAGACAGTTGACGAACAGCAGAATTCTTTCCATCAGCACCGACGAGGTACTTGCTGTGAATGTATTTAGCTTCATGAATCTCCACAGAAACGGCAAACTTACCATTTGATTTCATTCTCTTCACCAGTGGCATTGTTCTTCACTCGTACCGTCAACGCATAGTCATCGGTAGCATCATCATCCTGGACAATTGAGACCAGCTCATATTCCTCATAAAAGGTACCTCCATACGACTCAAAAGCTTTCCGGAAGATCTGCTCAGAGTACTTCTGTCGGATGTTGATCACATAATCGAAGTATGTTCCCTGCAACTGATTGAACATCGAGTGATAGGTACCTGATATCACTCTCTTTCCGCCGTTGTAGTTGACATAGCCGCGAGAAATGTGAGCAATCTCAGCCATTTGCTCAAATACATCCACTTGGTCAAGCAATTCCAGCGTTCGTGGATACAACAAACTGGCTCGGCCAAATCTGGCCTGTTCAGACTTCTTACATTTTTCTAACGAGGGTTAGGGTTTACGTCTTTCAGCAGGCATTTCCAACACGTACCTAGTACAACAGCTGAGATTCCCTGGCGCGCAAGACCCAGACCTGTGAGAAGACCAGTTGGTCCTCCTCCGCAGACCAAAACATCAACGCGGTCCAGCATTTTCGTCTTGCAAGTATGGAGTAGAATTCAATTTGTTGGCAATAGATGCTCAAAACGGATGCCGGGAGTAGAGTTACAGATTATGATTTTCGGTAAGTACTGAACTAGAATATAATATAATTGGAATATCCAAATAAACACCATACGACCTACACCTGATGTACCAACATGTAAGCCGATCAACTGAGCCTGGGGCGAAACAAATACATAGTCGTAACCTTGTTAATAAGCTAAACCCAAAATCCGTACCAGTAGTAATTTTCGATACTACCAACGACTAAAGAAATGGACCGCCGAATCTTAGAAGAACATTAGCTATATGCTAAGCGAACCTTCGATCAGCCGGCAGCCGATGCCTGTTGCCCTAGACTAAGCGCTAAAGCAGCTGGTTTAAGCTCAAGTAACCTAGCTGGATTCTCACTGGTACTGCATGCTCTACTAATCAACGGCTGACGGATGACAGGTACACCTACTAATCAACTACTCATGGCCAACACAGCTGTGCAGGTACTGTTGCATTTGCTTGTGCTATACAATAGATAGCATATCGAAATTATATAACGCATTTTATGTACTGGATACACTTTAATAACGTGCTTTTATATCTCACTAATCGTTTGTTTTATCATATATAACTATGTCGATCGTCAGCGGAATATTCTGTGATAGTTTGTACTCTAGAAGACGTAAGAGATTCAATTTGATAGTAAAATAAAAGTAAATCTCTCTAATTTATAACTGTCTCCTGGCAACAAGCCGTACATACTTCCTAAACCTTTCAATACGGTTTCCATTAGGGGGCCATTTCCCCCTCTAGACCTAAACACTTCATCAACTAGGCTGTCGGGGCCAATTTTTACCTCAAGGGGCTGTATTAGTTGGTAAAGTACAACCCTACTTGTAACGATTACACACTGCGGTATACCCAAACGGGTAGTATTGTGAGCATTTCAACAACATTTTGTTACGTGCTGACTAGGCCTCGGCATATTACTATTCTTGTTGGCTTAACCAAGACTATTATATTGATCACGGAGACTGCCAGGCAAGGTTTACCCTTATAAATGGTCCAAGTCTTCAGGACGGTAAGCCGAAGTAGTAATTTTTTTGCATCCATACCAAACACTTGCCAAACCCATCTAGTACCTTGTGTAGTGCTAGACCTTGGTCTTAGAGAAGCAGCATGTCGTCTGTTTCATTTTATCTCCTGGGCGAAGACCCGTCCACTGCTCGTGTTATTGAAGTCCCAGACAAGACAGACCATGAGAGTTTACAATATCTGATTGCCTCTCATTTTGCGGTTGTCCATCCCAAGGGTTAGTATTTCCCCCCAAGTCAGATGTTTTCAGTGCACTTGCTTCCAATTCTCCAGGTATTGCCTTCAACAATGAAGACTCTGTTCTCGAGTCTGTCCCAGATATTCTCGCACACGAGGGCCCTGTTGCCATCACTATCGATGGCAGAGCCGTGCGCCCAGTCCCTGGGCCCCAAGGGCTTCCCTACGTAGGCAACTACTTTGAGATCTTTCCCGACCACGTTGGAAACCATCAGCGATTGTATCAGCAGTATGGCCCACTTTTCAAGACCACCAACATGGGCTGTGTCACCTATCACACCAACGACGCCGTCCTGAGTTCAATCGTCTTCGCTGAGAGCGATTTCTTCTCCAAAAACATCATCGAAGGTCACCCCATGCGCCCGCTCAAGAACCCGGATGCAGGAATCTTCGTGTCTGACACAAACACTGAAGCATGGCGCATGTCTCACAAGTTCATTTCTCCTGCCCTTGGCCCTAAAGCCGTCCGACACTACGCTCCCATCATGCAAAAGGTAGTCGAAGAGAGTTTCCCCGTTTTCGATGAGCTTGGTGACCGTGATGAGGCCTGGAACGCTTGGCCTTATATGCTTAAGATGTCCTCATCGATTATCGGAAAGTTGGTTTTGGGTATCGATTTCAAGCACTTCGAGGCCGTCGACACACCTATGCACGAGGTGCCTCGTCTTATTGCACACTTGCTTGAGTTGAACAAGAAGATCTCCACCAAGGGTGATTGGTACAACAAGCTTCCTTTCGGTGACCCTGCTCGTCTGCGTGCTTCGAAGAAGCGTCTCGATTTCCTTTTCGAGCAGGCCATTGAGGCGGCAGCGTCTGGTGGTGTTGAGGACCTAGAGCTTCAAGAAGCTGCCTTGAAGGCTGAGAATATTGTTGGTGCGTGATACCTTTTCGGTCTGGCTGGATGTCCTTACTAACTTTTCACGCCAAACAGATTACTTGCAGCGTGCCACAGATAACAAAGGAAACAAGATGCCCAGAGATCGTCTCGTAGATCCCTTGATTGTCACCATTGCTGCTGGTTTCACTACCACAACCACCATCTTGGCATGGCTCTTATATGGATTAGTCGAATACCCTGGCATGCAGGATCGCCTGCTGCAAGAGTTGATCGACTTTGGCTTCACAGAGGACACCGTCTGCACGGTGGATCTCATCAACAAAATGCCCTTCCTTGATGCATACGTTAAGGAGACCCTCCGTCGACACAGCCCCTCATTCCAGCCCGCCCGAACATCCAAAGTTGACTGTATCTTGCCCGGCGCCTACAAACTCCCCAAGGACTCTGTCGTGATCTCCGAAACCTGGCACGTCCACAACAACCCCAAGGCCTGGGACAACCCAACTCGCTTCGATCCTGACCGCTGGCTCGGAGACGCAACCAACATCCCCAAGGGCGCTTTCATTCCCTTCGCCACCGGTCAGCGTATGTGCATTGGTAACAGCTACGTGTTGCAGGCCGTCAAGATCTTCATACCCAAGTTGGTTTATCGTTATGAGTTTAGCCAAGCTAGTACCGAGGCTGTTGAGTATGAACCCTACTTCCAGCTCATCCGTCCTACGAATTTGTACGTCCGCGCTGAGAAGAGGGTTAAGTGGCCTCCCAAGACCGAGGCTTAGTTGGAGGATACCTCCACATATAGTTTGTATGTTACGATCGCATTTTAAATAGACTGATGTAGCTTGCGGTTAATTACATTGATGACATTAAAAATGGTGGCTCACTTATTTGTCCCCATGAAGCGTATAATCATCAGCCTTTGAAGTAAATTAGGATTACGTTTGAACGAAGCCAATTTGGCCTTCTGAAGATGCGTCCTTAAGATTTGAGGACCGGAACATGGATGCGAGTGATATAAAAAGACAAACATGGGTAATACACATTTTTACAATCATAAGGGTAACATAATGGAATCACTGCAGGCAAGAAAGAGCAGACAATGGAGAAGCCTGCCACTCCACCAAGCAGATAAGAAAGTATCATTGGCGAAGAACCCTGAAATTTAGGCATACAGTAGCACCAATTATAGAGTACTGTAAACATATTTGGCGTTAGGAATGGATATAGATAAGAGATCCTGGATACTTCTGATTACTCTTATATACCGTACGTAATCATATCATACTAGTCCAGCGCCAATCTATTGTATTTTTGATAAAATATAAAGAACCAATTCGTTATTTCCAATAATTCCCAAAATTCTCCTAATACAAACATCCGGTCATGAGTGCCTTTCCCTCATGGAAGACCCAACCACTTGGGCTGATCACCGAATACAATTTCCTGATCAAGCAACAATCCCTCCTCAACGCTCGATCCGCTCAACAAAGTAGGAGGCTGGATCCAACGGCGAGCTACCTCAATAGCAACAGCATTGTCATCACGCGCAGCATCAGCAAGCAGCAAAATGCCAGAGGTCAACTTAGCAACTCGAGTCATAATCTCGCGTCCATTTCTGGTAATGAATTCAATCGAGTTCGATGAGATGGCGGTTTGCAATTCTGTCCATTGTTGAGTTATAATCGCTGCTTCGGGGGCAAGCGACTCCTTCTTGGGCAAGGCAGACTCAACCCAGCGGCCGTAAGCCTGAGCCACGTACGCGCCGATGGGGCCCTTCAAGACCTTGACGACATCGGTGGCAATAACATCTGTTGTACCTTCGCCGATCAGGATGGCGGTGCAGTCTCGGAATACACGGGCGACGTTCATACCCATCTCGTCGTTTTCGAGGTATCCGACACCGCCGAGCGACTCCATGCTGGTTTTCAGGACCTCGACACAGTCCATGGTTGCGGTGGCTTTGGCGACGGAGCCGAGCAGTCGCAGCAGAGCTCCGGCGTCCTGTGGGTTTGAGGGAACGAGATCGATCAAGGGTGTTGTCTGTTGCTCGGTTTTGCTGAGCAGGGCCGCAACGAATGTGCAAAGCGCCAGATGTGCACGGTAGGCGACGTGGGCTTTGGCGAGCGTCTTCATGTGCAGTGGTACACTGCTGAGCCGGGTACCGCGAGCGACCTTGCGCACTCGTGCAAAGGAGCGCGCGATCGAGAGACCACGGGCTGCGTAACCCACGGAGACCATGGCGAGGTGAATACGTGTGATATTGAGCACGACACCAATCTCATTGATACCCTTGCCTTCTCTGCCAATCAAATAACCGCGCATGCCGTTGAGCTCGAGCTCTCCGGTAGGCAGACCCTTGGTACCCATCTTGTTTTTGAGGCGACGGATGCGGACACCATTGAGCTCGACACTGGCGACACCGTTGACAGTGACCGCGCGGCGCATGGGGACGTAAAAGGCGCTGAGACCGTTGGGGGTGCGTGCGACGGCAACAGCCATTGATCCCTCGGTGCTTGTTGAGAACCATTTGAGACCATTGAGAACCCAAGGACCGAGAGGGAAGCCGTCGGCGTCCTTGGAGTCGTCGTCTGGGCTGAGAGGAGAGTAGGTGGCTGTGGTCTCGGTAGGAGTCAAATCACTACCACCAGCACGCTCGGTCATCCACAGTCCGGAGGTCCAGCCTTTTTCTGGATCGGCGGATGAGAGCCGGTCGTATGCGTGCTGGAACAGAGCTCGGGTTGCGTCGTCGAGCTTATTGTCCTTCAGATGTGCCAGCAGGAGAGTACCCACGCCGTCCGACAAGATTAGGTGGAAATTGGATGTTGCGGAAGCTGGAGAAAACAAGTGCAACTTCCAGACCTGAATTATTCTGGCGAATCCCTCATAGTCGTTGGTGAGCGAAGGCAAAGCAGCCAATCTTTGTTCCCGTATTAGTCTCCTTTGTGCGGCGCAAAAATTAGGTCTAATGAACGACATACCGCTCTGTTTTCCCCCATCGCCAACAATTCTTCCATCCCTGGCTCGTAACGAGCTCATCCTTCTTCTCACCCCAGCTATCCCAATGCTGAACCTGTGGAGGAGAGCGTTCAGTATCCGCAACCCAGTCCATCGCCTCTTTCGAGATGGCGAACTGAGCCAATCCACTCATTTCTCCATCAACGCGGCTCTTCACCTCGGCGGGGAGATATTGCTCAAGGATTCTAGCAAAAGCCACATCATCGGTGTAAGGGTTCTCTAGCTTGGGAGTTGGGCGAGTTTGGGGCTTGGGTGCTGCCACCTCAGGAGTGACTTGGACCGTGGTGACTTGTGTAGCCGTCTTGGTCAGATCCAGCAAGATAGTAGTTTGGACTTGTTCGCTGATAGTAGCCATTTTCAAAATATCTAGTTATCAGATTGAACTAAAGACTGGGTAAGGGAAGTTGAAATGCTACCAAAAGACCAACACGCTGTATCCGCGACGAGTCTATTTGAACCGATTCAGACGAATTTGGGAGCAGCTCATCGGAGAAACAGGAACCAGTTGCCGCAGAATCACACCTCTCTCGAGCACTTTTGTCCCCCATTTCACTACATTTAGCCCCTCCATACCTCCATACAACATATGGAGGTCAAACCATACGGATCAACTCTGCTACTGATTGGGTAGTAACAAAACAACATTGTATGATTGTTCCGATACGCATCACATGTTGACCTGAAGATCATACAATTCGATTAGGGTTAGAGGATGCACTACAGGTAACACACTTACCAAAGCTTAGTAGGTGGTTAGCATGCCCTAAGTTACTCCGTACGTCTGATCACTTTACTACCAAAACAGGCAATTTAACAGTATCATCCAAAACATCAAAAATACACACCTATTTTTTTCTATGATACCAGAGGATGATTAGTCTGGTTATCTGTAATATAATCCTAATACTATCCGTTCTGCTGCCCTCCGTATCTCGGTACTTGTGCCGTGAGTCAGCGCTCTATCAAGTCCGTTTAAAGATGGTTAGGGCTTACTCAGCTTAGTAGAGCATGCACGTAGCTTTGCCTCAATTGTATTAGCAGTGGGTACCTGCGTATTGAGCTATAACCTTATCGCTATAGTGTGCGTAAGCAGTCAATCAGAATAGTATAAAATAGAGCTAGTAACGAAGCACGGTGCACTTCTTAGTAGGTATGTCAACCCTATCCTCTCTAGAGCAGGCTTCGCGATCTACGTAGTCTAGAATACTCTGTAAGACCGAAGATCGCGTGTTTATTAGTGTGCATTAGCGGGAGTTTATCTCGAACTCGTTATCCGATTTGCAGCTAGATTAGTACTAGTAAATACTACTAAATATCCTAATCTCTAAGGGCCAATACTTATCTTCCAGTCAAGCCTGCTTGAAAAAGCCCTAACGTACACTAAGCTTCGGCCCCAAGGCAGCTTAAACTAGGGCTTATCACGGATCCTGCCGAAGGGTCGTGGGGGCAGATACTACTAGCAGTACGGAGTACGCGTATTAATATATACTCGATTAACTTACCACTTATTACTAATCGTATCGACTGAGAAACGAGCTTAATCTTACAGCTGTTGCTTCACTACTAATCGACTGCTGACGAGACGACACGGCCCTTCTTTAGCTTGTACAGAAAAAGGGGTCCAAAAGTTTCAGCTCCACGGTACGAGTCAATATGCGAACGGTTTAACAGGCCAGGTCATATGGGGTCAAGGGCCGTGTTGGTCTGATCGAAAGAGTGTCGGTCAAATTTCCAAGTTAAAAAAATATCCAAGTCCGTTGCGCGCTCAAAAATTTAGAACTCTTGCAGCAACTCCTAGACAGCGTACCCAGGTGGCATGCTTTGAGATATCCCGCCAAAATGAGCGCAACAACAGAAGTTCCCGAATTCACGATTGAGCAAGTGGCTGCGCACAATCGCGAAGATGATTTGTGGATTATAGTCCACGGTGAAGGTGGGAATTTATTCTCTAAAGCACAATTGTCAGAATAAAATGAAGTACTGACAGATCGTATAGTGTACGATGTCACAAAATACGTCCGTGATCATCCTGGAGGAGATGATATTCTGATTGAAATCGCAGGAATGGATGGTACTGTCGAATTCGATGCAGCAGGACACTCGGACGATGCTTGGGATATTACCAAAAGTCTTCTAGTCGGCAAATTGAAGAAAGGAGAAACACAGAAGCTCAAGAGACCAGAGACAGGCCGTTTGATAGCTGCGGCTCCTGCTGCACCAATATCTCCCAAGCCCAAGCAGAGTGGCGGTTCTTCACGAGTTCTCACTACGCTGTCCCTTGGTCTGGGTTCTTCCCTTGCAGCTTTCGGTCTCTGGTGGTACACGAAGCAAATCGATTTCACCACCCTGCCCAAGTCAGTCAGCTTCGCAAACACAGAATTCCTCCGCCAGGCCCTCGCCGCCGTCAAGCGCAAGGAGTTCGGTTTCACTGACGGTATCATCGTCGCATCTACCGCGTTTTCGCTCACGCTGGGCGCCGCTGTTCAACGCCTCGGATACATCTTGCAGTACTACAGCACACACAAGGCACACATGAAAATCCCCCGACTACCGAAACGAAACGTGTTGAATGGCCGCGGCTGGTTGGATCCTACTACTTTCCAGAAACTTCCCTTAGTCAAGAAGGAAGTTTTGTCCGCTGACTCATACCGCTTCGTCTTTGCGCTTCCACGCAAGGATATGATGGTCGGTTTACCCATTGGCCAACACGTCTCCATCCGTGGCCTCGTTGACGGCAAGCTTGTTCAGCGATCTTATACCCCTATATCCAACAACGTTGACCGCGGTATTCTCGAGTTGGTCATCAAGGTATATCCCAACGGCGCCCTCACGAACGGATACTTTAGCAAACTTGAGGTAGGCGACCAAGTTGAGTTCCGTGGTCCCAAGGGCGGTATTCGCTACATTCCCGGAATGTGTAAAAAGATTGGCATGGTTGCCGGTGGTACTGGTATCACGCCCATGTACCAACTCATCCGCGCCATTTGCGAGAACCCTCGTGACACTACTGAGGTCAGCCTCATCTACGCAAACCGGTCAGAGTCGGACATCCTGCTCCGCAAGGAGCTAGACGACTTCGCGCGCAAATACCCCGAAAACGTCAAGATTTACTACGTTCTAGAGCAGACGCCTGCTGGATGGCAGGGCGGCAGTGGATATGTGACTAGAGATATGATGGAAGACAGGCTCCCGGTACCTTCGGCGACGACGAAGATCTTTTTGTGTGGACCACCGCCGATGATTGATAGTGTTAAGAAGTCCCTTGGTTCTCTTGGTTTCAAGCAACCGAACGCTATTGCAAAGCCTGGTGATGATGTTCTTCTCTTCTAGTCAAGCATTGATGGATTGAATGTATCATAGCTGGAAGATTGCTGCGTTTATAGAATCTTAATATCTTCCCAGCTGTGAGAATTTTTCTTCCCTAACATATAGAACAGCGTATAATCAGGTTATACGAATCGAAATGTATAGCGGATTCGGAGCCTCAATTGTTAAACCACTTAATATTCGTCTCCTTGGTTTGAGAAATGATTCAATCAAGATGAAAGTTATCATTTGATGAAATTCCGCCATTCAAGTCATCAATTGAGATCTATCTACCTCTAGCTCTATAAAATAACGAAACAACCAAGAGCGTGCTATTGGCCTCCTCTGCCTCTATATAATCGAACCCTCACGACCAAGTACAATTACCCCATCATTTCGACCCTCCAAACCACGTCCTCCTAATCGCATCCAGATACCTTTCCGGATCCTGCTTATAATGCCCAACATGCGTACTCCCCTTATACTTGACCAACTCCACCGTCCATCCCTTACTCTCAGCCTCCTTCGCATGCTCCTCCACATCCCCCGTGCCAATAATATCATCCGCATCCGAATAAATATAACACCTCCTACTCCCCTTCTTCACCATTCCCTTGGTGTTATTCATCTGCTCTCGAACAGAATCCAAAATATCCAATCCCGGCGTAACAAAATCCTTGAGTTGGATAGCGCACAGAATCATTCCAAAGGCAAAACTCAACACCATTCTAGGCACAAACGCACGCGGCAAACTGCGCGATAAGGCGGTCCAAGTCTGCACAAATCTCCAGCGGCCGGGGGCGCTGTCCATGATTGTGACTGCATTCGAAAGGGCGCGACCGGTGGTTTCGAGATATAGCTTATTGATGGTGGACCATGTCTTTGACCCCGCGTTCGACATTACATGTACCAGCAGCGTAGACTCATCCGCTGATTCAGCCAAAATCTTGACAGCTGGAGAAACGAGTTTGCGTTGAGCACTGTTTGAGCGATATAAGAAATCGGCCACGCCTCCCCGGACGAGAATTATTCTAGCGCTTGGGTGGAGTTTTGTGTACATGTTTGTGTACTTTTCGATGTGTTTGGAGGCTGCGTCGCCCCATGAAAGGAGCAGTATGGTTTCTGGGGAGGCACCGGCACCATCGGCGAGAGTTTTGCTGCTGGATCGTGAGGATTGTGTTCCTTCGCTTTCGGTTGAAGAAGGGGAGCGGACGAGGACGATTTCGTTTATGCGCGTGAAATCTGATAGTGCGGCCATTGTGTTCCCAAAAAGCCGTACGAAGGCCGTCTGGTCTGTTCTAGAGATTCTGCTTCAATGGCTTGGAGGACAGAAATTGGCTCGGCTGGGGTTTAATGCTGTAATTGTGTGATTAGGTATTTATCTATTGAACAAAAGTGTCTATGTACCGAGAATACTAGTATGTATTATGGTATTATACAGTACAGCGTACTATGCAACACATTACGAAGCTGGATACATCTGCGCCCCTCGGAAAGAACATGGATCTGTGCAATAAGGATGGATTATTTATGAGAACAAGCCTAGCCTATCATCCGCCAGTTTTACAGGAGCTGATTATGCTTCGTAAAGTTTGAGCAGGGGCCTAGCCTCAAGCTTCGGGGCCGTATCTGACTGTGCAGCACTGATTAGAAGTCAATTATATTAGGGCTTGACGAAAGCGGGTACCAAGGTTTGGACCTTTTGGAAGACAGACCCATCTGTTTTGACTGCTACGTACCTCTACGGTCTCTCAGACTTGCAGTCCAGTTCATCCTGCCAGGTTGCTATTCTAGCTGTTTGATCTTCGACCCAGGAGTTCCCCTTGTAGATACTGTCATTACAATCAGTCTCGGAAGGTAGACGGAATATCAAAAACTGCAATCTATGTTTTTCGCTATGCTTGCTCTATCTATAGGTATTAAATTCTACATAAAAAAAATGACAATTTGCTGCTTCATAATTCCGGCGTGCTATCTACGTGCCTGTTTTAGCAAACTTCAGTGTGCGACATATGCTTGTAGTAACGTAAATAGCTCCAGGGAGCTTTGTATAGCAATTCGTGATTGAACGCTTAAACACTCTCGGCCTGCTTAGTGCGCTTCGCAGCCCTGAATCCGGCAAAAGTCATGTATAGAGCAATCACTGCCGCGAATGCGGAGGTAGCGGTACCCAAATACTGTAAAAGCGCTGTTAGCATGTAGCTCAAGATCCTTGAAAGGGCAGTATAAACTTACAAACACGTTATCAATAGCCTTGTTATAAGCCAAAATGACACCCGGCAACTGCTCAGCGGTAACCACATTCCTCACACCGGACGCACCCGCACCAATAATCGCAGTAACATTAGCACTAGGCGCATACTCCGGAATCGAAGAGATCAAAGTATTCGACAGATCCGTATCTGCAAGGGCAAGGAATACGCCACCGCCGAAGAATTGTCCGAAGAGAACCATGGCGACGCCGATGGGGATCTTGGTGGGCTCAAGACCCTGTTGAACAGCGAGAATGGGTTGTTGTTGCGTGATGCCACGGCCGAAACCTGAGAGGACTTGGTAGCCTACCCAGACGCCGACAGAAGAGGACGGGACGAAGCGGGTCATGAGGCCGGCGCCGATGGCTGCGATGGAGTTGCCGATGAACATGAAGAGGGAGGTGTTGGGCTTTTTGGCTAGGGTATGCGTTAGCTACTTTCTCAACAGACCGGGCTACGCTGGATACTTACCAATGAAACCTGTAGTCATTGTGATGACGATAATCGGTGCTGCAGTAGCCATGTAGTATGCGCCACTCCTAATCGGCGAATCGCCCTTAACAGTCTGAAACCAAACAGGCAAGTAATATGAAAAGATCCATAGAGACGCAAACTGGGTCATATTAATAACACACGACGACCAAACAACAGGCTGCTTCATAATCGATCCGGGAATCATAGCAGAATCCCCACGTCGTCGTTCCCAGAAACAGAAAACGACGAACGTAACTCCGAAACCGACAAAGAGACCGATAATAGTGGATGAGCCCCAGGCGTATGTGGTGCCACCCCACTGGAGAGCCATTAAGAGCATAATGCAAGTAGGCGCAAAGAGGCCGAATCCGATGGGGTCGAGGCGGTTCATGGCTTCGAGGAAGGTTTTGGCTTTTTTGGTTTTGTCGCGGATGTCGGGGACGCGGATGAGCATGATTGCGCCGAGTGTGACGGCGCCGAGGGGGAGATTGATGTAGAAGCCTGTTGTATTTAGTTCGGACTCTTAATATCGAGTATAGGGTAGTGGGCATACACCATCTCCAGCTAACCTTCTCTGTGAAAACGCCTCCAATGATAGGACCGATGACTGACCCCAGAAGGGAGAATGCGTATACGAGAGCAACAAGACCTATTCCATGCAATAAATCAGTCGGATTCCACGCTGTAATCCTTCATCTGCAGTAATTCTTACCAGGACGTTGCTCCTTCGTAGAAGAAGCAGCAACAATAGCCAATCCACCGTTAAACAAACCAGCACCACCAATACCAGCAATAGCTCGACCAACGATGAACGCAGTCGACGTAGGAGCCAACGCACAGATCAGGGAACCGACCTCAAAGACAACCACAAATACGAAGAAGACGTTTTTGGAGTAGTAGTTTTGAAGAATCTTGCCCATGATGGGTGCGCAGGAACATCTGACGAGCTGTTAGCTTCTGAAATGCATATGCAAAATGGTATTTAGATAATGGTACTCACAATGTAATAAGGTACGCACTTCCGTACCAACCGATATCTTTGATAGTCTTGAAATGAGTCGTAATGGCAGGAATAGCCTGTCAGAAGGTCAGTCGCCCGCATTTTCAGACTCGAATAGTGATAGTAACTCACGGTCGTAATAATAGCAACGTCCATACTATAGATAAACCCAGCCAGCGATACAGCTGCAACAATCGTCCACAACTGCACCGCAGGCAGAGGCTGAGGACCAGCTGGAGCTGCTGGCGGTGCAGCTGGTGCAGGACTGTCAATACTCTTCTCGCTCCCGACGCCCACTACACCTTCTTCGATGCGTTTGGGCTCATTGCTCAGCGAGCCCTCGAACTCAGTGGAGGTGTTGGACTCCGGCATTGCGGCGATGTGTATGATATCGTGTATACTTCACCAAGTCCAGCAGTCTATCAATAATATGAGTTGACTACTGTGTGAATTGAAGATAAGAACACTGAACAATATTTTTTTTAGAAAATTAAAATACTGACGAATCCTTCATATTTATTAAAAGTGACCCCTGGGTGCAGTGTTGCGACTCCGTCGGAGACGGAGTGGTAGCTTTGTCTCCGATCATCTCAGCATAGTTACCTGGAGCTAGCTAGCTTCACACGCTACGACGAAAACGTTTGCCACTTTAGTACTTTCTTAGTACCCTGCCCACTTAGTGCACGATCTAGAGTTGCGCATCCGAGGTCCCGCTTTGTGTCTAGAGATTAGACGTGGTTTCGAGGTGGGTTGGAGTGAGATAATCTCCCCAACGGCTTTCCTTGTTAGGGCTTCTTTGTACAATACAGTCTGAAAACAGCGCACTCCATCAGGCACTTCCACAAGCAGCAATTTCAATTGGCCCATACGAATTACGCAAATAACAAAGCTCGTATTATCTTACTACGTATGTAGCCAATTTCTTATCAATTGCGTGTACGGAATCCCCTCCATTGGGGGCGACAGTGCGCATTAGCGCGAATTCAATATCCGAGCTGCTTATTAGTATGGAGTAGTTAGTCAAACTTACGATGAGCGCTAAATATCGGATCTGCAAAAGTCAATATTAAGTTCAAGTTCACCAATTGAACGCTTCAGATCTGTTCCGCCCCCATGCCAGTAAAGTGCTATCATAGAGGGGCGTGCAAGCTAGCTGGAGAGGTATTCTACTTCAATGTCCGTTTTTTTTTTGGGCTTCATTCGGCAAGAATCCGGATGAGGGAAGTTTAGCCCTGTGCTGAGCTTAGCTACATATCAGCCATACCTCCGGGGAGTACAGTCTACTGGTCTACTAAGCACGGATCACTGCTCAACGTCTGACCCACTTCAGCTTCAAGAGACACTAATTTTATGAAAGCTCTGAGTTTTGTTTCTCAAAGTTCGTCTAAAATTCGTAACGATCATGACTAAGTCGTACATGGCGCTGAACCATCTTGCATGGTCTGCCAAAACCTATCGTCCCACAACCCAAACTGATCGAGCCGAAAATCATGAAACGATGGCGCCACCACTGACACCCCATTTGCTGATGGTTGTGTGGTGGTGGTGGCAGAAAGTGTCGCAGAGGGGACGTTCTCATTCGACAGCAGATCATCAAATCGAAGTCGTACCTGCCGCAACCTCCGACTACTTTGTAGCCAGGGCTTGTTATTCTCCATCACATCGTAGCGTGAGCTTAGCTCTTCTGTTCTTGTGACTAGATTATCGAGTAGAGTCGATAGGTCAATTGATGGTTGAGCGTAGTTCACGTCCCAGTCGTCGGCTTTGAATAGTGATAGCTTGGACAGGGTGGCCAGGGCGAGGTAGAGTTGTTGCAACGCAATCGCGGAGAAGCTGAAGTGGGGTTGGGAATTGAGTGAAAAGTAGATGTTTATAAGTGTGCGAGTTGCGGTAAGACACATCCACAAAGCGTCGGCTCGCTTGGGGGACGGTCCCTGGGTTGGAGTCGTAGGTGTCATGTAGAAGCACAGTTCGGAAACGAGTATTTCAACGGCATGGTAATGCATCAGCATCATTGCTATGACACTTCTAGTCAGTATTCATTCAACGTAGTGCACAGCAGCAACCACCATATATGCAACGTACCATCTTGTTGAAGTCTCTCGGGTAGCGTGACTTTGAACTTCTCCAAATCAGATACCAATAATTTCAGGTGTAGACCAATGGAACTGTTCAAAACGGACGCATTCGACGATGGAAATTCGCGGACGATAAATTTCGTATTCTCTGCAATCCGCTGCAAATCGACGATATGGACTAGTCGTACGTCATTTTCGTATTCTGGGTTTTTCAATATTTCTTCGTAGCATTGCTGGATATTGTTTGTCCAGTGGAGGGGGTTGAGACTGCGGAATTTCGAAGATACCTAACAACAGTGAGTCTAAGTGACTGTGGTTGGATAAAGATACTTACACATGAGAAGAGATAGAAGCATCCGAGAACAGCTCTTCGTTCTTCCCTTGATGGCTCCGAACTTCGCGCCCAATTCGGATTGGAAGTGACGGTGGTTTTCATTTCGCCGACAAACTTTTCATGGCTGTCGCTGCCCTTGTATGGAATGTACAAGTTCAAATCAACCAGCAGAGAGAATGCGAGGCCAAGTAAGGTGTTTGTCTGCGGGTTGGCATGAAACAGGCTGTTGTACCAATTGATATAGACCAGAAGCCCTTGAAGCAGGTCCAGACTTTTCTCGCCAAGCACAATCAAATGCTCCATGATATACCTCACAAGTTCCTGGCCCATTTGTAATTGATGCACCGAGTCGTGATACGATGCTACCGTCATGATTGCGCGATAAAGAAAGGGCCGTTCTCTTGACAGGGCCGGCGCCGACATCTGCACGGGAACTGATATAAACGGCACCTGATGCGCCATATCTCGACGGAAAATATCCAATAACTCATCCGGAATTTTGTTAAGTCTGCCGTCTGACGGCGAATACAATGTCGAGTCAAGCCCATATTGTTGTGTAGTAGTTGGGAAACACTGCGGAATAGTAGTAGTAGTTTGTCTCGTGTAGATCGCAGCGCTCATAGAATCCGACGCGCTGGAGGTCGGTCCCGTAGACTCAGGCGTAATCGCAGTGAATGCGCCGTTATCCAGATTCTGCTGAGAAGCTCCAAGAAGCGATACTAGACTGTCGACTTTCTGTTGCAGTTGCGCAATCTGCCTTGTGTGGTCATTTCGCCTACAAAGTTCTTCGCGTTAATAGCGGCCCGGGTAAGGCAGGGAGATGGGCGAAAGGCCAAGGTTACCTTGACTTGGAAGGTTTTGAAGGCCGTGGTGTGCTACGATCCTGCATTATGCAGTGCTTGTCGAGGCGTTTACATCTATATAGAGTCCTTTAGCGTTGGCAGCCATGAGGGCGGAATTGGATGAGTGCGTACCTCTCGCATCGTCCGTCTGTCAGGTCGTAGCATTTCGCCTTGGCCTTGACGCAGTTCTGGCAGGCATGCGCGCGGGGATTCACGTAGTCGGACATATTGAAGTACGTACGTATATACGCAGATCACGTTCATGCGATAAGATGGCGCCGGGCGGGTGTCGCAGAATATAAGACGTCCGACGGACTTGCCCGCACTCCGTCTCCGTCGGAGAGATGCCGGATATGGCTAGCGTGCTCGGCCTGGAATAACTATTCCGCGGATAAATAGGGCGACGGCGATTTTACTAAATCGACGACAACTCTTACAGAACTCGTAGCATTTATCCCTCAAATTGAAGGTCAAGCTGGCAAGTGATCTACCAAAGAGCTTCACTGCTTCTAAGCGATACATAGTGAGCAATCTCGTGAGCAAGGCTTGCTTCTGGGCTTACCTAAGGCTTGCTTATTCAAACGGCTGCTCACTGGGGGCTGCTCTCCACAGGCTTACCTGCCTCGGTCTCAAAGTCTACTTGCTTACTTGGGGGCCGAGGCTTACTCACTTGGAGGCGAAGAGGCTTATCTGGAGGCTAGGCTTGCTTACCCGCTTGCTTAGTTAGCTGTTTCGCTGCTTAGTACATGTAGCCCGCCCTCGTCCTGAATTAGGGTTTGTCGCTTAGGGTGTCGATTAGGGTTTGCCAACTGCCTTATGAACTATCTCTAAGACTCGCTCGTATGTGAAAATATCAAGTTAACTAACTTCAGCTTGCTATTCGAATCGTAAGTACATGCGTAGTACGTAGTGCTGTGAACTCTGACTAGCTTTCTAGCTTTCCAGGTAGGAGACTGCCGCCCGAGTTAGGGTTACGGTCACCGTAGGGTTAATTCATTTCTTTGGCCCATTCATGTAAAGGTTGTGTTACATACTAGTATCGGAAAGAATTAACAATGAACGAGATCATGTTTCAAAGACAAATCACATAATCAGACGAGTTGTGGTCAATTGAATGAAACCGACAGCCAGAAATTGCTTTGACGACCCCGGTACCTGTGCCACATACAATTTACGTTTTTTGGACTCAACAACCAACCCCCTATATCTCTATAGATTCTCTCAAAAAAGAAAGATCTTTATATCTGTTAGGCTTGATATTATAATATATTAAAAATTCAATCAGTTTTAGCGAGTTGGTCTAGTGTTATTTAAGATTATAGTTTTATAAACTTTTCGCTAGACGAACAACAGAAAAGAGTCCTGGAATAGAAAATGAAGAATTACCATTCCAACGCCCAATCGTCATGCCATGCCCCCTGTCCGGTCTTATCCTGCAATTCGTCAATGGTAAGAACGTGGGAAGTATAGTTGTATTGAGCAGATTGGCTGATGCTGTCGCCGTTGAACCGGACATCCTTAGGCGCATGGTTGACACCCAGAATGAGCACCTTCTCCAAACCATTACTTTCTGTCCATGATCCGGACGATGTCGCAATAAGTTTCGATTTGCAAACGGTAAAATCAACGGAAAGAGTAGCATTGGGACTGATAGATTCTCCATCATCCAAGTAGAGACTACCCGAAGCATTCCCCTTCTTGTCAAGCGCCACAATCAAGGACCATGGAGTATTCCGCGCCTCGCGAGTGGTCAGTGCGGGCTGCTGCATGGGGATTACATTACCTCCGCGAATGAAGACCGGAATATGACCAAGCGGCGCATCAATGGTGGTGTTCACACCGGGCTGTGCGTAATCCACAACCGTCTGGGTATACCAATCGTACCACTTCTCCCCATCATCCAGACCAGGGAAAACTCCATTAACGGTAGTGGCAAGCGGTTGCAGCACTGGAACAACCATAAGAGCAGGGCCAAGCAGGAATTGAGTTTCCACTGCTGCAAGAGATGGATCATTGGGATACTCCCAAGCCAAAGCCCGCATGACGGTTGAGCCAGTGGTGTGGGCCTGTTGCAAGAGAGTGTAGAAATAAGGCAACAGCGCATAGCGAATGGACATGGCATCCTGCGAAGCTTTGATAACTGAGGACCAAAGATACGGTTCCTGAGGGTTAGCAGCGAGGCGGTTATGATTCCGGTAAAAGGGGAAAAATGCAGACAGCTGCATCCACCTGTTGCACAGTTCTTCATCCGTGTTACCGTCAAAGCCACATGTATCAACTCCAAACATGGGGATCCCGTAAAGTGAGAACTGAAGCGCTTGTGGGATGGAATAGTACATGTAAGCCCACCTTGCGTAGTTGTCGCCACCCCAATGGCCGGCCCATTTGCCGGATCCAGCAAATGTTGACCGGCCGATAATAAACGGACGCTTGTTGGGGTTCACCGCGAGCAAACCCTGGTACGTCGCATTGATGATTTGATGGCCATACAAGGAATGAACATCATACTCTGGGGTACCATCGACATGCGTAGCGTTGGGAGAGATGGCATGAGCGGCGAGATCGTGCCCTGTCTGAACATTATTGAGTACATATGGTGGCCAATTGATATCCCGAGCACCGGGGGTTGGGGTGGTCCGTAAGTAAGGTGCGGTGGTGGTGGAGGACGGCACTTGCGTGGCGGAATTTGCTGCGTCTTGACTCGAGGATGCTGCAGACGCAGAGGCGGCCTCCGTAGTGTTGGTGATGTTGAATCCCTCCGGGTAGTCAAAGAGGAGATATCCTGGATCACCGGGTAACTTGAAAGGTGGATGGGCGGGGTTCAAGTGAAAAGCGTCGGAACCACAGCTGCCAACACAGAAGGAGGAAGCTTCATTCATATCCATCCAGATGCCGTCAAATGCGACGTTCTCGTGATATTTTACCAGCTCATTTGCCCAGAAATTCACCGCCTCGGGGTGGTGGAAGTCGGTGAAGACCGTATACCCCGGCCAAACAGACCCAATATACGTGCTGCCGTCAGGATTTTTGAGCCAGACGTCAAGGTCGGTACCGCTGTTATATGGCTCGTATCTGATACAAGGTTAGCTCTGTTCTCGGTCTGTGGAAGGACATGCAACTTACGTATCAGACGCATTGTCCGGATTTGGAATGTATATTCCAGTGTCCAGAATAGGCACGTAATGCCGTCCAGATTGATGCAGTTTGTCCAAGAACGTCTTGCCATCCTCATACGAGAAGCGAAGTGGATCATTCTCAAAGTTGCGATATCCCTTCATATAATCGATATCGGTCCTGTCGGGGGAATAGTTGTTAGCTGGTGCTCACAACAGGATGGACGGTTCAGGAAGAGTTTTTTCTTACCAGATGGTTTCCAGAGGGATATTGAACTTTTCAAAGTTCGCGACCACATCCTCTAATTCGGTCCAGTTACGATAGCCCCAGCGGCACTGATGGTAGCCGAGTGTGAAGTACTGCTGCATTGCCGGCAAACCTACAGTACTACTCAGATAGCTTTGGGTCACTTCAGCGGCAGAGGGGCCGGCATAGAAGTACAGATCAATGCTACCGCCAATCGTGCGCCATGTTAAACTCTGAGGTTGTAGTTTTACCTCCTGGCCGTGGGCGTTTCTCAAGAAAACCCCATGAGAGTAGGAGATATACTTCTTAGAGTTAGGCGCTTGGCTACTCTGAACGGGTTTGCGTGGTTTGCTACCGGATGTCTCATAATACCGAGTGTCGAGATAGAAAGGCTGGGCGCCGTACAGATTGCTAATCATCATAAGGATTTAGCAATGATAAAAATAGGAATCAACTTGTCGCTTTAATTTGGGAGGAATGACCTTACCTGTCCAACGGATCGCCGATATCTGCGGCGTATGTAGTCAGAGTTGCATTGTTTGAGAGTCGCAATCCTGAAATCCGATCCCCGAGACCATATAGGTTATAATCTTCCGGCAAGGAAGTAATAAACTCAATGAACTGGTTTTCGAAGACCAGCTTTGTCCCCTTCGTGTCGAAGAGAACGTCGCCTGTTTCTTGCCGGATGATCTGGAAGGTGAAGGTGGGTTCATTGGACCAGGTGACCGCGAGCTCACTCTTTTCGAAGCACATGCCTTCCTCGACTTGGGGCTTGGGAACAAGGATCTCCGGAAGAAGATACCATGTTGACTGGGAAGGTTGAATATCATCAGGAATAATTTCGATATTCAAACGATCCTCGGCCTGATAGCTAACGGAGAATTTCAGGCTCTCGACGTCAGTACCGTAGACATTACATGGCGTTCCAGCAAGCTTGAGAGATGCAGTAAATCCGGAGTCGGTATTCTGCACATCGTATGCACTGTAGCCAGGGCAGACAGTCTGCGCATTAAGAGCTTGCGGGTCGTCAACGTTGGCAATGAGATTCTGTCCGTTGGTGACCGAGGATGGAATTGTGTACTGAGTACCCTGAGCAGTGCTCGTGGAAGTAGGTATAGCAGTTCCGTAAGCTCCCAGAGCCAGTCCAAGACCGGAGAGGACCTTGAGTAATTCTGCCATCATGAACGGAAAGCTTACAGACCTGAATTGCTGCTCATGGGATAAATTCCCTGATGGCAGTCGTCCGTTTTATACTCACATTCAGTCACCCAACGAGACCAAGCCAACGCCGGGTGCCTCCGCTTATCTTGGTAATCAACGATTTTCCGGTGAATCTCCACATTGCCAGCTTGATCCATTGCCAGGGCTATACAAATTTGTCTTCTGGCTCGAATGCTGGGTTCAGCTCCATGTGCCAAGACGAGTATAAGTATCTGAGCGCCCGGTCGAATTCAAAAATATCGTATCAACCCCGGAGTGAAAAATCCTGTGGAGCTCGTGGCAGCCTAGAGTTAGCCAGTGTCATTGAAATTCTTGTGCATACGGATGTAACTATGTAGCGGCTGATACGCCAAGATTGGCTGATTGTTAAAAAATCAAGGTGTTGAAGAGGACCCTGTTTACCAGAGATCGACACCCCAGATTGAAATTTATTACAAAGCCTTACCAAAATTACCCACAGACAATTTCTTATTGGTCCTATTTAGCTGAAATTACCTTTTTCATTTCCTAAGAACTGGTTTCTAGTATTGTATGGGACGAGCCCAGAATCAAGCTCACGTATGAGCTATAGAACATGCTCTAAAAAAACCAGCGAGTATGCCAGTTGAGGCCAATCAACACACTCTTGTAAGAGTGCTTGTTGACAAGCTCATTAATAAGCTCTTTGACAAGCCCCTAGTTGTCAGTTGATGTGCCCTAGTCAACTACCCTTGTTAACGTGCATGCCCTAGTGAATATTTATGTAGTAGTTACGAGAGCTCCTAAGCAAGCACCCGAGTAAGCCCCGACTAGGCTCCGAGTAAGCTAAGAAGTAAGCTTCCGTAACTATAAACTCTTATCCTCTAGAGCGTATTTAGGGGCTAATGGGCTTATCGAGTTACTTGAAACCATGTACGTACGTATTTTCTCTAAGCCCGCATACCCTTACGTATAAAGCGAATAATAGTGAGCGCAGGAGTCAATTCTTAGAAAAGCAAAGAACAATTTTAGCTAGTTAAATAAGTTTTTGGGGCTTTGTAATAAGTTTCATATGGAGGAGTCGATTTATCACTCCACTTTGCATGCAATGTCTGGGACTTGCAGGTACCCAGGCCATGAGTTAATTATTCAGCCAATCAGAGAATATCAATCTATACGATTCTTTGTAGTTACAAATGCCAACCAATTTTTATCATGAGTTTACAGGTTACATGCACAAACAAATCGACTCTTGCTTGGCGGACACGAGCTTATATCAACGGCGTGCAGGATTTTGCCGAATGAGGAGAACACTCATTGATCAGGATACAGATCATCTGGAGACTCCTCATTCATCATGCTTAATTTAATTTAAATCCTCGGAATGCCGTAATGGCAATTTCGTGTTAATCAATCGGCACGATCATGATAGGCCGATTCCTCCGGTGACTGCCCGGGACATCCCCATAATTACTCCGGCATAATTTCCCCAGCCTGCACACACAAATGCCGGTACAAGATGATATCATTCGATCATAGGGAACAAATTCGAGCTATGAGTGGAAGGATTCTGCAAGTCTCGTTGTTCGAAAATCCTACTTTGTGCGGGGGGGATCTTGTTAAAATCGCTCGGAGCCTCACCCGATTCAGCCACGATGTCAATCTGCCGACATACATCCAATAATATTAATTTATCTGAGGTAGTAGCAGGCTTCGAAACAACCTATAGAAGGCAGCTAACTACCTCGTACCCAACAATGATGGTAACCCACCGGGAATACCAAGTCCTTACCTACATAGGTATGTAGCGGTAGGTGTGGCTATAGCGTGTCTTTGAAGGTGCCGAGCTTAGCAACTCTGCCGATCTTCAGGCATGTTTCACTGTTTCGGTAGGCAAATTTGTGGTAGGATCAGGAGACCTGCTTGAGTCTCTGGGATCTATATAAGATCCTCAGATCCAGTCGCCTTCACGATGGGTACTTCATGTCATCATCAAGCAGACGCTCAACCAATTCTATCATTTAATCTCGGAAGATGAAAATATCCCTTTTGGCAACGGCCCTGCCCTTTTTTGGGCAGGTCGTGAACGCATTGAGTGCAGCTGAATGGCGTAGTCAGTCCATCTATTTCCTTCTGACGGACAGATTTGCCCGAACAGACGGTTCGACCTCTGCTTCTTGTGACCTCAGTCAGCGGGTAAACATATTTTCTGTGGGCATCCAAATACAAGCGCTGAGATAGATACAGGCATACTGTGGTGGTAGCTGGCAAGGTATAATCGACCATGTACGTTTGCTACTCCGTTGAATATGAAGTCCCATCAGGACTAAATCGTCCTAGTTGGATTATATTCAAGGCATGGGATTCACTGCTGTTTGGATTACTCCGATCACCAAGCAAATGCCACAAACAACCTCCGAGGGAACTGGATTCCACGGCTACTGGCAACAGGATATGTATGTTTCTTCCTGCATTAGACTGGTATCCTCTGGAGACTTACAACGACAATAGATATAGCGTCAATCCAAACTTCGGTACGGCTGATGATATCAAGGCGCTTTCGAAGGCCATTCATGACAGGGGAATGTATTTGATGATTGACGTCGTTGCTAATCACATGGTACGATCCTAATGGTTTAATTGAGCCATCCCTATGATCCTAACATTAGCAAACTAGGGTTATAACGGGCCTGGTGCCTCAACCGACTACAGTGTCTTTAATCCCTTCAACTCGGCCTCTTACTTCCATTCTTACTGTTCGATCAGCGACTACAACAATCAGAACCTAGTGGAAAACTGTTGGCTGGGAGATGACACCGTGTCTCTCACTGATTTGGACACGCAAAGCGATCAGGTGCGGAACATCTGGTACAGTTGGGTCAAGGATCTTGTGGCCAACTACACTGGTAAGTCCAATCGACTTCTTTGCCAATGCAATATATGGACCTGACACGGAGCAGTGGATGGCCTTCGTATCGATACTGTCAAGCATGTTGAGAAGGATTTCTGGACTGGATACAGCCAGGCCGCTGGGGTATACACTCTCGGTGAAGTTCTTCACGGGGATCCTGCCTATACCTGTCCCTATCAAGGATATGTTGATGGGGTTTTCAACTACCCTATGTAAGTCCACCACTACATGTATAGTCTACCTAGTCTCTTACTCACTGAACTCAAAACCAGCTACTATCAACTCCTCAACGCATTCAAGTCCTCCAGTGGGAGCATCAGTAGCCTGGTTAGTATGATCAACAGTGTTTCGTCCGATTGCAAAGACCCAACACTACTAGGAAGCTTTATTGAGAATCACGACAATCCTCGATTCCCTAGGTACTGTGCCACAGCTCCCTGCGAGATACCCTACTAACTGTTATAGCTACACTTCGGACATGTCCCAGGCAAAGAGCGTTATTGCTTATGTCTTCTTTGCAGATGGCATACCCACCATTTATTCCGGCCAGGAACAACACTACGCGGGGGCTAATGACCCCTATAATCGCGAGGCTATCTGGCTTTCAGGCTACGCAACCGACTCCGAGTTATATAAATTTATTACGACAGCCAACAAGATCCGCAAGCTTGCCATAGGCAAAGATTCTAGTTATCTCACCACACGGGTATGTATACATGTACATAGTTCAGGCTTTTTATAATTCTGACACACTAATGACTTGCTATAGAATTACGCTTTCTACACAGATAGCAATACGATTGCCATGCGCAAAGGCTCTAGCGGCTCCCAAGTGATCACCGTTCTTTCCAACTCCGGCTCCAGCGGTGGCTCATATACGCTCAACCTCAATAATCACGGCTACAGCTCTGGCGCTCAGCTAGTCGAGATATACACTTGCTCGTCTGTCCAAGTGGACTCGAGTGGTAACATGCCCGTCCCAATGGCATCCGGTCTTCCCCGAGTACTTGTTCCAAGTTCCTGGGTAACTGGAAGCGGGCTTTGCGGCACTTCCTCTGGCACTGCCTCAGGAACTACAACCCTAATCACTACTACCAGCCAAGTATCAAGCTCAACGAGCAGCACCTGCGTAGCAGCCACATCACTTCCAATCGCCTTCACTGAAAAAGTGACGACGTCGTATGGAGAGAGTGTCTTCATTACAGGATCCATTACTCAGCTGGGCAATTGGAATACAGCGAATGCAGTAGCTCTTTCTGCGAGCCAGTATACCTCCGCAAATCCAGTGTGGACCGTCTCACTTGACCTTCCTGTGGGAACCACCTTTCAATATAAATTCATTAAGAAAGAGCAGGATGGCTCCGTAATTTGGGAGAGCGATCCTAATCGGTCTTACACGGTGGGAAATGGATGTACCGGGGTGAAGCTAGCTGTGAGTGACTCTTGGAGGTAGCTTTCTACAGAATATTCGGACGTTTTTCTCCGCCGGACGTTGAAGTGACTGGAAGTGGTGAATTTTATCGAACCTCTCTCGAATTAAAAAGATACCGATGCATACTGCAGTAACTACGTAGTAGTCTTTGTTATAGTAGTAGGAATCCTTATTTCATCGCACTCTTGTTAGGGGTATTTACCTAGGCGAATTAGGGTTAGGGTGATTAATATGGTTCCTAATTAGGCCTAGCTCATTTTGTTGAATCACGTGATAATCCTTACAAATATTACCGACTGTCTGTATTGCAGTCGTATTTCCTGACAGCACGTGATCTTAAATTTCAAGCTTGTTTCTAGCAGCGGAACCATTTTAGAACTTGAACATCCATGATAATTGGACTTTGTCTGAAGATTGGACATTACAATCTATCAGGAATTATCCGGTAGTTGTCTTGAACAGAGAAGCAATATCAGCTGTCTAGTTGATATGAAGAAAGGATGGTCTCATCGCCCTGGCTTCATCAATCTTCTCGCCTCCTAAAGTACTGTCAACATCGTTAATACGAATACGCAGAGCTTACACTGGCCGGCCTGGCGAAGAAAAGCAGGACGTACAAAAGAAACTCTTGCGAGGCCACATCTTCTAAAAGAACAATTCGGACTGATTTTGATACATCAAAATGGTGGCAACATCGGCCGTCCATTGACGTACACAAAGAAAAGGTGCAAAGTACTTTCCCTACGCGCCCCCTACGCGTCCATCGTTCTCCCATCTCGGCAATTTTTTCCAACTGTTCATTCCAGTCGAAGGTGCTTGTGCATATGGTCTCTGCTTGTCCTGGACAGTGTTGATGACCCTGAGGAAGTCTTCCAAAAATGGCGGTGTCTTTCAATACTCGTGAGGGTCTGGCCATGCAAACAACAGGTCTCAACAATCTACCAAATGCGATTACGACAGCAGTCGAACCTGATGAAGACGACATATCTCTTACCTCAACAGCAGAAAGTGTATTCCAAGACGAATACGAGGTTGAAACCATTCATGCACAAGACATAATCAACGGCCAGAAAGTGTACCTGGTCAAATGGAAAGGTTACGAAGATCTACGTTGCACGTGGGAACCGAGAGATTCATTCAACACTAGAGAAATACTTCTGGAGTGGAGAAACAAAAAACGGCAGATCAAACGAGGAACAAGACAGCCATTTGATGTTGAAGCGTGGCAGGCTGAAATTGAAGCTTTTGAAAATGCTCGTGAAGATCGTAAGCGTCGTCGAAGGGCGAAACGAGCCAGACTGGGCTTGTTGACGTCAGATGACCAGGGATCGACTGCTGTATCGCCCGCCGCGGCGCCAAACGCAGTTGTGCAAACGACAGCTCCTCCCTCAGCTCCCTTGGATTCATCTTCAAATGATGACATGCCTCTTATGAACAGAAGAGGTCTTGGGCAGAATAGTCCCTCGATTACCAATAGCGTTCAATCACAATCTCCAAGTCGGCCTCGAAGCACGTCACCCAACCTTCCATCCAAACCGTCCACTCCAGGGACTACATTTGCTCGCCCTGTTAATCAAATCGCTCGCCGTACAGAGAGACCAAAAGCACTTCCTCCCAAGCCTGTCGATATTAAAGTGGTGGAGGGTCGTGTTGAAAGAAGAGATCTTGCGAATGTATTGAACCGTGCGCGTCAGCAGCCCAATCTTCCAGCAGAGAAAAGCAAACCGTGGAAGCTATTTCAAACCACGCACAGATTCGAAAAAGCTTCTAAGCAGGATCCAGAACCTAACAGAGATGATCTGGAACTACAAAGGCCCAATACATGGTCTCCATTCGAAATGTCCTCGTTTCTCAGAAAACGTCAAGAAAAAGAAGACAATAGCCTTTTTGTGGAGCAAGACGAAGTACATGAGACTCAACAGACTTCCCTTCCTCAGACCCCAGCTGCATCAATCAACAGCCCCGTGCTTCCTTCTCAGCGACTGACCGCAGCAGAACAGCCTTCTTCTGCAAATCGAAGCACTATTACCCCAAGCGATCCGCGAGAGATTAGAGAAAGTCCGTTAACGGAGACTTCTTCTGATCATTTAGCATACCAACATTATTCTCCCCCACGCTCTAAGAAGTGGCGGCCCAGCGGCGAATCGCTTATGGTTGGATACCGTAAGCTATTCAAAAAATCAGACCTCCTTTGTCGGATCGCATATGGCTCCGAAGCTCGCGAGATAGGCGACACATTACTCTGCGATATACCGACTCCTGGTCGAGCGATAATCTACCGACAAAGATTCAAAAACGAGATTAGAATTTGTTTCGAAGAGCTTTGTACGCTAGATCGATTTCGATCTCTGTCATACGAGGTAAGAAAGTCTTTGTACTGGTATTTGCGTTCCGTCTAACGATCCTGAATGATCAGATAAACGAGGAAGACTCTTTCAATGGCTTCATCTATGCGTATCCCGACACACAGCCTGAGTTATCTGACTTACAAAGTCTGTTGCTCGACAAGGATCTTGTTGCGATAGCGAGAATAACTAGGCCATCTGATCCAGATCGCGGGCTGACCCTTGTTTGCTATCCAACTCTATCCAAAAGTTTTCAGTTTCTCAACAGGGACAACTACATATCTCCGGAAGGCACGCTACGCTTTTCAGGTTTCTTCGACGTACTTCCACGGCATCCGCGAAGCGTTCCGTCGGCCAGGGACGAATCACTGAGACGAAAATCATTGCAAAGGCCGGAGCTACAGGGTCGAAACGAAGACTCTGGCAGGCCCAAGAAGGAAGCATTGGCTCCGTGGCGCTTTCCTTCTCAGACAGTTGCTTCCACGACTGGGGATAATAATACGCCCTTGGGAGTCAGAGAGCGATTAGAAGCCCGTGACCCTCGTTTAGAAGATTCAACAGTCCGCAAAGATCAAGCACCAATAGTGTCTCAGATTGCACAGCCAAGCGCCGTATCAAATACTGCAGTCACCGACCGAGACGAATCGGCCGCCGCACTTTCCGACGCCATAGACTCTAGCGAAGATATCGACATCATCACGGGGGCGGAAGCTCCTGTCTCATACGACATGGACATCCCCCCACCCGCACCTGTGACGTTGACTGGGCAATATAACGATCAGGTAATCCCAGAAACGCAGGATGTGCAGATGCTTGACGTTAGCAATGCAGAGAACATCGACCTCAAAGAATTGCTGACAACTGCATTCTTAACCAATTACAAAATCACGTACGACGATATCGCCGCTGTTACCAGCCACTCCAGCATTAAACTCGCAAATTGCTTCTATTTATGGTTCCCCGAAGATGCCGAAGGAGACTTTCAGGTATTGGAACAGTTTCTCGACCAGCATTATGCGATTGTACTTTCGAATCGCAAACAAAATGACTGGGAGAAGTTTACCAAGTCTTCTTCTGGGGTTGCATTGGTTAGTATCACCATTCTCTGGCGTAAAACCTTTTCCATGCTAAAATTTCGGTCTATAGTTCCACCATAGTTTCCTCCATTTCAGCGAAATGCCAGGCTTCCACAAACTCACCATGAGCTCCTCTTTCAACTTCTGGACCGTTTCACTTCAAACGGCTATTCCGAACATTGAGCCACAGACGCATTTCCAACGCATCTTCCCTCAAGGAACTGGTTATCTCATGACGGAGGATTTCATGCTACACGACAGGGACGCAGCGATCATGGTTCTGGCTTGGTTTCGGGACATTGTTTTGTCCAAGTTTCCGGGTACGCTGAAGATGATGTTTCGCCCGAATGTCTTGAACTGGTTGGATCGTATGTCCAAGGAGGACCCTCGGTAAACAAGCCCAAATCAACTTCGCAGGGGTGAGTACTGATTCTTTGTTCAGATTTGCAGTAATGGCCGTCCTCATTAGCGACACCGCATGCCACGGCGACGCATCAAACTGGCCCGTTGAACCCCGCGATCTCGACTGTTTCTTCAACCCATCCCTCGAAGGCCCCGTCATCTCTCCATCCGAATTACCGAATACCGGACCTGTAGATGGCCCATCAAACCCAGTTGTAAAGGGTGTCGAACAACTCAAAGACACAGATCTTTTATGTGAACTATTCGCAGCATGGGCTATTCTCAACGCAGCTTCCCTACGGAAATTCTTGATTCTCACACATAACAAGCCCATGGCTCGGTGGCAGAAATGGCAACACGTTAGTCCTCCCTTGTCCTTTTTTGCTCTTCAACAAAGACTAACCACATCACAACCTCAGATTGAGATAATCCAAGGCGCAACCGACTTCTTCCGCAAATCAAACATCAACCAAGACCATTACTCAAAATGGCTTGCCCAGGGCTCATCGACGACCTCCTCATCATTGCCGCCATCGAAATCCGCCACACCAGCACTGCCTGCAGCACCTACAGCTGCATCGACAGCTGCGCCACAACGACCAGGCCTCGGCGAAAGAGCGGTAACATGAGATGCGGAAGCACACAAACTTGCGTCTTCGAACAGAGCGCCGCCTGGGGCTGGTCCGGATCGGCGACTGTCACGGTAGTTTACATACATTCCATACATACTTACTTAATTACTTACCAGGGGGGTCGTTATCGTGAATACTACGTGTTATCGGCATTATATGTACGAAAGAGGCTATGTCTTTAGGGAAGGGGAGGGGGTTGTGTTTATGTGTACGTACGTACTTATGCTTGACATTACATAACTAGTACAATGGTTGAGAGGGTGGAGGTATTTGGGAGGTGAGTGATGTTTTGTACTATATCCACAACCTGAAATTTGTGATTAGTTGTATGTAGAGTATTGACGTCGAGAATCAATGATTACCTAACTTTGTGGGATGGACAATGAAATATTTCGTGGATAGCTTCTTCATTTCTTGAGGAAACCCCATATGCTACTGAAAGTGACAAATACATGTCCTCATATATATAATACCTACCTAGGTAGGTACGCAGTAATACAAAACTTGCCCAGATGATAACAATAAACGCTACAGACACGCACAGATATATTGATATGTACCAACCTATCCACCCGCAGTAGAAGCCCGATTCCTATAATCCGCAAAACTCAATACCTTACTTCCAGGCTTATTCCCATTGCCCCCGTTGTTATTACTGGTAGGACTTCGTTTCTTATCCTTCTGCATCTTATTCTCCCACTCACTCTCCTCCGCGGCAATCATAGAATGAAATTTACTTCCCTGACCACGACCAAAGTAAACCGGTTTCTCTTGTCGATCTGCTACGTTCTCGGTAACCAACACAAATTTCACTGATGAGCCGGGTGCTTCGAACATTGCATCAGACAGAATAGTTTCGAGTTCTGTGCGCAGGGCGCGGGCACCCGTGCCCATTGTCAGGGCGTTGGAGGCGATTTTGTGGAGCGCGGGGGTGGTGAAGCTTAGTTTTATGCCGGAGAGGTCAAAAAGCGTTTCGTATTGGGTTATGAGGGAGTTGCGGGGTTCGGTGAGGATGCGGAGGAGGAGGGAGTGGCTTAGGGAGGAGAGTGCAGTTGTGACTGGTATGCGGCCGACGAGTTCGGGGATGAAGCCGAATTTTTGGAGATCGGAGGGTGTCGAGAGGTCCAAAGGGTTGAAGTAGACGGGTTCTTCTTGTGAGGTGGGAGGGGTTGCTGAGGTGAAGAATGGTAGATGTTTTTTGTATAGAGCTTCTTCTTCAGAGCCTGGGGCGATAGGGATAGGTTGGTTGGATGTATCTTGCGAGGAAGCGCTACTGCCGGAGGAGATGGCAGATGCCCTAACCGGTTGTCCAAAGCCCATTGATGATTTCGAAATACGATCCATGACTATCTTATTGAGCCCAACAAAGGCACCCGAGAATATGAAAAGAATATTGTCCGTTCTCACGTTGTATATTTCGCCTTTTTGCGGCGGATGGCTAGACGCAGTCGAGGATGAATTGAACCCAGAGCCTGGCGCTGCACCAGGTGAGAAAGATCCCGGAGCTCCTCCGGCAGGTCGAGAGCTGTTTTTCTCAGGCTTAACCTGTACTTGTATGGTAGTTCCCTCGACGATCTTAAGCAGGGCTTGCTGTACACCTTCTCCACTGACATCTTTACCGTGACTGACGCGAGCAGTCGCAATTTTGTCAATCTCGTCGAGACATATAATACCTCTTTCAGCTTTTTCCACATCATAGTTGGCAGCAGCGAGCAGTCGATGCACGCATACGTCCGCGTCTTCTCCAATGTAACCAGCCTGTGTGAATGGCGTGCAGTCCGACATGCTGAATGGTACGTCCAACACCCGAGCCAGAGTCTTGGCCATTAACGTTTTTCCCACACCGGATGGCCCAAGTAATAAGATGTTTGACTTTTCGAGCTGTGTGGAGGAAGTATCGGTAAACGATGATGAGCGACCCAGTCGACTTTCAATTGTATCTTGCATTGGCGGTTCAAGGTTGATCGTTCGCTGGTGGCCTGTAAACTCATCTATCCAAGTCAATCCAATTTGTCCATCCTTTTCCAAAAATACGATAAAACATACTGTCCAAAGTATGAGCTTCCATCGCCGCCCTCCTCTCCCTCTGCGCCATCACCTCCGCAGCAGCCTCTTCCTGTCTCTGCAACTCCATTATGCGCTGATAATGATTATACACCGCCACACTCAAGATCTTCTTCGCGCGATCCTGCCCTACAACGAATTGATCAAGATACTGCTTCAGCATCCGAGGCGTCAGTCTCGGAGCTCCAAATGCAGGTGTGGAGCCCAAGGGTCCGGAAGTCGGAAGGCCAGCTTCATAGCTTCCTGTGAAGGGTTGACTGGTGAAATCGGAGCGATTGAAATGGGAGGATGATAGTGAGGAATTCAGAGATGTGAAGCTTCTGCTATGGAGATATGAGGGAGGAGTTCGAAGGCATCGTGAGCTGTGGTTGTGCAGGTATGATCGCCGTGGACCGCCGACGTTGGCCGCAAGGCGGGGAAACCGCACGGGCGGCCTCCTCATGTTGAGCTGCTAGAGATGTGATCTTTCAGATGTGGATGGACGATCGATATAGTATTAGTCTCTTGATGCAGCAGCAAAAAGACGATAGATCAATGTATATTGCAATGTGAGTGGTATAGCATGACTGGAGGGAGTGTAGTCCATATGACTCGATCAGAGGCAGGAAGCGGACCGAGCGGAGATGACGATAACTCCGGGGATATCACGTGAACCCCGGACTAGCTTATCTTATCGTTTATCACAGGACTAGTTAACTGCGATAAGTGATCGATATGCTAAAAGTTACGCCACGAAACCACACCAAGAGATTCACTCGTTCAAGTGTTCGTTACTCTATATGAAATGCCAAGATGCATTCAAATATGACGGGATTATCTATAAAAGACGTGTTCGCACCCTGAAAGAAGAGGAAGATGTAGAGCACACTCCTCTTCATTTTCCATACATGCGAACACCAGACCAAACATCCAAAAGGGCAAATCTTTACCGATGACATGCAAGCCCTTTAAAAACATCCCCCTTACAGCCTTTCAAGGCCACACGGTCTCCCTCCTCACTCTAAGCATGGCCCATTTCGCCTCCAAGGCGCCAATGGTATCCTTTGTGCATGATTATCCGGTTTTTGTAAAGACGAATGCTGGCAGAGAGATGACGGGGGTTGATGAAGGTTGCCTGCTAGTGTAATGATGAAGGTTCTGGGTCCGTTTGTGAATGTGCCGCCTAATGAGGAGGGGGAGAGGCACTTGTTTTATGCTACGAGTGGCAGGTATCCTCCGGCACTATCACAGATAGAAGGAGATGGGGATGGTGTGGTGCTTGCGAAGTGGATTAATGGGGAGGTGGGGAGTGGTATATATACGGTTGGTGGTTCTGCTGTTGTCCAGATTTTGGATGAGCTGAGGCGTGGGGGCGGCAGGACGTGGTCAAAGAGTTTGTAAGAATTACTAGTGTTGAGGCTATTTGACAGGCCAATTGGAATGAAAGAAATGGCTAAGTTGAAATTGGACTACACCTCCTTTCTTCCAACGGCCCGACTATGCAGCAATACCCATCTCACAATCCTCAACAGCCATCTTCAAATCCTCTGCATCCTCTCCACGCTCATTCATAACCCACAACAAAGTATCCACAAACGTCTCGCCATTATTCCTAAACCAATCACCCAACGAGTGCACATAGGACTCCACATCCTCCTTCAAAGGCGCATGATCTCGCAGCCAAAGCACTTCTCCTGGGTCGAGTTTGAGCATGTCTTGCACTACATAGTAATGCGGGATTTCGTCGCCCCAACCTTCCTGTCCAGGATCATGGTAGAAATCATTGCGAAGCTTGGCGGCGAATGTAGACGATGAGGATGGCTTCCCCCATGCCGACGATAACGACGACGATGCGTTGCTGCTGTTGTAGTGATTGTGGAATAATGAGTCATAGCTTGAACCGGTATTATTATTCTCAAGAAGGTTGAAGTAAGATCCCGTAGATAAATTAGATCGTTCCGGGCGATAATTCAAGTGAATATTGAAAGACAACGGATTCGTATTCTCGGGATACCGTTTGTGGAACTTGCGCTGAATACTGCCGTTGCTAGGACAGATATGATTCTGCACCACATCCTGTATCACCATGCGCACATCTTCGATTTCTGCCAACTCCGACGTCGACCAGTTATGCAGCAACTGCGCCCTTTCAACAACCACATGTCGCAAACGACGCGAGAATCGATCATACTGACTCGTATGGAAAGCACCATTATACAACCACAACCGATAAATCGCACGCCGAAGACGGAAACGCTCTTGATCTGTCAAGAGTCGTCGGTTCTCGTAGTCTGTTTTCCATTTTTTCAACGGATAGATTGTTTCCCATTTCTGTGCCACGCGGCCAACGCGAACGACCTGTCGAAGCAACGCATCTGACTGCGAAGCAGCCCGAATGAGATGCGCAGGTTGACTAGCGTTCTGAGTAAGGAGCTGGATGATATCGTGAATCGGTCCAAATTCTGCATCCGCGACGCTCATGAGAATAGTGATTCGGGATGAAGAAGCGAAGACGCGACGGAGTCGACGGTTGGTAGAGGCTAGATGTTGAACGTCGGAGATGGAATTGCAGGAGCGGAAGATTTGGAGCAGAAGCTCCGTTGGGAGGTCTAGTAAATTCATGATGTCTTTCTGTAAAGCAACAGAATTAATATGCGATGAATCGGAAGCTGATATAGCACAGCGCGCTACATACCAAGTCTGATAAACGGTCTAAATAGTTGTAATGTTTCTGAATAGTGACGAAATGTTTATAAAGATTGATGCTCTCGAGATGTGTAGTTGGTCTCAATACGAGAGAAATAACGAACGGACGACTTCCTCGTGCGAATTGTTCAGAAGCCGTCACCAGTGGCGCCAAATGGTCTACTTGAAGTTGACCCCTTCCTTGGGGGATTCAAGTGTAGTACCGTATTTAGAGCAAGCCATGGTGTCGCAGCAGATCTGGATAGAACGGGCCTGCAAGCTTGCAGGGCCGTTGTTTGTGTGAGCAGCCATAGCTTGGTGGTTGTTGGAAGAGAGAGGGATGAAGATGGGACGCGGCAGCTTATTTATATGGCCGCGCCAGTCTGGGGGTTCAAAGGGGTTATGTAAGCGGCAGCCAGCGGATCGATATTTCGCGCAACTATCAAATGAATTTACACTGGTAGAAGAGTAGAAGATAATGACTTTTAATACTATGTATATAGACTAACTCCTAAAACGCCACAAGTACAGCCGAAAAGCTGAACATAATGCATGTGCCTAAGGATATCTCGAAAGACCTGCCACTTCAATGACATTAAGCAAACACCTCCCTCGTATCCAAAGCATTTCTTTTCCTGCCCTCCTTTCCAAGACCCAAGGACGACTTCTTAACTTCGTGATCGGCCTGCACATTCCTTCTTTGCGCATATCGGCTAGCCTTCTCAAGACGGATATCGCGACGGACCTGGTTCGGGCTGACGTATTCTTTGTTCTCGTAGATAACGGGACCACCAAAACTACCCTCTAAAATAACGATAGGCGTAAGCACAAATCGAGGACCGATCTCGACAAGCGACACTTCCGGTCCAGTACTAGTCTTTGCGCCCTTGGCTGCCTTTTTATCTTCTGCCTGGTCATCTTTATTCTTGCTTGCCGCCTCAGACTCCCGGATTTCGTAAACCCGAATCCAGATCTTGCCGTCGACACCAAAAACACCAATAATGCGATCAATGAACGGCTTCATACCCTTAACGCCACGCTTAGGCACACAAAACACCTTGCGCAGCATCTCCCTAATGAGTGCGCGATACTCCGTACCAGTAGTCTGACCCACAGCTTCAGGACCCTTTTCATCAAACGACTTGTCAAACACGACCACGCCGCGACCACCTTTCAAACAATTTCCCGCAAACCCAGTACCCATTTCGCCCATGGTGTGCAAATTCGTAACAGAGAATTTGATAGTGGGACCGTTGGGAGGGCGCGAGAGCCAGAGGTACAGATCCTGACCGCGTTTGCGGGCCTCGAGGAAGAAGACGACGTTGCAAGAATGCAGTTCGGCGAGGGAGTTGAGGAGCATGTTGTAGCCGCCACTCTTTTTGGTATCGAGTTTATTCTCTTTGTGCGTATGGGGAAGGAGAGCGGAGAGATCGGAGAGGAGATACCGGTGTCTTCAATGTTACCGAGTTAGCAGCCATCTTCCTCAATAATCAGGATTACAGAGTATAAGAGAAACTCACCGATGCGTAACCCCCCTCGAAGTAAGCATCAAAACCCTCGTCTTCGGCATAAACCCCTCATTTTTAGCGGCTTGTTGACCATTCACACTGTTTCCAGCAGTCTCTTCAATTTCGTCATCATCATCGTCGCTCTCACTAAATTCCTCATCCATCAAATCGTTCATATCCATATCCTCATCTTCAGAGACTTGGTCGGCGACGAGGCGCTCTTGTTTCTTTTTTGATATCGATTTGTATACGGACGCCATTCTGTCGCTTTCCAATTGCGTACTGTAGATTGTTGACTTAAAAGTTGGTTGCGAATAAATTGGCGACGGATGAACTTTTTTTTAATCTGGAAGGACTATAGTGGCAGAATATTTTTTCTTTCGCTGGAGAGGCTCTCACCGCCTTTTTGATGGAGATGCCAGGGCCCACATTGTCACAGTAGCTTCATGAATCGCCCTGATTGGTCGATGGAAGATAGAGTACCTATCATTGCATTTCTCTGTTCAAGAGGTTGCACATGATACGTGCTTGGCTGTTATATTTGAGAATAAAGTTTATTAAAGTCCTAAATCCGCTTACCGATTCAATTGGATATCAAATACACATTCCCTCGCCAGCAATCATGATCGTATACCTAAAAAATAGCGTAGAAACAAAATAAACCGCCGAAAGCGCTCAGACAAACATGATATGACAAAGCAAGAGTACATGAAAAGTTTACATAGTAGAGACATTCTAGTAACCGCCGGGATTGTTATGGTACCTATTCGGTGGGTAGTGATGATTTGTATTAGCAGGCGGCGATGTCCACGGTCCACTGACAAATGATGGATCCGTTGGCGTGTGTCGCATGGGCGTAGGGCCGGGTCCGACGTCCATGCCCATGGAGCTGGGTGGTGGTTGCTGGTGAGGTTTCGGAGGGAGGGCGGGTTGTGGGTATGTTTGTTGCTGTTGGCCGTATTGTTGTTGGTTAGGCGGGCGGTTTTGCATGTTCATGATTTGATTGTCTGGTAGCTCTACGGCGAATGCTGGGTTGTGTGAAGGAGGATTGTTGGGGATGCTGTTAGGCGGATATTGGTTTGGTGGAGAAGTCAGATTGTTGTGTTGTGGGAGCTGACCTGGCGGCGGTTGCGGCTGGAAAGTGTTACCTGGCGGTCCTGGATTCAGCTGTGATATTGGAGAATTATTCTGGAATTTTGAGATGCCTGGTGGAGGAGCGGGTGCTCCACTGTTAGCGTGATATGGTGATGGTTGTTGGGAGCCCGGAACCGGGGGATGTTGCTGGAAATTGGTGGCGTATGGCTGTGGTGGTTGTTGGCCTGGCTGCATGGGCCCTCCTATCGGGTTTCCATGCAAGTTCTGTTGGTGATGAGGATACTGGCCGTGACCATAAGGATTTGGCCCTTGTTGATTCAGGTGTTGAGGAACCAGCTGCTGATAAGGAGGTTGATAGGTATTGTTCGGTTGCGGATGGCTACCAGTTATCGCAGATGGATTGTGAGAAGTCAGCTGCGGTGGCTGACTCCCCGGTTTCGTAGAATGAGGGACTGGAGGATGTGCGCTAGACTGCCATTCAGGCTGAGGCGGGATATTTCCTGCGGGTTGCCCATAATGATCTGTCTGCTGATATGCGGGATGAGGATTTTGAGGGAAAGAATTTTGACCCGGCCACGGTGGCTGCGGTCCGGGATTTATAGAGAATTGATTAGGCGGTGCCGCTTGCCCTGCATGATACTGAGGACTATATGCCGACGAGCCTGCAGGAGCATTTTGAGAGAAATCATTTTGCTGTGAACCCGCTTGTCCTTGGGGATGATATTGCGGTGCGTTCCCCGTATATGCGCCAGACTGGCCCGTAGATGCATAGCCATAGGAATTGTGTCCAGCCTGTCACTCCCTGTTAGTATGCCAGCTAGCAGATCGCAATACTCGACTACCGTACCTGACTCTGTACCGTATTATGTCCCGACCCATAGCCTCCATGCGACGGTGACGATGACTGACTCCCATGTTTCCCAGGCACGAAATCCTTCGCAATCCTCCCAATCACCCTATCCGCAATCTGCGTAATCGCCGAATTCCCACCCGAGCCGAGCACACCCTATACCACAAATGATCAGTCATCTCCCTTATCAGCAACCATTTATAACAATTGAAACCTTCATACGGATAAACCGGGTCTCGCAGTAGTTGTCGCCGAACCACTAAAAAACCCTCTAGTAGAAGTGGAAGTGGAAGTAGAAGAAGCACTCAAATCCGGCGATTCAGCCGCCAACGTCTGCGGCGATAACGACTGCGACGATCGTCCGGCGCGAGTATTAGGTGCTTGCGTTGGTCCAGTGCCGATTGAGCCCGGTGTTGTGGAGGGAGTTAATATGACGGGTTCAGTGGGGATGTCCCATTGAGACTTGCCCGTTGCGCGCTGGACGTAGTACCATTTGCGGGATACGCCTTCCCATTGTGCTAGCCTGCATAATCGGTGATAGTTAGCATTCAGACAGTTGTATCAAAGACAGAGACGTACTGACCATCCCTCTGGTAACGGGGGCGGCGGAGATGAGGGCCCCGCGCTATCCTGGGGTTCCTCTGCGGCCATGGACGGTGATAGAGCTCACAACGAATATCGGCTGCTCTAAAGAAGGGAAAAACAAGATTCAAAAAACAGCCAGACGCGAGTCTGTAGAGAAAAAGTTTCAAGGAGAATCAGACATTTTAAAGGAGCTTTGACGGCGATCAAGTTGCGTAGTTTGGGCAGCAGAGCATTGAATTAGTTAGCTTGAGCTGATTAGACTCATTCGAGGGTGGAGTCAGTCTTTGCTGCCCCAGCATTCAGGCACAGATACGACTATGCCCGGAATGTATTAGCGTGCATCCGGGGATGTGGCCTTAGGCAGGGAAGTGACTACACGCGACAACACAATAACACGAACTGCAGAACTTTTGGACAAAGAAAGGAGTCAGATGAGCTTCGACTCTTGTTTGATTGTCTGGTAGTGTATCTAGGGCATGGATATTGCATCTATCCTCTCCACTTCCAAAGCATTCTCCAAAAACACCAATGTGTATAAACTTGGCCAACCCCAAAAGAGAAACAAGAAAAATGAAAGAAACACAGATATCTTCCCCCCTCAATCTTCGTCCAGACCGAAAAAATTGTTTTGAGATGACAGGTATGCTGCATGCAGCAATGTCGTAGTATCGGCTCAGTCAGTGTCGGAACCCTCTGCCTTCACGTCAGGAGCGACCTGGTTGTCATCGCTAGAGTCAACAACAGTAGCAGCCGACTTCTTGGTAGGAGAGGTCTTTGTGCTGGTACGACCACGCTTCTTTGCGACCTTGTTGCTGTCATTGTTGGGCTTGAGGGCGACTGTTGTGTAGATCAAATGAGAGTTAGCAATCTTCGAAAAAAAAAAAAAAAAAAAAAGGGCAAACAGAGAAGCACGGGGGAAAAAAAGGGGGAACGTACCACCATCAGCAGCCTCGTCAGTTACAGCAGCGCCGCCACCTGTCTTGATGTTGATGTTTCCGAAACCCCAGCGCTTTTTGTGGCGCGCAAATGCGTTACGGGTGGACATGACGTTGGTGTGGCCCATGGCCCTGGACAAGACACCCATGTCGAGCTGAGAGAAAACAACAAATAGTCAATTAGTAAGCGATTTTCAAGAGGGAAAAAAGAAAAAGAAACAGATGGATGGTTTGCAACTCACAACTCCATTTTCGTCAAAGGCCCTGAGGCATTCGAAAGCGAACAAAGAAGCAGCCTCGTCAGGCTTGTTGGGGTCTGCTGGAGCAGAGCCGTTGTCGACACACTTCTTTGGAGGCATGTTGATCGATGAAGATTTTTGGGTTTGAAGTTGGTGTCTGAAGTTGAAAATGAGAGTTAGTCGAAGAGTTGAGATGACACTGCAGAGGATATATGGGTAGACTAGCTCATACCTTGAGATGGGACCAAAGAGAGATGAGGTTGTTGACTGATGTGAGTAATATCCAAAGGATTGGAAGAGGATGAGGATGTAAAGAGAGAATATGAAGAGGAAAAAAGAAGGGGAGAGGGGGAGGAGGTGACTAGTTATAATCCTGGGAAATCTGTTTATCTGTCTGAGGGTCTGCACCAATCGTTGACCTCAGTTGATTAGTGGGAAGTCTTTTACTTGCTGGGCGTCAAATGAGGGTTTCAAACGAAATCTGGCGGCTTTCACCGTCGAATTTTGTTGAGGCCTTTGTTGACAATGAAAAGCTATGGCCTTACTTGGAGAAGCGTGTTTGTGACATCTGGGGCTTACAAGCAACCCTCGCAATGAATATCTCCAAATGTCAACGCTCATCTATCAAATGATTGTGAATAGCTCTGTTTGGGTGGAATATCTAACAAAAATTACTTCTCGAAGCATAATCGGAATTGACATCCTATGTAGTATTTTTAGTGATCACGATTGATTGATTGGACATCTAGCTAGCAAGTATCCTAAAGCAACCACATCACCCCCCGTGGCATGTCCAAAAGCAGTAGCAAAGTCTCCAGAAAAAGAGCAATCCATCCCATAGACCGTCCATCTTCCAACTAGAATCTCTCCGCCATCAGGCCTAAAAGCTTGTGAGCATGCTACCTCTCTACTCAGTATCATTCCCATGCTCCGCACCCACACCACGATCCATCTGCTCATCAAAGAAACTAGGCACGAACTCCCCTATCTCCCCATCATCATCAACCACGTTCCCCATCTTCAATTCAACCCCATCAACAGTCGCAACAGTCGTAAAAGTCGAAGTAGTGTTACCACCAGCAAGACCAGTGGCGGTTGCCTTGGGTTTGGCAGGAGAGCGCTTCTTGCCAACACCCGCGGCACGCGGGGCAGTGATAGTTGTCTTTTCGTCCTTTTCGGATCTGACGATACCCTTGCCGCTGCGGTTGGCTTTCTTGGGTGTCTTTTTGGGAGGTGATTCGTCGGTTTCGTTGGGACCACCTTCCTCGCCGTTGTTGGCGGTGGCATCGTCGCTGGGAACATCGTTCTGGTACTTGATATTCAAACGTGAAAGGCGCTTCGAGCTTTAGATTGCAAAACAAGCTGTCATTAGCATGAAACTCATGGTAATTGGTGAGGTGGGAGACTTACGCGGCTCCAACGCTGATAATGTCGCACTCTTCAGCGACCTTGGTGAAGTTGATCTGTGACTATGGAAGTTAGTATCAAATACAGCAGAAATATTCAACTAGTACGGTAAAAGACGCGACTTACTGGACCCTGAGAGTTTCGAAGGCACGAAAGCAGGAAAACGATGTTCTGATCATCGGTGATGTTTGCGCGGGGAGCCATTTTGGTTAGAATCAAGAAGCTTCGCTTGATGTAGATAGTATGAAGTCTTTGACCTTGATTAGAGAAGATAAGTGAGAAGGAGCGATTGGGAGTGGGTTGCTGAAAAGCGTGCTTGAGAAAAGTTGAAAGTGAGGAAAGACTTACTCCGCAGAGATGAGAGGTCGACGATTGCCCGCGAAAACCGAGCTCTTGATTCTTTGAAGGAAGGTGGAACTGAGATGAAGTAAGTGAGCAAGTCTGGGCGGTTGCTTAGGGTTTTGAGTTCAGTTGAGAAGAAGAAGTGAAAAGATGGTGGAGGATTGAGCGGGTGGAAGACTGGCGAAGTGAGAATAGATGGAGTCAGGAGAAGGCATGGAAGTAAGAGAAATGGAGAAGATGGAGAACGCGTGAGGGGGTCATGGCTCACATACCGGATGGAAAATTAGTAAATCTTTGTATGAGTGGACTGTAAAGGTCTTTATGTGAGACTTCTCTCTTGTACTGGCTTATACGCCCGGTCTGATACCCAGCTCAGGCGACTTGTTCAGGCAAACACGTCTAACGTTGGGCAAATCGATTTCTTTGATCCCTGGATTTTGATTGCCTACGAAGCTGATCTGTAGAATATCATTGTCAGCTTCTATGTAGTAGCACAGTATAACTGGATAATCATGAATTGAAGGTCTCTCGTACCTATATCAATCAAATCCAGGACTGATTCGATTCACGACAAGCAGTGCTCCCTAATAAGTAAATTCCCTGGTACAAGATATAGATAGGAAGATCATCTGTTCATTATAGTCAGGTTCTGATGCTCTACATACATTTCGTATATCATTCCAAACACCGAATTAAGAAAGCGTACATGGGTATCGTATGTCGTTGCTAACATAATCAAAAGAAAACTAGAGATCTGCCATGACAGATTGCAAAATATTCTTCTTATATTCTCGTACAGCAGCTTCTTTGCGACGCATCTGCTGCCGTAGACGCATATATCGCTGCTTCCAGCTGCCTTCATCGGTTGAACTTCCGCCGACAAAGTCGTCGTTTTCAAACTCATCTTCATCGGTTTGGAGTCCTGTTGATTCCAGATTGTTTCTGAATGTGTTGTCCGTGCGGCTGGACGACAAGGTAAGACCACTTAGAGTGGTGTTGAACCGGAAGCCCTGTCCCGGTTGATCATCTTCTATGAAGATAGAATAGACTGTCAGAGAATCCACCCCGTTCGTGGCTGATGTAGAAACTTGAACGGTAAGCGTCGCTGGCGATGCCCGAGCTAGACCCAACTTTTGGGCGACGCCAAAATATAAAGCACAAAACATGGCAACCGAATCCATCGGGAGCGTGGCGTATATACTTCCAAGTCTTTGTACTGCTGCGTGTGCAAGAGAACGAGCCTCCTCTGTGTCCATAGGCGTTGGTCGACCGATTAACCTTGAACGCATAATCTTGTGGGCGACGGCACGAGTAACATCATTGATAGAGACCTTTCCAGTTTGTGTTGTTCGCTCCGTTGCCACAGACGGTAAAGAGGCCACATCATCAAGGTCGTTGGATGTAGCTACAGAGTCACGACGTCCTGGAAACGAGTTGAAATTATTGGAAACGTCGCTTGTACCGTTGAGGACTACAGTTGGCGGTGTAGCTAAGCGAACAGGGCGGCCGTTGATTTGTGGAACATGCAGCTGTAATTTATCGGGTTTGGTATTCAGATGACTCGAAGGATTTGATATAGTGTTGCGCGGTGGTGCAAGTGGTACCTGTTCTAAACCAACAGCGGGTGAGGACTGTATGCTCGGAACATCACCTGGCGTATTTGATCGCACTGGGTTCACTGGAAATGATGAAAATGGGCCGCCGGGAGCAGAGCCACGGTTAGGCGGGCGCCCTCGTATCTTACCCGTCATCGATCCCGAAGTGTTAGGCCACGCGGACGAAACAGCTGGGCCGTGCCGTCTTCGGCTTCGAGACTTTTCTCCAGTAGAAGGTGTTAGTGCAGAACGCGGTTCAACAACAGAAGGCTGTTCGGTTTGGTGGTTCCTGGGTATATATGCTGATCTGGGAAAGCCCGGGGGAGATCCGTCTCCTTCAAAAGGTCGCCAGCGTAGATCTTGGCCAGCAATGGCGTCAGGATTCTGATCGGCACCAAAGGTTGACGCAGCAGCGACCCATGGATCGTTCGGTGCATCCATGTCGTCTGGAAAAGCACTGAAAGGGATGGCGCTTTGAGGAAAACTTGCTGCATGAGCAGCCAATGAATTATTGTCGAGGATCGCCATCGAAGTATCCAGTTGAGGTCGTTTTGGAAAGCGAGAGTCTTCTTTTTCCTTGTCTTCGGCCCGTTTTCTCCCTCGCTTCGGCTTCCATTCTGGCACTAATGCCCGCAATGCCAGATCTTCTTCTAAAGGAACCCCATCGCGGTCCTCACTAGCGGGAGCATTTGATAGAGGAAGTTGTTTATAGTAGACGTGATCATGTCCGAGAAGGTATTCAAAAAATGCATCGACATGCATCGCACGCATCCAACGCTGTATATACAGTCAGTACCGCAACAATTTCAAACACAGCTTCGCAACTTGCCTTTAACCGCACAGCATATTGCTGCACCTTTTGAGTACTCTGCTTCTTTTCAATTGAAGGAGGCTCGACTCCCAGCTCAATCGCTAACTGAATCCAAGTTTTGAGTTCCTTGCGGTCTAGCTTTCGAATAAGTTCCCACAGAACGTATATGCTAAAGTTCTTTCCATCACTGCGAGGCGGGGCTCGAAACGTCTTTCGCAATTCGCTAGAATCAGCAGAAGAAGGCACATTAGGGTTGCAATACATGATGAATGCCACATAGGCATCATCGATCGTTTCATCCGTGACCTCGCGGGAGGGTAGAGCTCGATGCTCGGCATCTCCTTCCCCCTCAGAGTCCCTTGGGAAAGCTTGGCGTGACTCCAAGTCGGTCAGTGGAGGAGACATGGACATTCCTGTGCGCAGTGCTGACGGTGGCATTACTACGCCGGACAAAGGACCTCTGGGCGATGACTGTAGGCTGCGAGGAGTCTCTTTACGTCGCAATGGCGGAGATTGGGATGCAGCAAGCCTGCTTCTCGTACTTCCTGGAGAGCCACTGCGCAATGGAGTCTCAAAACCAGGTGGGTACCTCGCGAACTGCTGGATGACAATTGAGTTGTTCGCTTCCGGGGGTTGCGGCACTGAGGGTTTGAACGGAGATTCCATGTTGATTGCTGTCGCTGTATTTTAACCGAGACAAATCTTAATCGCAAGTAAATAATATCGCAAAATCAACCCAAGCCAGTAAGCTTAATCGCCTATAAAATGATGCGTAAAGAAGTCGTTAATCGTTGCAGCAATCAAAGCAATCGTGATGGAAAGCAAGATATCAATGGCTCATGGCGACAGCAGGTGGAGATAAGAGAACTATAGCGATATAGTAATAACATTGCCGCTAAATCAAACAGCAGTCCAAATAAATCAACGCGACACCTGGTCGATATATAGAAGGGCGATACATGATAATACAAGAAGAAAGAGAAGAGGAAGAGGAAGAGAAGAGGAGGAGACAAGCACGGACGGACGCTACCTGGACTAGTCCCCTGATTTTCTATTTTAAGAGGCGGGGCTTGCCGCTTGCCGCTGCTCGCCCAGAGTCGCAGGCTCGCAGCTTCCTCGTTCTCGCACTTGCCAACTTCCACAAGCCACACACTATAGGCGGTCACATGATCTAAATCTTATCCTATTATCTAATCGATAAGATAAGGGATAAGGGATAAGAGATAAGATAAGCACATTAGTCATTCTGCCGGGATTTCCCCATTCGGCAATCACACGGGCGGCGGCCAATCACGGGCTGACTTTCCGCTTGAGCTCCTTCCGTCGCCCGAGTTATCATCGTCGGCCGCTCTTGCCTCCGACTCCACTCCTCTCCAGTGCTCACGATACTCGTCATTTCTCTTGTCGTTCCTCCTTCCTAGCTGCACCTTCTTCCTCCTCCAATCAACCTCACCAGTGTGTTCTTCATTCCTGCCACCTTCTGTCCTCACGCTCGCCCAGTCATGTAATGTCCTCATGCAAAGTTTCACCAACACACGACAAGCTGCAGGAGCTAACTAAGCTGCCCCACTTGTTGCTACTTGACCACCCACTTCGACTAACTGCTTCAAGTCTGACTGGCTCGTTAGCTGCTCGCATTAATGGTTTCTTCGCGGCGAGCTGCTGCGAGTACTACCGCAGTGGGGACTCCATCTCGTCCAGTCCGGAGTAACAGACGTCAAATCACATCATACAACGAAAGCTCATCAACAGATTCCTCTTCGTCTGAGAGCGACTTGGACGAGCAGCACGACGCAGAGGAGACTACTACTGCCGCCACATGGAGACGCTCTTCTACTAACCGCCGTAATACCCGCACCCAGTCTGTTGCGTCTGCATCGAGTAGCCGACCTAAACGCACAGTGTCCAAGCCAAGAACATATCAAGAACCCTCCTCGGATGAGGACTTGGACAGTGTGATTGCTCGCTACCCGGAAATGGTCACTCCTTCTAACAAGGGTTCGCAATCCGCGCCTCGAGCCTCTCGTACTAGTGCTCGGCAACGGCAGCAGCTTGCCGAGGCCTCTCCAAGCAAGAGAAAGCGGACTCCTGTGCAATCGCCTCGCAAGCGTCGACATGCCGAGTCCACCATGGAAGTCAATGAGTCGGCCCCTCCTTGGAAAACTCTGCCCTATCAGGTACTTTTGAGTATTTTCATGTATGCTTTTCCTCCACTGTCGGACAGCAGGCAAGGCATCGAGACCGAATCGGGAAACAGCAAGAAGCTACTAGACATCGCTTTGCTATGCCGTGCCTTTGCAGAACCAGCACTGAGTGCCCTATATCACACAGTCGTGCTTATGGGAGCCCTAAAAGCGCATCGAATCTTGTTCCTCTTGTCGCAGCCTACAGAGAATCTTTCCGTAAATTATCCTACCAAAGTGCAGGAAGTTCTGATTGACGTCCGCTTGACTTTGATGTACAAGGCAGGGCCCACATATGGCTATTTTGATCCCTGCAAGCTCATCCAAAAAGTCCCGCACGTCAAGACCTTTCGCCTGTTCGATTCGAATGATGGCAAACAGCCTTTGTGGGCAGATCGTACTCCCCGGTGGACCTATACTTCAGAATTGTTTGAGACATTGAAGACAAGCAATCTTCGCTTACACACCTTTGATTGGAACACTCGATACATGGAGACACGAGATTTGATCTCTACCATGTTGTCGCGTCACTCCGAGGCTTCATTCCAAACCATTCGCAGCCTGAACATCTTTCATGTCCATTCCGATGAAGTTGTTCCCCCAAGGGAGGATGTTTTCCCTGATGATCAGATTGTTGAAAAAGGATTAGGTGAAGCGTTGTGTCGACTTCCGGACCTACAAGCTGTGAGCTTCACCGACTGCGGAGCCGTTAATGAGGTTCTTTTTGCTGCAATGCCGTCGACATTAAGGTCACTCACTCTTGACAATTGTGATGAGGTGGGTACTGTAGCGTTCGTGGCCTTCTTGAACGATCGTGGATCTTGTTTACGGCAGCTCGTGCTCAAACACAACCGACATCTCAACATGTCTTTCATGACGATTCTGAAAGATGCATGTCCGAACCTTGAGAGGCTCTCGGCTGATTTCATTATGCATAATTGGCCGCCCCACTATAATGGGATGCCTCACTTCAAGAATCTTCTCAAACCCGGTGATGTACCAACCTGGCCTCGAGCACTTCAGGAAATTGAGCTCTCGCGTTTACGTCAATTAGACGAGCCCCGGGCTGCAACATTCTTGACTTCTCTTGTTGATGCTGCTCCTGACCTTCCGGATTTGCGAAAAATCAACATTAGTGCAGCTGTGCAGGCGGAATGGCAAGACAGGGCTTCATTCCGGCAATACTGGGATGCTAAACTTCGACGGACTTTTCTCCGCAAAGACGCAGCTGTCAACACGGACTTGGCGGCAGAACAGGGTTCTCCAGAGACTACAGCCCAACGGCACTCACACCGGCACAGCGCTCGTATAGCAAGACAGCGACTTGCAGATGTTGATGACGACGAAGATGAGGACTCTGAAGAGATTGATCATGATAGCGGCGACGACAAAGCAGGATCTACAAACGATTATGTTCAAGGTTTTTGTGATAAAGTGTCCTTCACCATCGACAACCTGCGTCCCACCGAAAACCAGTACAGCGAAGGCGACTTTCTAGATTCAGAGCAGAGCGGTGACGAGGACTGGGAGGGGGAAGACTGGGAGCCGGACAATGACTGACATGCGTGGTAATCTCTCAACCGTGTCATCGCATGAGGAACATGTCTTGCTCAACTTCCAAGGGTTGACTTTCTATTTCTTTTACTTTTGCGTCGTTTTCCTCTATTCTTTTCTGGAGTCTGTCAGGTGAAGGAGTTACCGTCACAGTAGAGGTGCATCGCATTGTCGGGATTGGTCCAAGTCACAGATCATCGTCAAGATGTAAATTATTCTACAAGGGCTCGGGGGTGGCATTGTGTTTTATCGTCAACGAGTGTTTCCGGACCGGTAAAGGCTGCTGTTCGACTATTGTTATGACTACTATGAATGAATACTCTCTTTATCCATACCAAGCTGTGTGGATGACACCCAACTAGAAGCTTAACGCAGTAGTAACAATTCATAGTTGTCAAAACAGACCTTTGTTTGGTATTGATAAAGTCATCCAATCCCCCCTCTCATCTCATGTAGCTAAATTAATTATCTTGCAATTTCCCATTATCAGTCCATTTCCCAAACTGCAACTCCATTTCCAATCCTTCCAACCCCCTTATTCGATTTTCCAAAGCAATGCCCATTAATTCCCCCAAAACACAAAGGGGTAAAAAAAAAGGAAACATCATAAAACCCCGAAAGATCGCTCCCCTTTCCCAGAATCCAAGAATGTCTCGCCGTCCCGTTGACTTTTAGTGAATCGCATCGAAAATGTCATTGATACTGAATTCGTCCGCGGCGTTCGCAGCAGTCTGGGTTCCAGAAACGGTAGCATAGCCATTACTCTGACTATCAACGCGTGGAGGCGCAGGACGCTGGCCGAACAACTCAATACCGACCTGCTGTACATGTGGTGGTTCGGGGGTCGTCAAGTCCACTTCACGCTTGAGCTCTTCCTTTGCCTCTTCTTTCTTCACGTCGTCGACGATGGAGATTGTCTCGGATTTTGTAAGACTGATGACGCTGTCGTCTTCGTCGTGGCTGTCGACGGCAATGGCATCGATCATAGAGTATCCGGCGGTGGTGAATGTGCCTCTACCGGTCTTGGTGGGCGTATCGAGATTCTTCCTCCCCTTTGCCGCCGCAGAGCCGCGAGCACGAGATGAAGACGCTCCTCCTCCTCCTCCACCAGACTTGGAGACACCACCGGACTGAACTCGGGGAGTGCGAGGAGTCTTTGGAGCAGTGGCAGCATCGTTCTCTGAGCCACGAGGAGGACGTTTGACGCCGCTCTTCTCGACTTCGTTTTTTAGAACTTCGGCGAGTTGGCGGCATTTGTATAGCTGGTTATGAATTGAGCGGTCGGTGGCACCGCAGCCGTAAGCCAAGGCAGTGCTGGTTAGGTCGATCTGGTAGTGGGGTTCAAAATTGTTAGTGGTGTGTTTGATTTGGGGGGGGGGCCTCTCAGTGGGATATAAGGGAAGAAGTGGGAAATACATACCTTGATGTTAGGGTTGCCGGCGTAGATTGCCGCGACGAGGCGGAGATACGCCTGAGGGTCTTGCCAATTAACCATTTTTCGGACGGGCGAGCTTGTTCAGGGTTGGTTGATTCTGATTTGTGGGTTTCTGAGAGGAAGAGTTGTTGGTTAGGGCTAGGATTCCGTTTTGGGATATGTAAACTTACTGAGCCAAGGGTCAGGTCTCGATAGACGAATCGGGTCAGAGGAGTGTAGATTTGGTGAGATCAGATTCGCAAGAAACAGAATTAGGAGTAGACTGGAGAAGAGGTTGTAAGGTTGAAGGTTGAAGTTCCTGTCTGTTCTTGTAGATGAAATGAGATGAAGAGATTGGCTGGCGTTGGTGACTGAGGTCTTGGGGATGGAAAAAGAGGTCGAATAGGATTGGGGAGAGAGATGGTAGAAGATTGAAGAGGAAAAGAATAAAAATCTTTTAATAGTAAGGAGAGTCTGCTGGCGAAGAGGAAAGACGAGGGCAAATGAAGACGAGAAAGGAAATACGCGCTGGATGAGGAGGTTGGGTATAACCGTTTGTAAAGATACAACCAACCAATAGGGAATCAGGAAGAAAGATTCAGAATCAAGTATCTTTTCGAAACATCAAACGCACAGAGATTTTTCTTTATCTCGTTTGTCTTACTTCATATCTACAAGAAGATAGGCCAATCGAGTCGAGCCTGGCATCCCCTGCCCAATCACCTCACTGTCACTTTTGATAGATACACGGTCTTCGCCCTCGAAATTGATATCTACTCTCTCACCGGCCTCACAAACGGCTTCAACCCGGAAATTCCCTTCGTTCACATCTCAGCCACTTCCTCATTACAACCAATCACAATCCTTCTATCAATCCCTCGTCAAACAGCTGGGCAGCTCAGTTTCCCTTGAGAAAAATCTTCAAGTCAGCAGATATCTGATATACAAACGACAGTAAGTGGAGCAAAAACAAAGACATTGTCATTTCCGTTTTGGGAAAGAGGTTCTCAAAGTCGTTTGCTTGATTTGACCAGCCACCAGTCTCTGGAGGGGGTATAAATCGGTGACTTGAGCTTCACTTTCCTTTCTTCTTTCCACTCTCCTGTCCCCCTATCCGTATCTTGATCGTAACTTCTTTTACTTCAATTGTTCCTTTACCCTCATCTCAGTCATTCAAAACTCTTACCAGTATCTTGATGCAATCTAACAAGTTCTCTTCAGAACAGCCTTCCGTCAATCCCCGATTTCAACCACACATCAACGCGCAGAATATCTTTCCGGACTTTCCAAAATGCCTATGCAATGGACACTCCAGAACGAGCGCTTGGTAAATTTTCCTATCCGAGACTCAATTCGAAAAGTACATTCACTGACGACTACCAGCTCTTCCTGCGCATTCTCGAGCTGTCAAATACTACTGTCGACTACAAAAAAGTCGCCGAGACATGGCGTGAGTTTCCTATACATCATTACACTTATGATTCGCAAGCTAACATGAGATCTTATACATGCAGCAAATGCAGACGAAAGACCAACACCCCGCGCTGTCTCGGAACATCTTTTCAAATTGAAAAAACTCGCAAAGTCCGGCTCTGCTGGCAACACCACCGCGACCTCTACACCCAAAACCCCTCGCACCAAGACTGCTACTCCCCGTGCAAGCGGAGGCACTCGTGCCAGCGCAGGTGGCTCAACCACCAAATCCAAGCGCAGGCGTAACGCTGCCGCCGAGACCTCCGATTCCGAGAACGACTTCAAACCAGTCAACAGTGCCCGCTTCAAGAGGGAAGAGGACATCGACGATCTCGGCCCTCTGCCAGAAGACACGCCTAGCAAACGCGCTCGAAAGCCGACCCAGCATCTGAACATGGCGGTCTATGCGGAAAGTGGCACTGAGGCGGATGACGATGACAAGGGATCCAATCGGTTCAGTTCTGTTGATCCTGAGTACGCTCCTGCGGCGGAGGAGGATACCTTTGAGATGCCTGAAGTCTATGAGTAAGGTTGGTTTTTCCCTTACCCAAACAGCCGCGGCTGTTATCGTCTGATCCGTTTGATAACATGGGGAAATGTCGATAATAGGGGGCAAAGCCAGACGTCAGCGAGAGAAGGGAGAATGACTAGGAAAGCAGCAACTCTTTTTCAACAAAGATGACCAGAACGCGTCCAGATTGCAAATTTGTAGGGGGAAGATTGCCTAGAGGCGTTATGCCTGCTAATTTTGTCTTTTGGATGGGGATTACGGTTTTGCGGTCCAACCAGAATATCTTTGTATTTGTATGAATCAGGGGGTGATTTTGCTTTCGGGTTTTTTTAAGTGTTGGGCAAGTCTCCGGATAGTAATAATCAGAATGCAAACTATTCTTACGAACCATAGATATGTTTCTGCAGTAGCCTTGTATACTTGTCGAAATCACTATCACCACGTTGTGCCATTCGTAGTAACAGGTTGATCGCCCGATCTCGGTATTCGGGCTCTCCTTCAACGTCTACAGCTCTATCCGGCTTTTATTTTATTTTTATTTTTTTGAAATAGATGGATCAAAAAATCTGCTTGATTGATCTGAGGGTTTGTTGACGTGACTAGGATACATAAGAAACCATTGTGATCATCTCCCCTTCCTTCCCAAAATCATCGAGAGCCACACAAAACCTGTTAAAGAAAAACCGAAACTCCGCATTCCATTCCACCTCTGCATAGTTTACTTGCTTTGTAAGGCAGAATCTAAAGATCTCCCTCGGCATCGGTGGCGACCTTACGCTTTTTGGGGGTGGTGGTAGTCGCGCTGGTAGCCTTCTTGGGCGTCGAGATTTCGAAGCTGGCGCCCCTCTTTTTGATATCGTAGAAGCGCTTGTAGACGGTTCTTTCTGTGAAACCTGTTTTATAGAAATTGTTAGCCATCTGCGTTGAATTTGGGTAGAACACGTTCGGACAAGCTGAATGCACGTAATGTCAGGGGGACTAGTTACCTTCACCAAGCTCTTCGGCGATTTTGGCATAGTTGATGGCGTTTGAATCAAGAGTGTTGATCAGGGCCATGAACAGCTGGATGGTTTAATCGTTAGTGAAGATCTTAAACAGACAATTTTGGAGTCGATTCTCGAGATTACTCACCTGCCAGTTCAACTCTGGTGTCCAAGCGACACGCTTCTTGGAAGAATCCTGAGCAGAAGCCATGATTGTGTAGTTTGTTGAGTTTGGATTTGATTTTTGAATGAGAGCTGGCAAAGAAGACTTGGAACATGGACTTGATGTTGGTGAAGGGTAGATTGATTCCGGTGTCGACGTGCAAGATGGAGAGTAAGTTGGAGAAGAAGGAATTGGGAGTAAGAAAGAATTCAGCAGCTCTCTCAGATGCACTTTAAGGAAGGAAAAAACCGAGAGCTCACATGGCCATCTTCTTCAGGGTGTCCTCTTATCTCAAACAAGTCTCTATAATCATGATTCTAGACTCTAGGGCGCAGATTTCTTTGTACAAGCCTGTCCCAAAAGTGACTAGCGCGTGATTTTTAGAAGGTACGCTTTTGTAGGTGATCTTGATTTCATTTGTCTCTTCATGTGAATCTGCTTTCTCAACAAGCTCAAGTTCGCTCCACTTTTGCTGCTATCAAATCTCACTAGCCACTCTCCCCCTGTCTATAATCTCTTCTTCCTCTGCCCATCTTTCTCCTCCTCTTACCTCTCCAACCATCCATCAACTCACTCTCTGGCTATCAAGTCCTTCTGACCAAGCCATCTTCAACTCCTTCACTCATCTTGAACCATCTACATCTCTTTCAAAACTTAAAGCTCAACCCACCGCAAAAATGGTGAACTGGACTCCGGAACTTATTTCAAAGTTCCTCCTCACGACCTTGCAGCAAATTTCTCCCCAGATTTCTCGTGAAACGTGGAAGAAGGTTGCAGATGTGATGGGAGACGATATCTCTGCCGAAGCCTGTCGGTAAGTCTTTCAAACAGCTTCATTTCTCCTTCTCTACCTCCTTTCACTACTATCATTCCATCCAAGCTGTTACTTCGATGATTCAAAACTCCCCTGACGCATCCCAAACCATGACTGGCTTTCATCATGAGCCTGACAATCCCTCTCTATTAGCTAAGAATTTACTGACGCGTTTTTTGTCTTATTTTACACAGCCAGAAGTACGCAAAACTTCTTGGTGCAGCGGGTATCGAGCCTTCTGCAGCGACCTCCAGCTCAGCAACTCCAGCCACCCCCAAGTCCGGCCGCAAGCGCAAGGACGCCGCTGCCAACGATGCAACTCCTTCCAAGCCCGCTTCTACAAAGAAACAGAAGAAGGCTCAGCCCGCTGATGCTCTCAATTCCGAAGAAGAAAAGGGTCTCAAGATCGAACCAGATGAGGGCCAGGGCGAGTTGACTGTTCCCCCTACTCCTTTCGTCAAGAAGTTTGCTTCTGTCTATGACTCTGACTGAACCACGCGAGCAGTAAGTATTACTTTCCAGAACCCCATTCTAAGACTACGTTACTGATTATGCTACAGCCCTTCGCTCGTGATACTTCTCGTCACCAAAATCGCGCAACTTTGGAGGAATAATGGGTTTCTGGGAGGTCTCGGTTCTATGTGGTGCTATGCTATTGGGGTTTTGGTGATTCGCGTCGGAAGAAGGGTTTAGCTAAGCTTAGTAATTATCAAATCAAAAGTCTCTACTTGGGTTACTTAGCTTTTCTTCTCAAGTATTCCCAAGTCTTCTCCGTAGCGATGTCTCCCCGGTCTCTCCCATTCAGGAACCTGGAGGCAAATTCCATAAGAATTGTAAGCTGCCAGCAAAGACCAGATTCCTTTGAAACTTTATTTTGCAGATATTCATGTTCATCCTGCTTGATCATCTCTTCTTTCTTTTTTGTAGTGTAGATAAATGGTGTTTGGTATTAGCTGACGTCCGATATCTGCTGGCTTGCACAGGACGATCAAGTTAGGGCTACAATCACCATGTGACAACCATACTAGATCAGCCTCAGCGTTTTTTGACAAGAGTTGTGATTGCTATCACGTTACTTCTTTGTACCAGCAATACAAATGAGTATTAATTCATTCTACTAGTACAAGATCGCCTTGGAAGAATCGGTTTCTCGGTGTTCTGATAGAGTTATATCGCCAAGAGGCATACCTCCGCTCTTTCTTCCGAAGATGGCAAGGACCGATGGTTCTTCAGTGCCACAATCTATGAATTTACAAGCCGATGAGGCAATACTTACCTCTGTATTACCAGCTATTGATACTCAGATACCGACTTTCTCACCGAGTCTTCTTTCATCTACCGTGGAGAAGAGAAAATATTCCGGGAAAGCCCATTACAATGTTCTTTCAGTCAAAAAACCAGAAATGAGTATTCTGGATGCCCGTCTAATTGTCTTTTTCTTTGTGCTATAATCTTGGAATGATCATTAGATAATGGTAGCCATCTTTGTTTCCTCATTGATCAATAGAGGTAGATGCAATGAACAATCCCATTCATAGATCAATCCGGAATTTGAAAACTGATAAAGAAGAGTTTGAATATAAAGCTTGGTATAATCTTAAACAACCAAAAGGAGAAAGATCATCTGAAGATGCAACCTGATTACTAACTCTTATTCATGTACAAAGTTACATACTATCTACTCTTTAGACCTTTATCAATGACTCTTGGCTAAATGCATACTGTGTATAAAGATCATACAATAGATTCTCTCTATGTCTAAGTAGTCTGGATATCTATCATTGTATGGTAGTGACTGTATAAAGCTGAATGACATTCTTCTTTAACTTTTTCGCATCTATTTCAGTTAAGAGTGATATATCTATCCTAGATATCTGAGAATCACTCCCTAAAATCTCATCTCTGAATAGCTAACACTGCACTACGAATTGCAATCAATCTTCCCCTTCTGTGCCGAGAAACAGAGCACTGCTCTCAATCCACTAAAACCATGACGACCATCAGACGCAGCAAAACCATGCCAACCGAAGGCCATGCAACCAGATTCCTCTACACGATTCTCAAACAACTGGACCTCAAATCTGTGAGTCTTCCAACCACCCACTCTGTGGAGATCTGGTTTATCAAATACTGACAATCTACAGATCGATTGGAGTCTCGTCGCAACAGAGCTAGACATCTCCAACGGCCACGCAGCACGCATGCGCTATTCGCGCTTCAAACAGCAAATGGAAGGCTCAACCACAACCACCGTCTCCAAACCCGCAAAACCGAAAAGAGCGAATGGCAAAACCGACCTAGGCAGATCAACCAAGCAATCCGCAAAGGGGAAGAATCCCTACGACAAGAGCAAGAATTTCGATGACGGTAGTAAATGTGGTAGCGGCAGCTACGGTTTGGAAGGCAGCCTCAAAAAGCGACCTGCGCCGGACGATTTCATGAAGCAGGAAAACAAGATGCGTAGTGGTTACGGAGTCATGGGAACGGAGCAGATGAGCAGTTTTGCGCCGGTGATGTTTGATCCTTTCGCGAATGCGGCGTCGTACTGGACTCCATCCCCTGGAACGATTTTGTCAACTGATACTTCGACATTTCCTTACGTGATGTCGATGCCGGATTTGCAGCAACACAAACAACAGCAGTTTCCTGTTGATCCGTTTGCGAATATGTATCTTGGTCCGATGCCACAAATGCAGACTGGAGAGGACATGAGCATGACGCTCAATCAGGGCTGGGCTCCGCAGAGTTACGATCAGATGTTCTCCAATGACCAATTCGGCCAGAATCAGACCAATCCCGCTGGCCAACTTACGGCAACTGCAACCGCAGCACCAGCAGCTGCTACCACCGCCACAACAAATCCTCCAGAATGGAACAACCACACGGATTTCTGCTTTTCAGGCTGCTGCCAACAGCCTCCCCCCTATCCTGCCACGCCCTCGCTTTATCCGAATGTACCTTCTACAGACCAATCCGGGGATTCCTTGATGTCAGCACCACCTGCGGAGCCTTGGGTACCTCCACCACCGCAGAACCGGTGGGTTCCGATCAAGCAAGAGCCCGGAGAGGAGGAAAACAGTGATGACATCTTTGTCAAGGTAGAATCCGATGCGTGATTTCGTATTTCTAGAAAAAATGAAGTTGTTTTCTTTCTTTTGTCGTTTAATAGGCTTTCCTACGTCTCTGAATGGGAACAAAGAGGATTGATTGACATCAATTAAATTCATGCAATGCAATTGGCGACCTTTTTAACTCCGTATTTATGCTTCTTTTACATGTTTGAGTCAATTAGAGCTTATTATTTAAAGGTGGGCGTAAATCGTACTGCGTGACCTTAGTCCTAAAGATTACCAACATAGGCAATATTTACCGCATTCGGATGATCCATCACTCAGAGTTTCGGGATTGCTTGTTCAGCCTTCTCAGCATGGAAATGGAATAGGATTAAAGAATCTCATAGCCTCAGTGTAAATCAGTATCTGCGTAGTAAAACTTCTGATGTTTCGGCATACATAGTAATTCATACTTGTAGCTAGTGTCGCTACGATTGGTGGAAAAATGAAGCTCTGCTTTTAACCGAGATGTGGCTAATTTCATGCAGGCGATAGCATCTAACCCTAACGCGATGAAGTAGTCCAGCACGGAATAGATAGTTAGCTTGAGATTCAAGGCTTCATAGAAGAAGATTGCATTGGGGGAGAGTCCGAAATGATTGATAAAAGTCATTATCTCGTAACAGTCTAGCATCCACCGAAAGCCCAAAACTCTCTCTATCTAATGCATCATCTCATGGCCACAGCTATCAATCTTCAGACATTGTCCCAATGATGAATCCTCGTTGTCTTCTCCCCAGAACCAACGATTTCATTCACATCAATACTTTTCAAAACTTCATGTGCATCCTTCGGGTTCACTATATCAATCTTTCCATCGCCCGACTCCAAAAGACCGTTCACTATAAATTGTAACCCATCAAAAGCATCGCCTTCCGGGGTCTTGAGCTTGGGATTAATCGCAGTCACGGAACCAGGACGAATAAGAATCGGCAACGAGGAAAACTCGTGTTTCTCAGTATACCATCGACCCGGTTCATACGTCTTGTCGTGATCGAACCAGGAGGCCCATTTGCCCTTGCTATCATCTTTGTCGTTGCGCGGAACGTAGAATGTGACGGTTCCATCTTCGGTGAAGACGGGTGCCACGAGCAAATTGCTGCCGAACATGTACTGCGTATCAATGGCGTAGGTGGTTAGATCATCCGGGAATTCGAGGAACATGGCTCTCATGAGTGGGACGCCAGTCCGATGGCCGTGCAGGGCCTCTTGCAAAAGGTACGGCGTGAGAGAAATCTTGCGCTTTACGCATTCCCGGAGCACGTCGCTGCAGTCTTCGCCGTAGATCCAGGGCACACGGTACGAGCTGGAACCATGTAGACGGGAATGAGATGACAAGAGTCCAAACTGTACCCAGCGTTTGTACAGTGCGGGTGGTGGCGTGCCCTCAAATCCACCGATATCTGATGCCCAGAAAATGTAACCAGATAACATCAAACTAAGTCCGCCACGTAAGGATTCCGCCATTGCTTCAAATGTGCTTTCGCAATCTCCACCCCAGTGGACGGGGTATGCTTGTCCACCGGGGGCCGTACTGCGAGCAAACAACAGACTTTTTGCCTTGCCCACTCGACTAATCATGGCTTCGTAGACGGCTTTGTTGTACAGTATGGAATAGTAGTTGTGCATTCGCACTGGATCAGAGCCGTCATGGAATTTAACGTTTTGGAATGGGATCCGTTCTGCAAAGTCGGTTTTGAATGAATCGACACCCATATCCATTAGACGCATCAGATGGCTTGTATACCATCTTGAGGCTTCGGGGTTCGTGAAATCGATTATAGCCATACCGGCTTGCCACATGTCCCATTGCCAGACGGAGCCGTCGAGTCGCTGTAAGTATCGTTAGTTATTTATTCCGTCATTTGAAAATTTCGTACGTTGCATACCTTGATGAAGTACCCCTTCTCCTTACCCTCCTTGAACAGCGGCGAGGCCTGTCCGACATACGAGTTGAGCCACACACTGATTTTCAAGCCACGTTCTTTCAGACGCTTCAAATATGCTGTGGCGTTGGGAAAATAGTCCTCATCAAATTGCAAGTCACACCACTGATAAGACTTCATCCAAAAAGTATCGAAATGAAAGACACCTAGCGGAATGTCGCGGTCTCGGAATCCGTCCAGAAACCCGGTGACTGTCTTTTCATCATAACTCGTAGTAAAGCCTGATGAAACAAGTTAGCTTGCTGATCAAATTCCTCCGGTAGATGCTAACATACTAGTAGTTAACCACAAATTATAACTCCAAGCAGGCACCAAACTCGGCTGTCCCGTCAACGCAGTATACCGTCTCAACACCTCCTTGGGCGTTCCTCCAAAGATGATGAAATATTCCAACTCCTGCCCCGGAACCGAGATATTGACTCTCGTCGTTCTTTCAGATTGAAGCTCAAGACTCACTTTACCCGCATGACGCACAAAGACTCCATATCCTTTGGAGCTTAGGTAGAAAGGAATGTTTTTATACGCCAATTCGGAAGAGGTACCTCCGTCTTCATTCCAGATATCGACTCTCTGACCATTTTTCACAAACGGGCCGAATCTTTCGCCCAGGCCATATAACTTCTCGCCTACGCCCAGGTTGAGTTCGGCGAGCATATAACCTTCATGCTCGATATATAATCCATCCGACCAGCGAGTCTTGTCCGTTGTGCGATCTCTGACATAACCAATTGAGCGGAACGAGTGGCCCGTCAATGTTTGGTCCGCGTCACCGTACCAAGCAAAATCGAGTTCGTTCGGCGCTGTGTTGATCTTGAGGCTTGCAGGTCCGCTTTGAATGTCGACTGAATCATTCGTTTGATTGATCTTGGAGTGGCCGGTTGTGGATGCGATTTGGTAGTGTGGTCCGTTATCGACTTCACCAGCCCTGAAAGACAATGTTACTTCATGCCCATTGATCATACTCCATCGACATGATCTGTTTTATATGTTACGTACCAGTGAACCAACTTAACCCCAATGATCCCTTCAAGCGGAGAAGTGACTTCGGCGGATATCGTCGCTGCAAATCATGAGCTATTTCAATAAATCGCAGAGAGAAGGAAAGAATTGGGGAACCCATACGAGAATTCAATGTATCTCCTCTATGTCGCTGATACTTATTCAACAGGAGACGAACAACATCTTGCTCTACCGACAACCGTTCCACATTGCTCATCCAATCTATCGTGATCCCCTCCTACACGCACGGCTCAATGAGCTTCTCATCTCAATTCTTCAAATCATATTCATAGCAGCGAAACTTACGCGGAGACACCACATTCCGTCGGTGAACTTCATCTTGCAGTCAGTGTATATCTGTCTGACGGGATAGCTACTTTGTACAAATTTGAAACGATTCAAACAAAGTTGAAGAAAATAAAAAGCTACACTGCAATTGACCAGAGTGGCCTCGTTAGGCTCTTGTCAGCTCATAATAGGCTAATATCCAGGTAAATAGGGTATGTGGAGAAGGAGTGGCTGTTGCGGGGTAAGCTTTCTTAATGATACTTAATCTCGACTGCAGGAATAGTAGCACAGAAAAAGAAAATATATTTTCCATCAATTCTATTGTGTATCGCTCATTCACTTTTTCAGAGATGTAGGTCGTTGTCCTCGTGGATTCTGCTCTCAACTCAACTCCATCCTCTCCAAGCAAGCGCATGAAGCGTCCACTTGATGAGAAGGGAAAAAGAAGGGGATACCACGATGGAGTCAAAATGGCTCTTTGCAGTGTCTCTCATTCAAATAGGATTCTTCATAGCAGAGTCTTTGTGCGGATACATTCCACGATTGATATCATTTCAGCATGAGTGGCCATCGAATCGGATCAGGAACCGCGAACTATCTGTCCAAAATTTGAGTGTCAGCAGTCCTCATATGCCAAGCGCGGAAGAAAGAAGGAAAGTCTGTAGGTTAAATAAGCTTGTTTCGAATTCGTTGGCGTCAAGGGGCATCCTGTAGGGATTGTCGCTCCTATGTACGACCGCATAAGTTCTCGAAGAAATAGACATATGAACATATAAACGAATCATGGTCACAACAAACACGCCATTCCCAGTCACGCCTGTGGGTATCTCGTAATGCAGTAAAGAAAAAATCAACCCCCATGCGTATATACAATTGCTAGAACAAGGCACTTCCTAATCAACGTCAGCTAATGGATCATTACCCATATCCAAAGCTTCTGTCGCGCAACCATTCCCGCAATCCTCGCTTCCGAAAAACTGGCCTCGTATCATCAGCAGATTCGTTGTTCGGAGCTAACGTGGAATCAACAGACAAACACGAGGATTAGGCCTTCTTCGACTTTCCGTTTTGCTTTGCTGCTTTCTTCTTTTTCTTCTTTTCCTTCTTCTGTTTTTTGGCCGCCTTGTCTTCATTGCCATTAGATGCTCCCAAACCCTTGATCTTCAGCTCAGATTGAGCAGGGGCAGAAGGTGGAGGTGGAGGTGGAGGAACAGGCGCATGCTCCGGGTCATACTCTGATTCTGACGCGTCATCTGACGGCGGAGGCGGTGGAGTGAGCATCCGATGGTGCGGAATGAACCTAGACTCAATCTCGAAGATTTTACGCAAATGAGCGCGCTGATCTGCGTATTCATCATAACAAGCTGAGATGATACTGTCGAGAAAACAAACGTTCGTCTGATTCTGCGAAACGGCAAGCGACGTCATTCGAGATTTCAATGCATCGTAAGCCCTGGAAAAGCAGCGAAAGATCAGACCAATCTCTTTGGTTCCCACCGAAATATCATTTTCTGGTCGATTTGGGTCTTCAATAGACAAGCGGACTTTTTTCTCGTGGCTGTAGACAACCTGAATAACGTAAGAGGAGTGAACACAGAAACAAACATAGTAAACTCACTTTGTTAAAGTAGCCGGGTGGCTCCATCCGTATACCAACCGATGAGAAATCGAACTTGTTTCCGTAAAAGTCAAAAAAGTCCATAAGAATACTGCCAAGAGACGGGCCATGGCCGTTCAAATGATGAGGCATATGTTGTAACAAGCTAACAACGAGACAGATGATAGCGAAGCCTCCCAATCCACCTGTGGGAACCTCGTTCAAACTTCGCAAAAGTAAGAATTGCTTGACGACGGCGACAATAGCGGGCATTGCCGGGTAAGCTTCTTTCCACTTTTCAAAAGTCTGAATAGCACGAATACCGCTGTCATTATCGAATGCCATATCAACCTTCAGACCAGTCAAGCGATCAACCCATTTAAGAATGGGAACTCTGGCACCGGATATGATCTCCATTGAACCAGAAGCCACGACATTCGCTCTCTCAACCACTCTGGCCACTTCGTATATGGAAATCCTGCCGCCTGAGGTTCTTCTGTATGGAACGAAAGTCTCCCTTCCATAGCGTCTGAAACTAGGAGAGAGTAGAACTAGGTCCATGTCGGCCACAGGAAGGTAGAGCCCGGACGCAAACGATCCAAACGACCGGACTTCCATCTCGCGAAATTTTGGCTGAGAGTCAAACACGTTTTGTATTCTGTCAATAAGATCTCTGCGAATCATATCTTCGTAGGGCCGAGGTTTGACCCAGTCATAGAAAGCCAGTATTTCGTTATGTAGTCTTAAATGGTCAGTATTTTCAAACACACGTCTTCGCATGGCAAGAATAAATGCTCACCTCGTGCCAATATGCATTGTGGGCTCCATCAGTTCAAGCCACGGGCTTCCATTGTCAGATGGTTGGGCCTTCCATACACTGACGATGTCTCCTTCTGAGTTGAAGCTAATCTTGCCAGACTTCCCGGTGAACACTTTGATCTGGTCGTCCCGTGTACGCTTCTTTCCAGCACTCACATCTTCGGCCGGTTTTTGACGTAATTTTGGACCAGTCGGAGCGTTCTCTGGAGGCGCACTCTCGTCTTCGAAATCGTCGTCGTCCGTCCCGAAAGAAATGAAATCGTCATTAGTTGTGACAGCATCACCGCCAATAAGGGGTTCTGCAGCAGTCGCGGAAACACGTGCTTTTCGAATGAGTTTTACAAAGTCGGGCCGTTTGACTTGCGTCTCATCCGGAGGCGGCAACACGGTATACGGATCCGGATTCGACCACTTAGGCTTCTCAACAGCAGGGGTGACCACAGGCTCAACGGCTCGTTTTTTACGAGGACGATCCAAGTCACTATCCTCATTTTCAGAAGAAGACTCTTCCATTTCCGCTTCATCGCTATCGGTTAGCTCGTCCAGTTGAGCGAATTTGAATCGCGGTTGGTCTTGGCCTTCTGGTTGACCGACAAGCAGCTCCGGGGTAGTTTCACGTTGTCGCGACAGTAATGGGCGGTCAGCAGTAGGTTTGGGAAATCGGAACGTGAATTGATTACGCGGCGCGCGGTCTCTATCTCCATTTCTGCGTCTGTCTCTGTCTCCGTCGTTTTTTCGATCTCGGGGTCGATATTGGTCTGCCTCCCCTCGGAACTCGTACGCGAAGGGTGCCATTTTTGGCTATTGTGTGCTCCTATACTTTCAATCCGATCATCAATCCGGTCATCAATTCGTTGACAACCACCGAAATATTGAATCGGACGATAAAGATATGCAGACAATCGAGGATGCGTCGAGGACCGTTTATTTTCCTGAACAAAAATTTTGTTTGCAGCGCTAAAAAATATGCAGGTTAGGAAGGCGGTGACGGTGTTTGCGGCCTTCCTTTGATTGGCTGATCCGACACAGGGTGCCACCTTCCCGATCTGGTATCTGTGCCTGTTTTGGGCAACTACAATAGAGGCACGTCCTCGAGGCAGGAACGACTCACTAAGATAGGTAACTACTCCACACATCTTTCTACGCTCTCTACCATTAATTAGAAGACATATCGCGAAGAACTCGGCTCATTATTGACTAGATCTGTCCGTGAACAACGATGATAATAGACCAAGAAACCCCAGCGCAGCCCTCAACTCAGTCAAAAATGAATGAACATAACGACTACTCCTTCGAATCCATCGCATCCATTTCCTTCCGTCCTTTTCGTCCAAATACCGCCGAGATTCTCACTTGACAAAAGAGAACCGTTCCGAATTCAGGGTATTGTAGAGACCATGCAAACGTTGGCATTTAGTGCTGGAACACAAGTCAGTAATTGATTTATCTTTAGATCTCAGAACGGATTAAGGGCTTACGCTGCAGCTGCCGCAGGAGCAAGAGTCACAGGAGCCTTTGCACGAGGCAGAGCAGCTGTTGCAGGAGCAGGGAGACATCTTGATAGCTTTGCAGGTGGGTTTTGAAATGAAATTTCTTGTAGTGAAGCTTGTGGCTAACTTGTTGATAAGACTGATATTGATGCTTGGTTGATGGATAGAGAGAAAGACTGAACTCTTGAAGTGCCAGGAGGGGGTTTATATACCCGTTTCTTCAGCCGGTGCCGGACAAAGACCGACAATACTATCTCCTAAGAGATATTGATCATGCGCCGGATGCCTTTTTTTCATAACAAAAAGAGTACGATCAATCGATCCCTGAGCTACCTGCATGTATGAAGTAGCCATGTGGTTCCGCCTGCTATGGACCTATAAGGGAGCTGCTGTGCATGGACACACCCTTGGCCAACAGGTAACGATCCACTCAAGCACAGTTGCCTACAGCTCTACGACGTGGGATGGCACGATGACCGCCTCATGACGATGCAACAGTATTGGTGGATCGGCTGGAAAATGCTGCCAGGTCAAGACTGGATGATCGATTTGCCGTCGCTTCTTTGACATTCTTTAAGACCACGACGCTGCTGCCGCCAGAAGCGCAAAAACAGCGGTTGGTTACCTCGATCCACCATTTGTGGATCTAGAGAGCATCTGAGGAGTTATTACTATACGACCTTACCTAAACTATGGTAAGCCTGGCGTCTTCATACCAAAGAACTCGTTCACACCAGTGATGCAGTCATGTTATCATGGTCAGCATTGAAACAACTTCTGATTGAAAACCTTGCATTTACAGGTTCTTCCGAGCCAGCCCGATGCGCAAATGAGACGTGCCAAATCGATGTTGAAGATAAGGGCGAGGCGGGACCATGCCGCCAAACTTTCCGTTCAGCAACAGTACGAGTTTTCAGATCAGACAACAAGGGTAACTACAGTAGGTCCAAAATGCCGCATGGACCTTTGAATTTATGCAAGCAAACTGGCATGCCGGGTATTATTCGATCAAATGACAAAGACCCCCGCACGTTGCATCCATAACTGTACGAGGTCCATATAGTACACGGAACTCGAAGCCCTAAGCTGAATGTGGTCATTCGTTGATCTGTTGCCGGTAATGCAGACACTCGATGTTTAGTTTTTGAATCAGGCTAATCCATAAAGGAAAGTAACCAAGTGGGCTGAAGACTCCTCAGACCCGAACAAAGAAGTCTGCATTATGGTGTTGCAGCTATGCCGTATGACCCATGACCCATGACCCATATCAGTATCCAACCCAGACGCTATCGATGAGAATTTGAGCAGACAAAGCAGTCAACAGAAATATCGGTCGACATCTTCTGAGTGGAATTTCCTTCTCTTTTATACTTGAGAAGGCTTGCCATGATTTGCAGTGCGGTCCGATCCGTGGGCACCAAGGTCCTCAGCACTGACAAAATGAGAACCTTGGAAGCAACTTCGTCTTCACCTCGTTTTCAGCCTATCAATACCCCCACTCCTAATCTGCTCAAGCAACCATGTAGATAATAAGTGGTGTGTTGGCCAGAGGGCGTTTTATTGGCAGGAAACTCCATGCCTGCAGTTACAGCGGCCTAAGAGCCCAAATGAGTCCAATTGATTTGTGGTCCAACTCTATCAGCATCAATGATGGGACACCAGGCAAGGATGGGATTCTCAAAAAGGAATTTACATACGAGGCTTTTGATTGATCTTTGGCGACAAGATTGAGTTTCCGCATGGATTATCAAGGCGAGCTTATACGGAGCGTATAACGGCTGTATTATAGAGGCAACCACGAAACGACTGACAGTTCGCACAGACGAAGCAAATCCGAAGGCAAGAACGCCAGCTGAGCGGGACACCATCAGCCACCTTTTTCATGTTCCCTCCAAAACACACACACACACACACACACACACACACATACCCCAATAGAGCGGGGAACTACGAAGATACCAAGACTATGTCTGCCGCCCTGCCACAATCCGGCTAATTCCATCTAGTGCTTCGCCTATTACGTAGTCTCAATGTTTGTTCTCGGGCTAGCCGATCTATACCTTGGTCGGCCGTCTCGCCCACAATCCTGTGTACCTGACTGACCCTAGTGAGCCACACAATCCTTATACCATAAAAGGATGTCTGAACAATCCACCATCACCGCATCCGTCTCTTGCCTATGCGGGAAAGTATCTGCTCAGCAGATAATCCTAGCATCCTTAGTCAAATCCCCCAACGAGGTCCCTCTTTGTCACTGCAGCGCTTGCCGCGCAACGAGCGGAGTCCTCTGTACCTCCTACTACTCTCTGCTGACACCAGACCCAACACTACCGCCCCATTCAAAATCCCACTACGGAGACAGTCAGCTAATAGTTTCCAATCCGTATTTGCGGGAATATATTCAATCCACTCGACTGAGTCGGTGGTTCTGCGGTATCTGTGGTGCTCATGTGCTTGCACAACTGAAGCCTGAAAACAGGTATTTGATTGCTGCGGGGCTTGTTGTTCCCGCCGAATCATCTATCTCTGAATCAGGATGTGTTGCAGTCCATTATGGTGTCGGAGAGACTCCTGATGGAGGTCTTAGTATCTTTATGCCAGGCTTGGCGAATGTCGGTAGCAGCACAGCATGTCTTATTGAGTCTGCAGATGCTATGACCAGCCCTCCACCACCATCAGCACCCCTTGAACACGATGTAGGACAACACAAAAACGAAAACGCTGGCGAGGATTCCCTACACGCCCAATGCCAGTGCGGCGGTACAAGCTTCACAGTCACCCGTCCCAACGATCATTCCAAGAAACCCTGGTCCCCATGGCCCGACATGATCATCCCCTATCATTCCGGCTCTCCAAAGAACTCCGAAGACGTCAAATGGTGGCTTCGTGCCAACGATACAAAGTACTTTGCCGGTACATGCGCGTGCAACTCATGTCGACTAGCCAGCGGATTCCCGATCCAGTGTTGGGCATTCATACCCAAAGCCAATCTACTCATCAACCAGGGTAAGGACGCATTGACTTACGAGACAGGAACGATGAAACGATTTGAAAGTAGTCCGGGCGTTTATAGAGAGTTTTGTGGTACGTGTGGCGCAACGGTGTTTTGGCATTGTGAGTTGAGACCTGGCGTTGTTGATGTAAGTGTTGGGTTGTTGCGGTCTGTTTCTGGTGCGAGGGCGGAGGAATGGTTGGAATGGGCGACTGGGAGAGTGAGCTTTGCTGAGGATGCACTGGATAAGGGGTTGATTGAATTACTTGAGACGGGACTGAAGAATTCTGTCAATTGAGGTGTAGAAATGGTAATGATATTCTCCTTTATTGTTTTAGGCGCAGACCAGAATACGCGAAGACCAATCAGCGTATCCATATAAGTACATGGGTAAAGAAATCTATTCTCTATGACAGACCAGAGTAAATAGAAAACTCTCAAAGCTCATCCTTCCCAGCCTTCTTCGCCTTCTCTTTAGTAGTCTCACCACAAGCGACAGGCGAAGTAACAAGCATCGAATAGACACATTTCTCATCCTCCATAACCTTCAAAATCTCATTCTCCTCACCACACTCCAAAATCACAGTCGTCGAACGAGCCGGCCCATTCCAGCACTTTTGTCCAGATGTATATTCCAAAGCAAGCTTCTCGACCTGGCTGATTTCGCCGGCTGTGTTGGCGTCGTCGACGGTGATGAATGAGATAGCGTGGAAGTTGCCCATGGTCACTGTACCGCCGCCCTTTTTGGGGATCTGTTTGGTTTGTGCGAGGAAGCAGTGCTCGTAGGTATACTCTCCAGAATCCTTTTGGATACAGACATCTTTCAGTGGGCGGAAGATTCCATCTGGACCATAGTCTTTCTCGAGATCGGACTGGTGGTCTTTGATTGATCTTAATGTCTGCTCAAGCGCCGACTTTTCCGACTTCAAGGCGTCTTTGGCCTCTGTGACGACTTTTGATTCAGTTTCAGTTCCGCTTTCGGCTCCGGGGATGATGTTGTTTTCGACGAGGAATTTCTTGATGCTGTTATATTTATCCTCAAGGAACTCGACGACGACTGGCGGGAAGTAGGCCAGTAGTTTGTATACTTCATCCAATTAGAATCACGATATCACTCTTCAAGTAAGAAACTTACCGAGATCAATCTCGCCCTCGTCTTGATTCTCCCAATGGGCCCAGTCAATACCAGATGCGTCGCTATCAGCCTTGGCAATCTCATCCAAATCGCGATCCCTAGCACTATCCGCCGAGGCATCGCCCGCAGTTCCCCTAGCGGCATAGTCTTCCCAGCTGCGCACAGCGCGCTTGACACCCTCGTCGTTAAAGTTGGGATTATATTCTTCCTTGAACTTTGACAGAATCTCCTCGAGCTCTTTGACTCGCGCACGGCTCTCATCCCTCTGCTGACGAACTTCGCCTAGAGCTTCTCGAAGCTCATTGACACGGGTTCTCGCCAAGCCCACCAACAGACCGAGTTTACCTTTCTTTGCGCCCTTAACCACTTTTCCACGTTCTTCTCTCTCTAGTTTTTCGAGCTCCGCCTCCATGGACTGGATTTTAGTCTCTTTAGCTTTGACCTCCACTTCTAGGTCGACAATACGATCTTCAATCTCCTTAGTCAACCGGCCAGACTCGGCAATAAGCTCTTTCTTCTTCCTTAAAGCTGTATTGAGAGACTTTTGCCTCGCTTCTTCCGACTTGCGCCATGCCTTGCCAATCTCCTTGCACCGGTCTTCACATTTAGTACCTCCTGGATGAGCCCACTCATCGCTTCCATCGCAGCAAATCTCGTAGTCGCAGACTCCATCGTTCACTCTCTGGAAAGGGATGTAGGCGGGGTTGTGGCCCTTGTTCTTGCAATAGAAACCAGGCAATGCAGGTGTGAGATCAATATCACCGGTGCCGGGGTGATCAGCGGATGTCGATGGTGATAGTCGAGATAAGTGTGAGCATGCTGATGTCCCGGGTTCATCACTGCCGTCAGGGCAATCACAGTAATCGTCGTTTACCGCCGAGAAGGGTATCTTTATGGCAGGGTGGGAGATGCAAGTGAATGTGGTTGTATCTTTGTAGAATTTTGCGACTGTACAATATGCAAATTAGCCAACTGTTGCCATACTTGTAGGTCAAGTACGCAATTCTGTGGTGTTGAGCACGTATCAAAGGAAGTATACTAACATTCAGGTCCCACGCCTCGAGGGCGGGACGAGGCCTCACTCGAGGCCGCAAATACAGTGGTACATGTCGAAATGCCCAAAAGGACAAACACATTCGCTGTACTCCTCATGATAGCGGCATTGAGTTCTTATATCAAACGAGCTGTTCCAAATGAATGGTTGTTGTTCTCTCGATGCTTCGATGAAACTGGACAGCTTGTACGGAGTCCTTGCGGAGTTAACAATATGAGACGGAACATGTGATTGGCTGATATTTGAGCTTGGCTTATCGGTGGGGCAGGATGCTTAGTCATGTATCGAGTCTCTTTCTGCCTTAGTTCGATTGCCGACAGCATTTATACCTCTGCGAGTGGCGAGACTTTTACATTCTGTCAACTATCGTGGTCACTAACAGCAAGATGGGTAACGACGGTGGAAGGTAAGATTTTCTCCCGTTTTGACTCGTCGAAAATCAAGACTAACGAGCCCAGTATCCCTACCCGGCGAGAGCTCGTCCGAGAAGCCGCAAAAGCGCCATCTGCAACGCAGGTAAAAGAAGCCCAGCGCGAGCAACAGGAGCATTATTGGACTACGGATCCTCTATCGCATAAACCTCTTATTCGACCGATTGTATCCGACTCGGTAGGAAATTTATATAACAAGGACTCGATCCTAAAATATCTGATTGGCGCCGAGGACGATGATATCAGCTCAAAGGCGGATTGCGATGAGATTTTGCAGGGACGAGTTAAGGGTTTGAAGGATGTGGTTGAACTCAAGTTTGAGGTTGATACCGAAGGCGATTCAAAGAACGGAGGTGGTGAGAAATGGATTTGTCCTGTTACTACGAAGCAGCTCGGTCCTGCTGTCAAGTCTGTTTATATTGTACCCTGTGGCCATGTTTTTGCCGAGGAGGCGGTTCGGGAGATGAAGGGGGATACATGTCTACAGGTGAGCACTTTCCAATCCATGCGTGGGATCATTTTACTAACATTTACTAGTGCAACGAACCATACACAGAAGACAACGTCATCGTCATCCTTCCTACAAAAGAAGCCGACAAACAACGCCTAATGTCGCGAGGCCTAAAACTTGCCGAACAAGGACTCACACATTCCATCAAAAAGCTCTCCGGATCGAAGAAGCGCAAGAAGCACGCAAACGGCGAGGCTTCGACAACAGCAACGGCCGAAGAACCAGCTGCGTCGCCAACAAAAGCGAAAGCAGAGTCCATTGATAAAGATAAACCTCCAATTTCTTCAGCATCAGGCATCAAAAACGCCTCGACAGCCATACTCACAGCCAAGGTTCTAGAAGAAGAGCAAGAAAGGAAGAAGAGGCAAAAATTGGCTCGAAGTGAGAATCTGCAGAGTCTGTTCCATAACGATAACGATAAGCGGAAGATGAAGGATGGAGATTTCATGACGAGAGGGTTTTCAATTCCTGCCAATGCGCGGAGATGACCCAGTCGAGTTTGTCGATAATATCAATAGCTTTCGCAAACATGGTGGAACGGCACTTACTACATGTTCTGCCGAATAGGGCTCATTTTTGACCCTTACTATGCTCCAGGCAAAGTATAAAAAACGCAGAGTCCGACTTACGTCAAATGATATTCACCATATCAACCACGACCACCAATTTCTTCAATTCACACCACGACCGAACATTGTGACGCTCAAAATAAATTGCATCATACACGGATCATCTCGCCAAAGTGCAACCATCGATGTATTTCCAAGGAGAGCGCGTGAGGTGAAAGAACAAATCACCAGCGTTTTGGGCCTGCCTCTGGAAAGGTTCGATAATATGATAGGAGTTTCATCCTTTGCAGTCAAAGGTCTACTTCTACGTACGGTCTAGAGGGATGCAATGCAAAAAGGAGGCATTTTGCGGGACTCGTATATATCATCCACAATATTTTCGAATATGAATTGATTCAATCAGAGATTTCCGTCGCGACTAGAACGCTTCACGCTTTCTATTTTAGATAGAAAGGCCTGGTTTTTGAAACAATAATCCTATTCTAATATACACTAGCAAATATGCAACATCTTGAATACATCAAATGAGAAGAAACTCCCTTTAAGTCAAGACCACAGATTCAAAAAAAAAGGTAGTGAAAATACATATGCGAATGACAATGTGGCCTCAACCATGCGCGAGCGAACGCGGTCATCATTTACAAGCTGAACCTGCTCGACTTATCCTCCTGCTCACTCCTCAACAATCCCCTCTCCCTCAAAGCCGCCTCCACAAGCTTCGCTCTACCATTTTCACGATCCTGCTGCCCTTTGGTGTATCGCTTGGAATAGATGGCCACGTTTTTCGGGATATTGATCTTACGGAGTTCTGGTGCAAGCTTCTTGGGGCGGAGGTAGATCCTTTCGACGTGTGCGATTACGTCCCCGACGGTTTGGGCCTTGTAGGCGCAGATGTCTTGCATGTGGTGACCGGTAATTTGGGAGTAGCGTTTGAAGAACTGGTTGATGATTAGTATTTAATAAAGTGGATGAGAAGATGGGAATAACGTACGGCGAATTTGACTGCGGGGTCTGCAAGGGAGAAATCCAAGTATCCTTCGTGTTTAGGGGGTTTTGTGGCTTTCAAGGCATAGGAGTAAACGGCATCAACTATTCCGCGGCGTTCTTCGGGTTCAGCCACTGCTTCAGCTTCGAGTTGTTCAGTCGTGTCAACAGTGGCTTCAGCTTCAGCTTCCGGTTGTTCAGTAGCTTCGGCGGCGGCATCCTCCGTTTGAGCACTCGGGGTCTCTCCAAGCTGGTTGAAGACAAAAAGTAGTATCTTCTTTTCCTTGTTATCCGGGAACTTTAGACTGCCTTCGCTGATCTGGCATTTTCTAATCATCTGCCAAATCCTCTCATCGTGCCTGGGCACATCGCAAGCTAACGACAAAGGTTTCTTGAGTTCGTGCAAAATGCTCAATTCGATAGCAACAGATTTAGCGGCTGAGCGGAATTGGGCGCTGTCACTGGCTTTCTTGAGGGAAACAAATCTATCACGGGGAGATAACACTAGTCAATTGACCAATTTTTCCGGAATTCTTTCAGAAACAACTCTAACTTACGGTTGATATATATCACCCTCAGTAGGCGGAAAGTCACTCCATTGACTCAAATGACCCATCCTCGGCAAATCATGCGCCGTCGTAGCAGGGTTAAACTCCTCCGGAATCAAATCCTCCCCATCTTCATACTCATGATCTCGTTCTTCTTCTGCTGGGATTTGCTCCTCTCCTCCTTCTTCTTTTTGCTCGTGTTTTCCCATGTATTGAGCTTTGCGTTTCGCCCATTCGGACGCAATCACACCTTCGCCGCCGTATGGATCTTCAAGACCAGGAGGGTTGTCGGTCCCCCAGATTCGTCGTCGAAGCTTTTCGGTGAAGGGGGTGTTTCCGCTGGCATAGCGACGAGATTGGTGGTTGTGCTGTGTAGATGACGGGAGGAGGGAAGCATCGTAGCGGCAATTGGAGCAGACATATAATGCATTTTTGGAATTGCGGAGGCTAGGTGCCTCCAGCGGCTTGAGTAACCGTACTGGTGGTCGCATTGTTGTGTATTCGTATGGTGATGAGTTGTTTGGATGGTCTTCACTTCCTTGACTTTTTCTGCGGAACTACAAAGCATGGTCCGCGGCACTAACCATATTTGGACGGAAAGCATCACGTGATAATTTTCTATACAAATTAGTTAGGACAAATTGTTTGCAACTTCATTTTTCATCGGTATTAAATAAGGCACTATGCTTGATCATGCATCATAACCCACCGGAGGCCCCATGGCCTAGCAACATAGTCTCTGCCCTGACAATTCCACGGAGTTTCCACCCAGCGGAGGTAACTCCCCTTCCTGTAAACCACCGTCTTCGTTTTGTACTTCAGCAGTAGCAACTATTCCCTGATTACGCCATGGATCCTCAAGCCGGAGAAGGTCCCCTTCCTCCAAAAAACCATCCCCGTTCAATATTTCGGCTTGAACAGCTCGTTGAGCACGATATTGCGGATCCTGTCTAGCGGCTTGACGGTTTCCTCGACGTTCTCCACGTTCTCGCCGTTCTCGCTTCACTTCGTTCATTTCTTTCTTCCTCAATATCCTCTCCCTCCTTCTAGCCCGCTTTGATTCTTTAGTGAGTCCGAGATCTATACATTGACACGCTCGAGCTGCCATGAGGAGCAGCGCCCTCAAACTGAAATTAGCATCATTACCAGCACAATGCAGCGCACCACCAGGGCAGTCTATTCTCAGCCTTTGAAGAAGGCCTCTGAGTTTGTAAGGCTGTTCGGATGGAGACACTTGTCGGGCAATCCAGAAAGTGTCCATTATACTCAACAACGAGTCTGCCTCAAAGTCGATATGCAGGGTTTCAAGTGCTATTAAATCACCGTCAAGGCCATGACCAACTAGAATGATCTTGCGATCTTGTGGTATGCAAGACTGGATTTTCTCCGGCATATCCTCTGAATTGATACGCATCGTCTCACCGAAAAGGAAACTCCTACTTTTTCTCTCGAGATCTTCAACAGGGCCTGTAGCAAAGTTGTAGGTTGTGATGGAATCCTCTGTGTTCCCTGGACAGTAGTACATGGACGAGACAGCAGAAATCATGTCATCGAGATGCCCAGTATCCAAGACAGCAATGCCGATTTCCTTCTCCGAGGATGTTTCTTTCCGAATGCCCTCCGCATTTTCAAAGTCGATCGCTACAAACACGACATCGGATATGCCAGTGGAGTCATCTGAGAGGCCGAGAAGACTCAGTAGCATAGGTAGGCAAGGTTTGTTAACCGTGTACTTTGCTTTTCGTCGAGCCATCCTCGAGCTCTTTGGTCACGCCTGATACTCAGACTGTGCGATGTAAGCAGACAATCAAGCTGACAAGACTATGGCAGGTTGATTGAAGGTCGAGGGCAATTCCAAGGAGATACGGTGTTCTTACCAGTTGACTCACATCATTGAGCATCTAGAAGTATCCCGACACAAGTGGAAGGAAGTGCCGTCATCACGACGCCTGCCTCTCAGGCATCAACCACTCCTCAGCACATGACTTACTCAGTAACGTTAGAACTCAATTTTATTCTTCATTATATGTACAACAGGCACCTATCTATTTAAAGGCGTTACTCCCGCACAAACAAACCAGCCATACCCATACCCGTTCCAATACACATACTAACAACACCAATATCCTGTCCCGTCCTGGCCAACTCAGGCAACAATGTAGCTACCTGCCTGGCACCGGTCGCACCTAGCGGATGACCAATAGCAATCGCACCACCCTTAGGGTTGACTTTGCTCTCATCAATACCCAACTTACGCACGCAGTACAACGCCTGCGAAGCGAAAGCTTCATTGAGTTCCCAGATCCCGACATCGGAGACCTCCAATCCAGTCTGAGCGAGAAGCTTAGGAATCGCAACCGCAGGGCCAACACCCATCTCATCGGGTGCACAGCCGGCAACCGCACTAGCAACCCAGCGTCCCTTAATCGAAGATCCCAGACCAAGCTCCATAGCCGTAGAACGACGCATAAGCAACGTCGCAGCCGCACCATCACTAACCTGCGAACTATTCCCCGCTGTACTGGTACCATCCGCCTTAAACGCCGGCTTCAGCGTAGCCATCTTCTCGACCGAAATCGTAGGCCGAATACCATCATCCTTATCAACCGTAATATCCCTCGGCGGCGCATCAGGATGCTCCGCGTCAAAAAACTTCGTCGTAACGGGCACAATCTCCTCATCAAACAAACCCGCCGCCTGCGCCGCGGCAGCCTTCTTATGCGAGTTGGCAGCAAACACATCCTGATCTTCTCTAGTGACACCATACCGACTCGCGACATTCTCCGAAGTCAATCCCATAGGCATAATACAATCCTTCGCATCCTGGGAATGCGATTCCTTCAGCTCAGGCCAGAGCACGGTCGGAATTGCCCTAGATCCGTAGTTGCGCGTCATAGACTCCATCCCACCGCCCACACCAACATTAATCGCACCGGCCCTAATCCCATTCGCAATAGTCGTAATAGCCGCTAATCCAGACGAACACTGCCGATTGATCGTGTGAAACGAGACTGAGTGCGGAAACCCGGCGTGGATCTGCGCCATACGCCCTGCTTTTGCGCCGCCTAATTCTTGCAGCACGGAGCCGATGGCTACATCGTCGATTAGTGCTGCGTCGAGGTTTGGGTTTGCAGCTAAGGTTGCTTTGAGGACGTGTGCAAGTAATTCTTCCGGGTAGGCGTCTTTGAAGCCGCCCTTTTTGGCGCGGGTGACTGCTGTGCGTACTGAAGAAAGAATGACTATGTCGGAGGGAGATTTTTGGAGGACCTGTTTGAGGCCTCGGGGGATGGGGGAGGTCATTTTCTTATATCTACTGTTTGCGCTATACACTCTCTAGCTGCACAGTCTTGTAGTTTCTGTTGGAACAACAGATACACTCCAAGCAGAGAAGAATCGAAGTAAATGAGAAACCAAAAAAAAAAAGAAGAAGAAAAAGAAGACGGAGGCAACCCCGACTATTTCAACAAATCGTCGACTGGGGCGCATCGGCTATGGTCCCGTCCGAGATGAAATGCCGGGGTAAACATCTAAGACGATACGTACAGAATGTGGAGAAGTTCAGGAAAGGCACATTGTTTCTATTAGATTTTCTGGAAAATTATATATTTCAAAATGGCGGCTTGCAGTGGACATAGTTGTAACTTTTATTAGTTTTCAATCGTGCAATATTCCAATGAAGGAGAGGTTGAGATTTACAGATCATTTCTCTGGGGACATAGATTTCGGATGTTGGCACGGATAAGGTCGGCTTTTCGGATAGCCGCACCGGATTAACATTCCGCCGGACTACTCTAGTCAAATAATCGATATTGAAGTATTTTCGATATAATCCTGGACAAAGTCTAAACGCTGCAATGATAATGGAAAGAAAGTATATGTATAAGGGTATAATACAATCATAAAGCAAAAAGCAAATCGTGACTGCTGATGTCTCAATCAGCTCATGAATGCATCATGAAGATGCTATGTCATACTCTAAGACCGAACGATATGACTATAATGCCCTGGTACTCTCATTTGGCATTTCTCGCAATCAGCACGATAGCCCATTGAGAAACTGATCTTTTCTCGTTTCGGCGCTGTGACCGATAGGCGTTTGGTCGATTCAGTTGCGGACGTTGATGTCGTCGATATAGATAGAGCAGTTTCAGTCTCAGCCTTGGCAGGCATTTGCGTAGAAAATCCCAGGTTCCGCTCCGGGACTTGGAGATATATGTTCGACGGTGTGTCGCCGTCAACGTCCATGGAAGAAGGAGAATCAGGCCAATCCTTTTGATTGCCATTATCTTTGTCTATACTGTTTGAACGCTCCATCTCAGAAGAGATGTCGCCGGCCTCGCTGATTGGACTCGGTAATCGCCGTCGTCGCCACCAATTGGACTCATTCGTGTTCTGTGTGGTGGGGGTAAGAGCAGCACTGGTAGTGTCTCGAGACGAATCGGCCATCAAATCCTTATTCATGTTCAATGTGAAATGACTATATATCGGAGTAGATGTTCGGCCTCCGCTGATAGTCAAGGACTGATTGAGTAGATGATGAGGGATGGGCGACGGCTGGAGGTGATTCGAAAAGGCTTTGCTTTTTGCACCAATGGGCCAGGGCGAGAGATTGTCGCCATTTAGGAGTGGTGAGGGTTGTACCATGTCGACGTCCATGGCGGTATCCAGTGTTAGGGTTGGGGGGCGGCGGTTCTGCAAGGACGAATGTGATGGTTGTTTCTTTTCCTCGCGCCATTTCCGGAATGGTTCGGGTAGTGTGTTTTCGAAGGGCGTGTTGTTGATTTCTTGTGATGGCTCGGTGGGCTGTAACGGAGGCGAGAGCGTAGGATTGTTAAAGGGGGACCGCACGGATAGAAACGAGGTGTTTGTATTCTGATCAAGACGCGATTTCTAACAAACTCTGTGAGTTCATAATCATCATTGCACAGCATTGTCAAGTCACGTAGGTCACATACCTTGTGCCCATAGTCGCCAAATCCATCCTCCTCCCTCGGCCGTTTCGCAAGAATCGAGGACATGGCTCAGTTTGAGACTCGGTTTCAGCCTGAGAATGTTTTATTTTGTGCAGTTCTATAACCACAGCACAGATCGTTTGTTTAACCGCTTTGTTCATCAAGCCGGGCGGGTCGACGGGTTAAATAACAATCAATGCGGTGGGCTCCGAATGTGAGATCTCGATGACCATCAAAAAACTGACATGAGACAGGTGAAGCACGGGCGGAAAAAACTCTATCAGCCTCAGCGTCAGATTAACAACCTGAGGGGCAGACGATTCTTCAGCGACTGACAGGCTCTGACAGCACGTCAAGTCTCGGTGGCAGCAAGGTGTAAGAAGATGGTTTCAGATGAGCGAAGATTGAGCTGCTATCAAAATAGAGTCTAGGGTGGAGGCTGTCTGGGGCCTGTGAGTGGTCGGCGCGGGTGGGCTGGCGGCGAGCTTGCTGGTTAGCGGCGGCAAGGAAGAGCTTCATCTTATCGTTGACTTATCAGATACCAGATCTGTGTTACATATTTACGGAGTACTCCGTACATGATTTTATGTCTATTATGGTTAATACTAAGTGTCAAGTAGAGTAGTCACTTGATCTATTTATGTTACTCAATAAATAATTACTAATTCACGACGTAGACTCCTGTTTAGGGCGTGCTTGATGTAGTAGATCTTTTCGGTGTATCGGCAGTCGTATCGGTCTAACCATGACAGGATAATACGGACGCATTCCTGCTGCTCAACTAGCAGGAATCCTTCACCGGGCTGCATTCTGTACCTGTAATACCGGACGGGGCAAACATTACAAGAGCTCATATACGTGCAGTCTGATTGGTGAGGCCAAGTGAGTCATGGCCAGATTCTGCCCCTGAACGCTCACCGCCCGCGACACCGGCCACTCGGCGAGGTCTCGTTCAGCGATTGTGATTTGTGATTGGCCAATGGAGCCCTTTCATCATGTGAAATAACCCACGAAGACAGCGGGGCCATCGAAAATATTTATAGTAAGATATCCAGACTGTCATACAGCCATTCGTTTCTTGCATCTTTTTTTAGTGTCAAGGTCCATTGCTCATTGGAATACGAGCAATTCTGCAATCTAGAAGACTATTCTTGATTTTTGGACCAGGTACGTGATGCACCATCGGACGCGGACTCGCGGCCCCCGAAGATGACGTGCCGAGCATATGCTGCTACATTTTGACTACAATTGCAGATGACTCATTAGCTGACTTGCCTAGAAATAAAAACCAGATAAATCATCTTACAGCGCATTGTTTACCTTTCTTGATATTGTCAAGCTTCATACATACTCCAAGATGCCTCTTGTCAAAGCCCAAGCAGAACAAAGCGAAGATACCCGCGGTATGTCCTGAGCTAGCTGGAGATGAAGACGAATGAATGAGCTGACGGGTTACAGTCCTGGGTTACGATCCTCTTCTCTCCCCTCACTACCTTCAAACCCAGATTCCTTCAGTGAGTCATCAACATCAACTGAAGATGGAAGTTCGACAGCTAATTGGATAGCCCGCCTCATCAGTCGAAACCGTCAAATCAGGCCGAAACCAGGCCATCGAAATCATCGAACAGCGCGATGACCGCCTCCTTGTCGTCGTCGGGCCATGCTCCATCCACGACCCCGAAACCGCCATCGAATACGCGCATCGCCTCAAAGCGCTCTCGGACAAACTCGCCGGCGATCTGTGTATTATCATGCGCGCCTACCTCGAGAAACCGCGCACAACAGTTGGATGGAAAGGACTCGTGAACGACCCGGACATCAACGAATCCTTCAACATCAACAAGGGTCTCCAAGTCTCGAGAAAGTTGTACGCAGACCTGACCAGTCTCGGAATGCCGATTGCAAGTGAAATGCTCGATACCATTTCCCCACAGTTCCTAGCCGATCTGATCTCCGTCGGCGCCATCGGCGCACGAACCACCGAATCTCAGCTTCATCGCGAACTGGCATCCGGTCTCAGTTTCCCTATCGGATACAAAAACGGCACAGACGGAAACTTGGGTGTCGCCATTGACGCTATTGGCGCTGCGTCGCATCCGCACCATTTCCTGGGTGTTACCAAGGAAGGTCTTGCGGCTATTACCAAGACTTCTGGTAACGAGCACGGTTTCGTGATCTTGCGTGGTGGTACCAAGGGGACGAACTACGACCGGGAGAGCATCAAAGCCGGCCGCGAGGCACTACGGGCTCGCAACCAGCGAGAAATCATGATGGTAGATTGCTCGCATGGGAACTCCAAGAAGAATCATCGCAATCAACCCCTCGTCGCGAAGGAAGTCGCAGACCAACTGCGTGAAGGTGAAACCGCTATTATCGGTGTGATGATTGAGTCGAATATCAACGAGGGAAACCAAAAGGTTCCACCTGAGGGACCGTCCGGTCTCAAGAAGGGTGTTAGTATTACGGATGCCTGTATTGACTGGGAGTCGACTGTGGTTGTGCTTGAGGATTTGGCGGAGGCGGTTCGCGCGCGCCGGGCTGTTACCAAGAGTAATGGAAGTGCTTAGTCAACTACCAAAAGTGGTTTTTTTTGTTTATCTAAAAAGCTAGCAATGCTGGCACTGTTTGTATGATCCATGAGAATGAACGACTCCTCTACTACTCCCTAACCACCTGATAACACCTAGTAAACAAGTATAGTCTATGAGATTATGTACATCCATTACCTATCTATATACCTAATCAAGCATACACTCGAGCAAGGATACCATCATCTCTTAATCTTGAAATTACAGAAAAATGCCCAATAATACATCAACAGAAAAGAACAGATGCAAAACGCCGAATGTGATCCCAAACCAGACAACATAACAGAGTCAGTCGGAGGGAAGAGGTTAGTCAATAATACATTCTTTTCTAGTCACACACACAATATCATGCGCGCGCACACAGGGAGATGATAGTGAGATTATCGTCCCCAGATCCAGCTCGTCCAGCTCTTGACGGATTGTTTTGCTGTTGTCTCGGCATTCAGGGCCAACGTATCTAATGACCCCGGTCCCTGCGCGTTAATATTGCTTTGGGCCTCAGCTTTCTTCGCATTCACAGCCTCCAATATCCCGAACGACCCTTCGCTCGTTGTAGCCGTCTTATTATTATTCACCAACTCACTAACCGGCCCCGTCGTCGTCGTCGTCGAAGCCGTAACCATAGAATCCGGAACATCCTCCTTCTTCAACCCCTCAAACAAAAACCTCTTCGTCCTATTCCACAACTTCTGCTCATCCGCCTCTTTACGTTTCTGCTGCTCAATCTCGCCTATCTTCTCATTACGCAGAATCTCGAGTTGGGCGGGTGTTGCGGTGCCAGACACAAATGCTTCGCGCGCCGCCTGAAGGTCTTGGAGTTGTCTGTCGAGCCAGAGTTCGCGTTGGCGGCGGTTCCACATTGTTAGGGATACGACCGAATAGAGTGTTAGGGCGCCGCAGACGCCTTTTCCGCCATGACACAGTTAGCATTTCATCCTGTAGAAACAGAGGGGGAAAAGGGAAGGGGGGGGGAGGGGTACCAGATGCAGTAATGAGGGTATAAATCATCACTTTGTGAGCGCTATTAGCCACCCTTCGACCCCTCTCGATTATCCTATCGAATGCATTCCCGCTCTGTGCGAGGCGGGCGGCGCGCGCTTGGGCACGGAGTCGCTCGACTTTTTGCCTTGGTGTTTCGCCGGGTGGTGATGACTGATTCTGCGAGTTCGGCGAATTCTGCGAAGAACTGGATATCGAAGATGTGGCTTTAGATGTAGGCTGAGAGGTTGACGGTGTAGATTGTTTATTCTGTTTCAAGGAGTCCGGGAGTTGGTATGGAGCTTTGGAACTGACATACGGCCCTGTGGCCGTGAAGCGGGTTGCGTCTGCTGCTGAGCGGGACATATTGTGTCGATGACACTAAGTAACAATTGTCGAGAGGCGTCGAGCACAATTGATCTATAATGTTGTTTATAGCACACTCATTGAGGCGGAGATGATACGTAGGTATGGATGGATGAGATGAGGTCCGTCGGTCCGCCTGGAAATTTTTAGAGGTCGTCGAGTTGTCACGTTTTGACCAATCAGATTGCTCGAGGGCGGAACCCACTCCGAACATCTGACCATCTGTTTGTAGTTCCGTACTCGTACAGGAACAGCTACATAACAAAAAGAAATGTAAAATGGCATCGTCGAATCCAGATCTGTCATCAGTCCTGAGGACGCTCTCTGCATTTGCGAATCCTGCCTCAACACCGCAGCAACATCATCAACATCAACATCAACATAATCATAATCAACATGAACGACCACCCTCCCGTACCCATACGCCTCCAACCCATCCCTCCCCTCCAAACCCAACATCTTCAACCCCAAATCTAAAGAAACCTCCTGCACCAGCATCCGTCGCGGCAAATATAACAACTTACCCCTTAGCCCTAAAACACATAATGCACCTCACAACCCAAAACGCCTCCTTCTCCGCCCGCATCCAGCATCTCATCAAATCGCAACGGGAGCATGAGCGGACATGGTGGAAGGCTCGCGAAGCGCTGATCGAGAAGCAGGCAGCCAGAAAAGAGAAGAGGAGGAGGATTGAGGAGGTTTTGTTCGTTCTATACACCCATCCACCCACACCACACCACGCCCTAGGGGTGAGTTATAATGAAATATGTGGGCTAATAGGAATATAGGAAATCGGTTGGTGCGAGTAATGCAACTGCAAGTATTGGAGATGAGGACACATCTGTGCGTTCACTCCCAACCTATCTAGAATGTCATACTGATGAGAAGACACAAGGAAAAAATATCCCAAGAAAACGCCACAGAACTCCGCGCCTACGACTCAAAAGTGTACCAGGCCTCAGTCGACATGGCGCGGGTCATGGAGAGCGAACTACGCAGATTGGGGGTTCCGTTTTTCTGTATTGATCGAGCTCTAATAATATCGACTGATGAAGGAGATGATGAGAAAGGGGGTGGGGAGACTACGCCTAGGGCAGTAGACGAGGGTGGTAAGAAGACGACGAAAATATCGAAGGAAGAACTGGAGGCGTTGAAGAGGAGGGTGTTGGATTTACTGGTTGATTTGTGTTCATGATCCTACACACACAACCCTACCTTACTTTCTAGCGGACATGACCAAGCACCAGGAGGAAACAATTTTATTCTCAAACTCCCAATCTATGCAGACCGACACAGATGAAAACGTCATGTCTGATAAACACATAAGAGGCTGGCTTGCTTGATAGGACGTATTAGAGACAAAAAGCATGACAAGGCATCAAATGGAGATCCAATATATGTATGTGCATGAAAAGGAGGACCCCATTACAAATGATATGACAGACAGTAGCATGATTCTTTAGGTAGTAGAATGTAAAAACGCCCGTTCCAAACACCACCCTATGCAAGGAAATGGACCGAAAGAAATGAAGTGAAATGAAAATCATCACAGGATGTTGTAAAATGGGCTCAGTGTTAAGAGGACTCCCGCTCTGCGACGGCAATGGCTACTGCTACTGCAGCGCCGCAAATGGCGCTCTCATGCGCAAGCTCTAATGAAATTGAAGGCCTGTCCTCCGCTTTCGTAGTCGAGTCACCGCTCTCTCGGGTGAGAATGTCGAGGTAGGATTGACATCGGTCCCGGAATCCAGGGTACTTGTTAATCACACTCCCGTCACAGGCGATGCTCAGAGTCTTCGTAGGCTGCTCCAGCTCCGTCACAGTAACCTCTTGAGGCTCGAGTTTCTTGACTGCCTCGGTCGTCGAGTCAACCGGGAATTCAGCCTCGTTACGTAGACACCACATGCTGTAGATGGCGGTGGACAAGTAACCCGCCGAACGGTTCGACACGCATTTGCATACATGCTTGACAAAGGTCAAGTCCTCTACTGTCGGTGTAGCAGAGAATGTATGGTTCTTCTCTAAAAGAGCGGCAGACGGAGCTAGCGATGGAGAATTATCACCCTCGATAAACGCAACAATCGCTGTGTCTAATGAATATGGCTCCTTCATCGAGTGAGGCAAGTCGCCGCCGAACAATGATGCAGTTTCAACAGCCTCGACGATAATCAATCGTACAATTTCTCCAAGATAACGACCAGTGATCATATACTCCAAAGGCTGAAAGTCCGGACGTAGATGGGTGCGGTTGAGGTAATCATCCCATCGCGTCATCGGAAGCACATTACCACCAAACATACTCAGTTCAGTGTTGATAATGACATGTTTGGCACGATCGAACCATCCAGGGGGTCTGGCACCAAATTTGGCGAGACCAATCTCATGGACAGGAAAGTGAACAGCCGCATTTGTACCTGTTCCGAGAATGAGTGACATTCGGGTTTTGGGATCAACGTAGGCGCGTGTCAACAAAGTAGCAGAGCTATCGTTGACAATCGCATCCATGCGAACATTCAACGACAACTTCTGGCATGCAGACACAATCAAACCACCCAACTCCTGTCCCAACACCGAGTCCGAACAGCGGAACCCTTTACCCATTCCCTGAATGTTTCCACTACTGGCAGACGTCTGATCAACAGGGAACGACCACGACAGTCCAATCGACAGGGGCGTCTCTTCCCGACCATATTTTGCATCCACCCCAGTCAAAAACTTGTCAATCCGCTCCGCCATCCAGTCGAAAAAGTCCGTCCCTTGCAATGCCTTGACCTCCTCATCAATCACCATCGACGTCGAGCTGACAATCTTCATACCCTCTTCCCTCCCAGCCAACTCAATCAAGGCAACACGGAACGTCGACCCGCCCACATCCAACGCCAGGAACGTGCCCGTCTCTTTCCCAGTAGGTAAAGCATGGTTGTACGACGGAAGCATGCAGGACGGGTTCGATTGCAAGCATGACTTGAGCTGATTTTTGATCTTGGCGGACATGCTCAACATGTTCTGTACGCTCAGATGTGCATTGAACAGCCGATCGACCTCCTGCGCCAATTCGTCGAGCGAGCGGCGTCGCTTGCGTCCATAACGACTGTATACCGAGCGCTGTCGGCGCGGCGTTTCTCCGAAGAGGGCGGCTTCGAGGGCGGCGACCAAATTGTGGAAGAGCTCCTGCATGCGATGCAGTACTTTAACGAGCGACGATGTCATGTTGACGGTGAGGAATTCGTTCGAGGGGAGATAAGCGACCGGCACCGTTTCCTCTGAGCAAGCTGTTAGGCTGCTCAAAGGAAGGGTGGTTATAGTAGAGCTGTCTGTATGTATCGTATATAGAGTTGGAGACTAGCGGGCCGTCGTAGTGAGGGGGAGGTACGACGAGCTGAAAGGCAAATATTCACGAAACAGTTTCTCGGCAGAGAAAAAAACAAAATCAATTGTTTCTCTGTTTCGGTTGTCCTGCTAGGGTAGTTATAAGGTTGTGTTTATTTTCGCAAATAGTATTTTGCTCCGGGAACCAGCCAGGTATGGAATGTGAGTTACTCCAATTCCGGGGAGTTGGAGGAGGATCCCGAGCGGAGCAGGGAGTAGAGATAAGGTGCTGTACTGGTAGTAGTATGGAATAGTAGTAATAAGAAGGGCGGAGTAAAAGATAGAATAAGTGAATAAGTAAGAGTAAAAGAGAGAGAAGAAACGAAAGCAAGGAGAACAAGATGTTTATGGGGAAGACGCAGAAAAGAGTTAGGCAAGGTAACGAACGAGTTAAGGTGGTAGTAACATTTTGGTGCTAAGAGTATGACGGGGTGAGGTAGCAGTGGCACTGGGCCGGAAGATCTGCTCTGAAGGAGCCTAGCCCGATTCGGCCGTGTGAATGTATACATAGTATGTATGCTCTCTTTCTACGTATGTTGTTATGTTATGAAGAATACTAGACTTTACTTGTACGGCGCTATCAATAATCAGACAGCCATCCAGCATGCTATCAAGCATCGCCAACCCAAGCAACGTTGTCATACAAACTCGGTACGCAGCTACCACCGTCCATTAATATGGTGTGAATGACAGGTCTCAGCCGAATGTCACGGGACTAAGATGCCTCGTCTGGCTCCATATATGGATCTGTGATGGCAGTGTTCGTGTAGAGTAGAGGTTACAGCTATGTGGTAGTAGATGGTGTTGTCGATTGATGGATCGATGGCAGTAGGAGTAGTAGTAGTACGTATTGTACCACTGCCCAATGCGTTGGGATTCTGGGGTCAATAATCACCACAGCTGAGGAGATGTATATATCAAGTTATCAACTGGCCAGTTTGCCAAAAGATGATGCCATCCACCCAATGCGTATGATCGTCTACAGCAGCATTGGCGTGACCTGATTGGCGGACACGGGATACATCGAGAAAGAATGCGCTAGTCCGGTCACGGACTAGCGGAGTGTAACACAGTCACACTAGGCTCACTGGCTACTGCAACAACATTTATGCCTCTGCTTATACACTGTAGCATTAGTATATAACTCCTATGTACGGAGTACATGGATAAGATGGTGCCATCTCAGACATCCTGAGCAGTTCTACTATAGTATACATAGTTATACCTGCCCGCTACGAACTGACCGACGTAAGCAATGAAAGTATCAGGGCCAACCCTATGCACTCTGTAATCCGTATCGTCTTTCAACGTCGCATTGTCATTTCCAATCGGGTCTTCTCCACAGCAGGCTAACCAGCTCTCGGTACGGAGGATGATTTAGATAAGAGCTGCACGCCGTCCTACTATTAAGGGGTTACTAGGGTTACTCGACGGGCTCAATCAATGCATAACGCTCAGTCAGCATCATCACCCAATCACCCATCCTATCTAAAGTTTCTAAACTGTTTGGTAATTCGATCATAAGAAGAGAGATAGTTTGAGACAGTTACATCTACTACTATGCCACAAACAAAACCCATGCCAAGGCTGCCGCGTGGTCGCCTGTCGTTCGGGCACTACAAATTAGTCGGGTGGATACAAGCTAGCCTCTGATAGAGTTACATCTAGCTGCTAACTAAATCTTTGTTCTGATTTTGTTGAGTTAGCTAACTACATAGTGCTCCGTAACTAACTTAGCACCTGTCTAGCCCTTAGGTTTACTAGTTAGTCATCTACACCGGGCACCCTGAAACATGAAACATGGACACTGCAAGTGGACTCTACAGAACTCAATTGAGTAGCGTTCAACTCCAGCTCATTCCTACGTATGATGTAAGCTGTAAGGGGATGGCTGATCGGTTTGGCCTGGTTACTCTGTACAACACTAAGAAACCCTCCACAATAAACAGGAGTACATGTCCGGTAACAACGCATACATGATATACGTACAAAGCTACAAACACATACAGAGTTATGTCATTCAATTATACGTACACGTTAGAGTACGGTAACAGTATTTTCTATGTCGCAGCTTGTAAGATGTAACAGTTGCAACGGTCGGAAGTACTCTCTGTCCAATCAGCGTCGAGATCGCTGTATGCTTATCATTTCTTATCGACCTCAATAAGCTTTTTATATCAGGCTGTCCTAGACTCCTAGCCTCCGAGGACATAGTTAGCATCTGGTTATGGTTGACGTGTGAAGGGATGCTACACAGAGTTAACAGCTGGCCTGATTTGAATACTGACCACCTACGACGTACCTGTATAACGACATCTGTGTAGGCTATTCCATAATTCGGGACTCTTCCGTGCAACGGCTCAGTTTACCCTGAGATTAGACAATGCCGCATGTATATAACGTATACTATATAGAGAAGTCTAAAGCATGGCTTCATACTACTCAGACAACCTGAGACATCCGAGGATCGATATGTGCTTGAAACTTGGAAGTCACTCACACTTTCTGCAACTGACCTCGGACGATCGCGAAGATCACATTGGGGTCCTTTTCTTGCTAACTAGTTACAGGATGGGTTGTAGGCGCGTATAAGAATACCATGAATTTGTTGATCTGTTGGTAATAGCAGACAGTATTATTGAATATATTGTGGAGGTGGAGTGCATGGTGTAGCATTTATGCACCTCAACTGACTGAACTCTGTTCAAGGGGCGGGATGGATGGCCCTAGCCCTAACCCTACATCGAGGCCATTGACAACAGCATCATCTTTATCACCGCAACAGACGCTGACAATGTCTGCTATTCTGGACTTTTCTCATAGCAATATAGTATTACTACTCATCTAAGTAGAAGTAAAATGCTAGATTAGGGTTATCGAGCAGTAGATCAATATACATCACCATGATGTCAGGCAATAAATATCGCCTCATATAAGAACACACCCATGGAATGAATAATCAACAACAAACACCAATTCAGACTTTACCTATACATCTACTTCATTCCATAACATCAAACCCATCTATCGAAAAAGACAAAATGTCCGTCGAACGAGTCAAAGATCGCAAAGGCGAAGACATCAACGAAGGCGACCATGTCTGGACACGATATCGTGGCGGTGTCCGCGAGGGAGATGTACATACCTATTCCCCCTTCTTTCAGAATAACAATTCCCTTTCCGGGGCATATGGCTAATACTTCTTGAGAGAAAAGGTCCAGAAAATCGTCATGGATGAACGTGAAGCGAGGCAGGAGGCTGTTGCCAATCCTCCCAAGGTAGGTACCTATTCTTTCGCTGTCAAGGACATATAATAACCATTAAAATGTGGTACTTTGCAGGTCATATTCATAGATCAACATGGCGACCGAGTTGCGCATAACCCGACGACTTTGTCCAAGACATCTACGTCGTGATTGATACATACAAGTGGTGGTGTACTATAGCCAGACTGAGTGTTTCCTGGGTGTTTCATGAACTATGTACCAGATTGCGCGGTAAATATCTACAGAAATTCTCAAATCAATTATTGAATCAAGCGTCTAGAATTGGGTTGTTAATAATTAAGTTTAATGCACAAATCGTCTGTTGTTCTTACGTCATCCCCACATGAGGAATTGGTCTGGTGACCGTGATGGCTTCATAATCTTGTCGTTCTAGACACTTACCATTAGTCATTTAAGCCACAACACAACCACATACCGCATATTGAATACTATTTATATCAGCAATCAAGCTGCGTTACTACTGGGATGATGTTCCTACGATCAAGTAGAACACTTGCCCGATACCACACACCCAGCCGAAGCATAGCACCATTCATCAAAATGTCTACATCTTCTTCACCACCAGCCATATCCCACATTCTAGAAACATGTCTCTACGTACGCGATATCGAGAAATCTACCAATTTCTATAAATCGGCTTTGAACATGGAGCCTTTTCTGACTTCTGTACGACCATCCCTTTACTAACCAGATACTCAGACTGACAACGTCCAGCCAAGAGCCACCGCATTCAACCTCGGCTCTACAACTCTACTCCTCTTCAAACTAGGTTTAACCCATCAGGACATCACCGTAAACACTGAAAAATCCCATGGCACAATCCCGGGTCACGGCCCGAACGAGTCTGTTTTTCAGAACGGCAATAGTTTGAAGCAACATTTCTGTTTTGCCGTCAAATCCCCTCAGGAGGTAGATGAATGGAACACTCATCTCGAGAAAAATGGTGTGCGTATACTAGGAAGAATGGATTGGGAACTTGGTGGGAAGAGTGTTTATTTCGAGGATCCGGATGGTCATGTAGGTGAGATTGGATCAAAGGGGATATGGAAGCATTATTGATCTTCATTGCATCTGTACAATAACCAATCAACTCATTGAGAAGATACAGCCTCAGCTTCCTTCATATTACTCTCAAGCTTCGCAACAGATTCCTTGACCTCCTCTTCCAGACTAGGCAAATTAACAACTAACAAGTACAACATATACCCCTGCAACATTTTCTTAATTATCCGTCTAGTGATAAGTTCTGGTATGTACCTGTCTATTGGACGTCTGCTCTTCCTGAACGGAGGACTTGCCCTTGACAAGACACTTGATACCAGTCTCTACCTGTTGCTGCCGTCCCAGCCATCATTTTATCGATCAAATAAATATGGCGCTGGACAAGTCGGTTGAGCTTGTCAGACTTCAAAAGAAAGCTATCTTTCCACTCTATGACTCGTGGGATTTTCTCATTGTAACGACGTCGCTCGTCCCTCTCACGTTTCAACTTTCTCGACTGGTCGGCTTTGTATTCTTTTATTATCCAATAGTAGATCCTTGTTATAAGGAGCAAGCTGAGGAGAATAATTAGTGCTAGGGATCACATTTTTAGTTAGGAGTATGATTTTGCGGACAGTTCGTTTTATCGATGGGTGTTGGAAGCTTTTACATAGACTTACAAACGTCAAAATTGCGTATGGGACTCAACTTTATTTGAATAGGAGCCGTCCAGAGCAATGAAACCATAATTCTTATCATCAATCTACCCTTAATTATGATCTGACTTTGTGTCATACAATGTAGCATTATTATATGGATGAGACTAGGCATGATCGATCGTGTCTTGCCTCGTTCAAACTCGTTAACTAGCCATTGTCCACCATGACAGAGGGTGAGTGAGGTACTTACGAAGAATGCATGTGCCCTCCGAACTCTATAATCATTACACCATTTCCCGGCATTCCTCTCAACTTGTCACGTACCCCTGCTAACCCCTCACATGTACGCCGGTGACATAGATTACTTCGATCCACGCGGAGGCCTATACTTCTCTTAGTAGTGGCATATATCTTTCTTTCTTTTTTGTACTAGAAATTGGAGGGGGGGCGACCTCATTAACACGATCAAAGCACTCTAGAAATTCTAGAAAGACATCTTCGCTGACACCACTGTCCGCGAGTACAGGTGCACAAGCACGCACAGACACGCGCTCTCGCTTCCTCGGTCTTTGCTGAGGAATGATTACGGGGCACGGAAGTCGTTGCATAGGTTGAGGAGGCGGTGGTCCTGCCAAAACGACGAGATGACGGACGAGGGCTTCTCGTTTGTCGGTTTGACGTCTTCTGTCTCTTCGGCTGCTGCTGCTTCTCCTGCTGCATTATATTTGTGGCTTGGTTCTTGCACGCTATCGGCAATCTCGTCCAGTTCCCACACAGCCTCGTCCTGGTCGAGGCCGCTTAGATAGTCGAATTCGTGGCGGCGTTCGATTTCGGCTGTATCGCCCTCGTGTTTCTCATCTGTGGGATCGATGATTCCATCGAGATTGGACTTATTAGTGCCAGTCTCAGGGTCAGTATTCCTTGTTGTGCAAGACTCTGGTGATGAGGAAGCACCTTGTTTGCGAGTTGAGGAGCACTCGCGAGTGGCATGGATGGCTTCTGAGGTCACACCGAGAACGGGGCTGAGAATTTTTGCTACAAGGACCATTTTGAGATTTTCCTTTCAATTATTTCTCTTAAAATAGAACCTTGGGTAAATGAAAAGCAAACACTTCCAGACAACGACAACAGCTTACATTATCCCCCAACCCTCATTGTCCGTCTGACCGCGGGCATCAGACAGGAAAAGATTTGCTCCTGATCAGCAACGTGGCTGAACGCAGATAATGATCCACACGTATAAAGTGCGCTGTTCTCTAACCTATACACTGGGATTAAAGCGCAGCGAAATCATGCAGCTAGCACCAACAATCTGATGGCAGTAACTTTACCCAAATAGGAAATAAATATTGCCAAGACTCGAGCTTATTAGCCCGAGAAGCTAAAAAAAAGTGGGTCGCTTGTGTACTTAGCCCTAATTGCTCGATTGGGTCATGAACATTGTGTAACTAACTTTCCCCTTTGTGCTATCAAGAGCTCGGCTATATGTTCTTTAAATAGGAACTGTCCAAACTAATGAAAGCATAATGCGTATTAGCAACAAGAAAGCAGTCAACTCTTCGGCCGTTATTCAGCAAGCTCAATCTATCTATCGATAATGATGACATCTGGAGCTCTTAACGGACTATCTGCCATACAACGTAGCATTAAGATATAGTGGGTAACATGACTAAATTCAAAGACAGTAACATGCTAATAACGTTTGCGCAAATTTATAAAATGCATGTGTTCCGGCCTGACAGCCGGCATACATTCATCGCTCTGAAAAAACTTCCAGTCCATATAACACATTCTCCAACAAAATGACGGTAACAAGTAACAACCCGCAGATCCCAAGTATTGTCATCACCTTTCTAGTCTTGAGTACATGTATCGTTCCGGGGGACCCCGGCGGCTGGGGATCAGAGAAGAGTGTCATGGTTGAAAAGAAAAAAAAAGAAAGGAATGAATGCGTCGAAATGTTATCGGCTTCCTTGGGGGACAATGCGTGGTGGTTGGTCCTTTGAGCCTCCTTTGGATGTCTTGCTAGCGAGGAATCCGAGGGCGATGCACATTTTGATTGTTGGTAGGTGTTTTGGTGGATGGTTTCAGAGGGTTGGCTTCGTGGGAGATGGACGTTTGAGAACTATGAGAAGAAAATCAGTCTTAGGAACGACTTTAACTGTAGACCATAGACCCACAGGTAGTATAACTGGCCGAACTGTCTTGTCTGGATGGGTTGAGATGAAGAAAAATATATTTCATGCCATGAATTCCTCCCCTTTATATCTCTATACACCTCGACACAGCCACTCAACGCTCGCACTGGTTACCCCATTGATACCAGAGCTGACAAAGCTGATTACCTCTAGTTATCCAAACATAAGTGATAACTTATAAGCTATGGCTATGTTTATATTGTATACTAATCTCGGTAATCGGTATACACTGATTCGTTGTTTTGTAGCAGGGCTGAATGGTCGACCAATCAACAAACATTATTCCACGCTAAGTGGAGCTTACTAATCTCAGTTGGTTGGGTCTTGGCACTCGCATTGTCCCGATCCGGTATGCATAGCGGGTCGAGTCCTATGCCAAATTGAGCATCCATAGCGAACATCAGAAAAGAACACAGCAACTAACAAGAATCGCTGAGTATTCAAGACTGGAAGGTCTTGGTGGAAACTATATGAGCGGCTATATCACGTGCCTATCTGATGCAAACAATGCAAACTAGAAGCTAAGAGACGGGTGCACACTCGACCAGACGCCAACTATCAGTGGACGCCTCCCAACGTTTCCCTCTCTATGAGTTTCGTCCTTCGCCAGAAGGGCCCTGATCTGCACTGTTAAGCCTTTTTGTAATTCCAAATTGGAGATCGTCCAGCCAATTAGGGAATTTGCGCACCGTTGGGCGCAAATTATTACCAACACCCTGGAAAATCATTCAGTCGCAGCAGGTACAACCATACAGCCGCTACAGCCCCATGATGTCAATCCCATTTTAGGTCTCCGACCCTGGATCTGCCATGGCGTTGGAGTACCTTTAATAAAGCATCTTGGCAAGATCATGACCTCTTTTCAGATGTACAATCCTTTCAAGACAGCAGGTCAAAGAGTCTATTGAAAATCATGGAAGACGGCCGCAAGCGCCACTGCTGGGAATGTCTCCGACGTCGTCTAGTTTGTGACTTTACGCTCCCTGCATGTAAACGGTGTCTCAAGTCGGGGATTGACTGTCCCGGATACGACGAGAAAGAGCCAAACAGATTAAAGTGGCTTGCTCCTGGCAAGGTAAAATCCCGAACGAGAAAGTCTTCTAAGTCTTCCAAGCCTTCGAAGTCTGCTGTGAAGAGCAATCGGAACCAGAAAGAGACGAGCGTCTATTCCAAGGCGGAGATATCTATGAGCTGTGAAGATGTTTTCATTCCCTCGTTCGAGCTAAAGACTGAAGTCCATATGCTGTTTCAAGCCTGCCAATACTGTACGTAAGCCCACGAAGCAAATGGCATTAGGGTCTAGCCAACTTGGCAGAGACCCCTTGACTGATTGACATGACACAAACAGACAATGCCTGCATATACCCTAGTCTCCTACCGACCACCGAACTTGGCCCAAGGTCAAATGTCTATCTGATCTCCCCCGCTATTTTTCAAATGTGTCTTGCGTACCCCGACTATATACGACTCAGCATCGTCTGCGTAACCACTAGTCACTTAATGAATCAGATAAGGGATAAGGCGGGGCCATTCGACGGTCAGAGTAATTCGCTGGCCAAAACTTTTTTTCACTACCGGGGACTTGTTATTCACTCTTTGAGCGATGAGATCTATATGGGGCATAAGTGTGCTAGTGACTTCGTCGTTGCTGGTATTTTGATGCTTTTGCTTGTTGATGTGAGTTCCCTTCCCTGACCGTAATAGTCTCGGAGTCATTGGGGACACAGGTTCGTCTACACCAGACCTAATCATGGCCCCTTCGCTACTAGACGAACTCGATGCTAGTCTATCAAATGAGCAGGACGGCTCATTCACCGCCCACGTATATCCCACAACACTATTCCAGGAAATCATAAAAATCAATCTCATTCGCTTGCGGGTATCGAAGAATGATTCGTCAGACGTTGCCAAAGACTTCACCTTGGAAGCCTTCAAGGTACTAAACCGTATACAGGCATTCTCACCAGAAACATGGGCCGAATCCAAACCATCCGCACACGATGACTGGGTACTAATAGGAAATATATACCAATCGGCCGTGGCTTTGTACTGCATATTATCACTACAAAGTCTGTCGGTCTTACCTCGCACCGCCGCGCTAAGAGAAACCTGCAACCTAAGCGCCAGCCTCCTACAAGTCCTTCTCCGCGAAGCGATGCCATCCCCAAGGTTTAAGACTTTTTTCCTCTGGCCGCTGATTGTGCTCGGCGTGGCAGCTGTACATAACAGCAACGATATGCGAATATTTGTGATAAAGCATTTGGAGGAGATGAGTCGCAATGTTGGTACGTATATTCCGTTGACTGGGAAGGATGTTCTTGAGAGATTCTGGGCTTCGAGAAGAACGGATTGGGATGCTTGCTTTGATAAGCCGTATGCGTTTGTGATGCAGGCTTCGGTGGATGTCAGTAAATTGCGTTAGTCTGTTGACATCTGTTTGGTATTGTTTAGTCGATTTAGATGCAACTTATCATATTTATAGATGTGTAGATAGTCACGTTTATAAGACCGTCAGTATACAATGAGTTTGAGCATGAATAACTATGATTGCCGACGGCAATAAGCACACGACTTCAGTATAAAAGAATCGAGCTCTTATTCTTTCTTCTAATCATTAGATACATATATCATCACCGGGCGGACTAGGTCTGATATACAAAACCTGGATCACTTCTCCACATGTTCTCAACATCTCATCATTCATCGAAGCTTATCATCCAGGTACTGACTGCTGGGTGGCAGAGTGGTCTAATGTAAGCGTCCTGCATTGTCATCGTCTGAGATGGACAATACGGTACTAACAATCTGATAGGCTAGACTAGAAATCTAGTGCCTTCGGGAGCATGTGTCTACTCTCTTGTCTAAGCTTTCCTTCGTTGGATTGGCATGTAGGCCTAACTGAATTACATGCAAAAGAAGCCCGGTATACGCATTTGACATCGCTATATACAACAAAATGTACAAGTAATCATATACGCGTACACGGAGTATGTCCATATATACAGAATCTATAGAGATAATCACATCAAGCTTGTCCTCCCACCAACTTCTCTCGCGCCTTCGCCATTTGGCATCTCCCCATTTCGTCCAACGACAAACTCGCGGTAGATAGCCTCTAAGCGTCGCCTTTCCCGGTCACTGAGAGAGCAGCGAGTCGTCGACAATGATCGCTCAACATGCTGCCATTGAATAATGACTTCGTCGCTGGCATTATCCGTCACTGTGCCGTTGGCTCGTTGCTGTTCTTGGCCATCGGCGGTGTCGTGTGTGCCATGTTCGACCTGTCGCTGACGGCGTCGTGCCTGTTTGAGGGCTGCCAACCTCGCAGCGATAACTGCTGGTGGGTCGAGTTTGGAATTGATACCAGTGTTCGATTTACCTGCCTCTTGTTCAGAGTAGAGGAATTGTATAAATGACTTGCTTGAGGCGTCTGACCCGTTGGTTTGCGCGCCATTTGACTTTTTGGTTGTAGACCCTGACGCTGACGATGAGCGATCCCCTAGAAGATCGTGAATTGCCTCAAGATGGGCATTGTAGATGACAGCCTGAATATCAGCTCCAGAATATCCTTCTGTCCGAGAAGCAATTTCTCCCACACGGGATTGGACGTCCGCGCTGAGTTTGAGTTTCTTGCTCACGGCTTGTATAATATCAATCCGATCATCATGCGAGGGCATATCGCACAAAAGACTCTTGTCGAGACGTCCAGGACGGAGCAAAGCCGGGTCAATCAAGTCCGGTCTTGATGTTGCTGCTAGTACATACACACCGGAAAGACCCTCGGCACCATCCATCTGCGTCAACAGCTGATTGACCACTCGATCCGTGACACCGGTTGAGTCATGTCCACGCTTTGGTGCGATACTGTCGAATTCATCAAAAAACAAAATACAAGGTCGCGCAGCCTCGGCCCGTTCGAAAAGGTCACGGACGCTTTTTTCACTTGCTCCGATATACTTGTTCAAGATTTCCGGACCTTTCACACTGATGAAATTTAGGCCACATTCACCAGCGACTGCACTGGCAAGTAATGTCTTACCACAACCGGGAAAGCCGTATAGCAACAATCCTGATCGTAAGCGGAGAGGACACTGTGCGAATATAGGAGCATATTTCGTAGGATATTCCAGAGTTTCCAAAAGAGTTTGACGTGTGGCATGCAGACCACCTATCGAGGAGAATGTTGTTGAAGAAGATGTTAATGTGACGTTGCGAAGAGACGCAGGCGTGAATCCTTTGAGGGCTCGCTCAAAATCGCCCATCATCAATGTAATTTTCGTGGAATCCGCACTTGTATCCTGCACCGATCGTATCAAAGCTTCGTTCCTAGCTCGAGATACCAATAGCACAAGATCTCCAGGCATGTAGCCGTCCGTCTTGCCAGCCAGATCTAGCAGGTCCAAGTCGCGAGCTAGCACAAAGCCATCTGCTCCAGACGAACCTGGCCGGCTTCCAGGATTTGAGGGATCAAGCCAGGAATCCTCCGTCGATCCACTTTCATTGCGCTGATGGCCTCTGAGCGCGTGAGCTTCTTTATCTTGACTCATAAGCTTGTCCAAAACTTTCCGTCGACCTTCCTTGCCCGGTGCCTTTAAGGTCAAGATTTCTCGCACAACATGACCGCCAACGATGATATTGTTCAAAGATTCTTTGGACTGTGCTGTGGCTAAGAATACCACTGAAGATGTCGTAGTGCAATACTGGCGGACAATCGAGCATACAATTTCGCTGACCTGGCGACTTCTTCCATTTTCTCCTCCGACTTGAAGCTCCGTCTCCACAGGGCAGAGTTTGTCCAAGTCGTCGAGAATCACAAGGGCAGTGCCGCCAAGGCGAGCGCACCAAGATGCAGACATAAACTGTCGGTTCAGGGTCTCCTTTATGGTAGACACGCGAGTTTCATCCGTGACGAGCTTGCGGCAAGGGAAATAAGATACGTTACAAAGTTGCTCTTCCCGTAGACGAGCTGCTAGCAACTGACACAGCGATGTCTTGCCTGACCCAAGACCTCCGGTTAACAAAATGGACGATCCTCTTGACAGATTCGTAAGGCTCTGGTTGATAAGTGAGTCAATCCCAACCATATTTGGTGGCGTTAAAGGGATCCGCTCGTCTGTAGCTACACTCGACAATGTAGTATCTATTGGTTTTGGTACATCCGGCTGTACATCAATGATGAACTTGCTCTCTGATCCCAGTATCCAGCCGGATAAAGATGCGCCTTCTGTACTTTTCAAGGGTGGGTCAAAACGCAAGATACCGCCGTCAAAAGCTCCAGCAGAAAATTGGTTATCAACTGCGGGGAGTAGCATTCCGTCTGTAAGAGGCCCAGACATGAGACCAGAATCTGAACCTGTACTGCCATATATAAACTTGATTCGGTCAGCCAGTGCGGTGCGAGATGCAGCTGTTTCTCCTCCGAATTTGAGGCCATCTCGCTTTTTGGAAATGTCCGACACGAAGGGGTGTATTTTGATCGCTTTAACCGACGAAGAGCTTAGCTGAGCGGGAACAGCTTCAACACGGACAATACCTCCCATAATCCCTGAGCAATTCAGAGCTTCGCAGAGACGTGTCGAGATAGCAACGTGCTTGGAATCAGGAGCATCGTCCCATGGTTGAACTTTGGCCACAATCTTAGTCGACACCCGTCCAGCCTCGCCCGATTCTTGCTCTTTTTGCTGCAACTGTTGCTGCGGGTCGACTGGAGGTTGTAGTCCTGCTGGCTGTATGATAGAAACAGCTGCCCATTGATTTCCGCGGAGTTCATGACTTGAAAGTACACTGCGATCAACCCATACTTTCAGACCATCATTGGTATGACCAGAATTGTCTTCGTCAAACCAGTCTCTGACATGTTGCCTGTCCACACCTCGAAGATAGACTGCGTGCTCCTCAGATTCGGAACCCCGACTTTTCGGTCTGACAGTGCTGCTGCTACTTCTCCCACCAACACTTTTGCGACTGTTACTTGTTGTGCTTCGATTCTCCCCTCTATTGGCTCTACCAGACTGCGGCCGAACTTTTGGCGCCACTATGACTTCCGCATCAGGGGCAATTTTAGCAAAAGGCGATGTCGCAGGAGGAGCGGGAGTCAACGAGGTAACAACTATATTCGCGGTAGACGTCGGTGAAAGATGTAATGTAAGTGGGTGTAGGTGATTCGTTGGATTTGATCCTGGGCTGATAAACGCAGGATTAGGAAGAGCTCGGATTTGGTGCAGCAAATTCAGTTCCAGGAACGAGGCGTGTAGTTCGATAACTATATCCTCGTCAGAACACTCCAAAAGGCACAGCGGCTATACATACTCTCCCAGTCGGCCGGCGTCAACGGCTCGATATTGACAGTCTGCGCAATCGGATTGTCAAGGTGTAGGAATAATCCGACCTGCATAATCAGTGCCTAGTCTATCTGAACAGGTGCGACAATCACCCACCTTCTGACCCTCGGTTAGACCCAACACCCTCGCGAATGTGGTATCGATTTCGATAGATGAAATTTCTTGTTCTCTGGCAGACGTATTCGAGTTGATCCCATCTCTGCTAACTACCGGCGCCAGCTTCCTCTTGCTCGGCATGCCCGTCCATCCTAGGTACGCCGACTTTTGTGTGGTAGACTGCGAGTTCGAAGGCCGATACTGTAGTTCGACAATGACATTTTGGGCAGCCTAGAATAGTCAAATTAGTATACCTGAATGCCGTTCGGTTCTAGAGATATGCGCTCTTACTGCATTAGCATTCACCAACAGCGAAACGACCGGGGTTGGCAAGTTCACGAGACACGACTTGAGGGGTACCAAAGCGACTTCGGCAGTCGTGGCAGTCTTTCTGCTGGGAGCCATGGCGCGAAAGAGTAGATCTGTACCCGCATGCAATTTCAGAATGCAGGCTCCCTGTAAGCGGGTCAGAGAATGAAAAGGTGAAGGGTAGGAGTGAGGTTCGTAGTCCGCATAGTTGTTCGCCGGCAACTAAGTTAAGTATGCGATGAACGTTCGGCTTGAGCTTCTCCACCAGAAGCTGTCCTGGGGAAGGCACGGCCGACCGCCGAACCGAGGGTTAATCCGCGCCGGTGCACGTGACTATTACGCTATTCCATTTCTAGCCTAGTCTTCAATTAAGGAATGTCAACGCGTTCCAGTCGTGTCGCGCGACGCGTCGATTTGATCTTTCGCTTTGGCGAGTTTGGGTTAGCGCCGATGCCCAAGTTTGGCATCCACCAACCTCCAATTTCTTCGACAACACCACTCGAACCCTTGTATGCAGGTCATATAAGACTACACACCTTTTCGCTAACACAATTACTTCGGTCGCATACAGACGAGCATCTACTGTCTCGTCTTTCCAGCGCCAATATGGCTCTCCTTCAATATCCTGCCCCGGTAGACTATGCCGCTCAACAGGAGGCCTTCAAGGACTTCTTGAAAAGCTTCAAGAGCTTCGAGTCCGCATCAGAAGCCGCTGCGACAGAGGCTATCCAGGGATTGCGCATTGATGGCGACCGTACCGATGACGAATACGATTTCATGGATGATGTTGAGACTGAGGGAGGTGCACGTCGTGATCCCAAAACAAAATATATGCGAATGCTTCAAGATGTCGCGAACAGAGATAGCAACAGTATCTTGATTGAGCTAGATGATCTAGCAACAGTATGTCTATCTTTTAAATTATGTGCAGCGAGGTGTTTATGGCTGACTGTGTACCGCTCATAGTATGAAAAATCTCTTCCTGAAGACGTCGATCTCAAACTGGTAGAATCCTGTCAATCAAACACCAAGCGCTACGTCGATGTTTTCTCAGATGCCGTGGACGCTGTCATGCCTAAAGAGACGAAAGAAATATCGTGAGTTTAAATATTTCCGACAACATAAACCGACTGACTGACCATAATCAGCTTCAAAGACGATGTTATTGATATCATCATGTCGCAACGTGACAAGCGAAACGAGACAATGCGAATGGCTGCTGAGGCCGAAATGGATGCCAGCCCGCCGCAAGCGATGTTTCCTCCTGAGTTGACGCGACGATACACACTGAACTTCAAGCCTTTGACAGTGTCCGAGTCCAGCAGTGGACAAGGATCAAAGGCGCTGGCCGTTCGTCACGTACGAGGCGAGCATCTCGGTAGTTTGATTACTGTTCGTGGTATCGTGACACGAGTGTCCGATGTCAAGCCAGCTGTCAGAATTAACGCATATACTTGCGACCGATGCGGGAGTGAAGTGTTCCAGCCTATCACTACCAAGTCATTCTTACCTATGACTGAATGTCCTTCCGACGACTGTATTGCCAACAACTCCAAGGGACAACTGTTCCTTTCCACACGTGCTTCAAAGTTCATTCCTTTCCAGGAAGTCAAGATTCAAGAAATGGCAGATCAGGTTCCAGTTGGACACATTCCCAGAACCTTGACTGTACACTGCAATGGCAGTCTTACACGTCAACTCAACCCTGGAGACGTTGTTGATATTGCTGGAATCTTCCTTCCCACACCCTATACCGGATTCAGGGCTATTCGCGCTGGTCTATTGACAGACACATACCTTGAAGCGCAACACATTACCCAACACAAGAAAGCCTACGACAGCATGATCATGGACAGTCGAACAATTAAGAGAATGGAACAGTACAAGAATTCGGGTCAACTGTACGAATATCTTGCTCGTTCTATCGCTCCTGAAATTTATGGACATCTTGATGTCAAGAAGGCCCTCTTGCTGCTTTTGATCGGCGGTGTGAACAAGGATATGGCCGATGGCATGCACATTCGTGGCGACATCAACATTTGCCTTATGGGTGATCCTGGTGTGGCCAAATCTCAGTTACTCCGATACATTTGCAAGGTCGCCCCCCGTGGTATCTACACTACTGGTCGCGGTAGCAGTGGTGTTGGTCTCACAGCCGCTGTTATGCGAGACCCAGTCACCGATGAGATGGTGCTGGAAGGTGGTGCTCTTGTGCTCGCTGATAATGGTATCTGCTGTATCGATGAGTTCGACAAGATGGACGACTCGGACCGAACAGCCATTCACGAAGTTATGGAACAGCAAACCATTTCTATCTCCAAGGCCGGCATTACCACAACCCTCAACGCCAGAACATCAATTCTGGCCGCAGCCAACCCTCTGTATGGTCGCTACAACCCTCGCATTTCTCCTGTCGAGAACATCAACCTTCCTGCCGCTCTTCTCTCACGTTTTGACGTTATGTTCCTTATGCTCGATACCCCCTCCAGGGATGCCGACGAGGAGCTAGCTAACCACGTCACATACGTTCACATGCACAACAAACACCCAGAGACTGGCGATACTGCGGTTGTCTTCAGCCCTAACGAAGTTCGTCAATTCGTGGCACGTGCTCGTACCTACCGCCCAATAGTCCCCAGAGAAGTATCGGACTACATGGTCGGTGCCTACGTGCGTATGCGTAGACAACAAAAGAAAGACGAAGCAAACAAACGCCAATTCTCACACGTCACGCCTCGTACCCTCCTCGGTGTGGTACGTCTTTCACAAGCTTTGGCCCGTTTGCGTTTCAGCGACACTGTTGTCACCGACGATGTTGACGAAGCACTACGACTTGTCGAGGTCAGCAAAGCGTCTCTGGATAATGAACAGCGCGGAGAGGGAGACCAGACACCAAGCAGCAAGATCTACAATCTTATCCGTGGTATGCGCGAGAGTGGCGCAGCAGCAGCCGAGGACGGGCAAGAAGGAGAGCTCAGCATTCGCCGAGTTCGCCAGCGAGTCCTTGCCAAGGGCTTCACGGAGGATCAGCTCACGAAGACTATCCAAGAATACCAAGAATTGGATGTAAGTACTTTAACGCCCTTTATGAACTACCTTTTACTAACAGAAATTAGGTCTGGCAAATCACCGGCAACGGCACTCGTCTGCTTTTCGTCGAACTTGATGGCTTTGATGACGACATGGATATCTAGACAAGGCTTTTTCTACTCTGAATGCTGGGTTATTTATGTGTTTTGTATATGGGGAAGGTTAAGCGATGTCATTTCTGGTTGGTGAAAGGCGGCGTATGGTTATACAAGGATCAATACAGTAATATGCGATAGTAATGCATTCTGTTTATTCAATAAGATCTGTAAAAAGAGCCAAATTTCTCAATACATAGAAGATGTCTGTTGTGGCTATAGTGGTAAGTGTGCCTGAAAATCAAGGCATAAAAAGTAAAAATAATAAAGAGATTCAAATTCCATTCCCGCCCGGAATCGAACGCATCACCAACCCCTACAGAAACACTCCTACCTCGAAATTACTTGCAAGAATAAAAAAAAAACTGGTAGCTTCTCTTTGATTGAGCGTGTCATCCTTAGTGCAGGGGCCATGCTAATCTTCTCTGTATCGTTTCAAATTGACCAAATGCCCGAAGGCATAAGGCATAAGAAAAGAATGAATTATATGGGAGGCATCGGGAAGGGTTGGGTTAGGAATGAAAGGTTGTGATTGGGTCGCTTGGGTTAGTGCCCGGGAGGCGGCAAGGTGGCCTGAGGCCACAAAGGGAACGTCAAAAGTGCCGCTTCCTAGGAGGTTTGGTTGATGGTTGAGGAGAGACGTCGAATGAGGTAAGCAATGAAAGGGGATAGAAGAGAAGGCTGATCATTGATAACGAATGAAATAATATTGAACGAAACACCGGGCCATGCATAAGTGGTAGCGATAATTGATTGTGGCGAGCAGAAAGTGTCAAGTATATATTTAGAGAGCCTTGTTTTTGCCTGGATATTTGTGTTCGGTAGGATGATAGTTTCTCAGAGGTTTCTTGAGCATTGAAGACAAGAATGCCTATACTCAGACTCGGAATGAGAATCAACCACAACAGAACACAAGAGGGGAAGTACGAATGAAGAAACAAAAGAAGTTGAGGGGTAAATAAATCGAAGCGCCATGCTTCGTCCCCCCACCACGATCCAGTATGAGAACGTGACTTCAGTAAACCCTAAGCCATCCCATAATGCAGGGTTATCCAGGGTTAGGGTATTGACACCCAGTCTGATGTCGACATCCGACGGCTCTCCTTTGGCCATGTCTCCGTCTCCGTCTCCGCCTTAGTTTTGAATTCTCGTATCCAGATAGGATATTCCCCAAACGGCTAAGTCCTATACGCAGTGCTCTTTCCTTCTTTTCAGTTGACATTAACACAGTACCTGACCTCGCCGTTCAGTAAAAGATGTATGTACAGCATGCCTTATGGCCGTGTGTAACTAACCAGCGAACAAAGTAAGCACAGATAGTAACCGAGAATAAGTGTCCCAGCCAACCAGAGGCATCAAATTCGACTGTTAGCCGTCAAGCCTCGGCATTTTTCTTATCGTAGCGCGCACCGACCAATCAGGGCATCGGTGTTATCCCCAGATTTCCGGAAGCGGGTCTCGATGCTGTATGGGGTCCAGTGACCAGCCTCACTACGAAGTATTTAACGGGCAGCTCGATGCTACCCTGTCGCTCTTATTTCTTCTATTATTCGTGTCCAAGCTTCTTTTTCTCTCTATAGCATTTCCAGTACTCATATATACTTGTAGGAGAGCGCTCATTGTATTCACAATGCCCGTCAAGTCGCCTTATCCGGATTTCGAGATCCCCGATACCGATATCTGGTCGTTCCTGTTCGAACGGAATGACCGGGCTTTTCCAGACGACAAAGGTAAACTCACATCCGGCCCTGAAAGCAAATAAAATCTAACATCTGAAAGAACTCTTCGTCGACGCCGATACCAAACGGTCATACACATTTGGCCAACTCCGCGACAGCGCAGTGACATTTGCCCACGGTCTCAAAGCAACATGGAACTGGAAAAAGGGCGACGTTCTTGTCATCTTCTCCCCCAACTGCGTCGACACACCAACCCTCATGTACGGCGTCGCCTGGACCGGCGGCGTCATCTCCCCCGCAAACCCAACATATACCGTTGACGAACTGGCCTTTCAGTTGGGCAACTCCGAAGCAAAAGCCCTCGCGACCCAGCGCGCTTTACTTCCCATTGCGCGCCAAGCCGCAAAGAAAGTTGGTCTGCCTGAAGATCGGATTATATTAATTGGCGACGAGCGGGACCCGACTGGCATGGTGAAGCATTTTACCTCTATTCGGAATATATCTGGTACGACGAGGTTTCGTCGGCAGCGCGTTGATGCGAAGAAGGATGTTGCGTATTTGGTGTACTCGTCTGGTACGACGGGGTTTCCGAAGGGTGTCATGCTTTCGCACAGGAACATAGTTGCGAATATTTTGCAGTGCAAACATACCGAGGGGAGATATCTCTCTTGGAATGGAAATGCGGATGGGAAGGGAGATCGCATTCTGGGGCTTTTGCCATTTTTTCATATTTATGGTAAATCCTTCCTCCGATATAAATTTTTGAATGGCTTCTAATTTTCCTATTCAGGCCTCACGTGTATCCTTCACGTCAGCGTACATGCCGGATATGCTGTGTACGTAATGCCCAAATTCGAAATTGAAAAATTCTGCTCCCACGTCCAAAACTATCGAATCACATTCATCTTCGTCGCCCCTCCAGTCATTCTGTTGCTCGGCAAACACCCCGTCGTCGACAAATACGATCTATCTTCACTGAGGATGCTGAATTCCGGCGCAGCACCACTTACCCGTGAACTCGTCCAAACCGCATCCGCACGAATCAAAGTCCCCATCAAACAGGGCTACGGCCTCACCGAAACCAGTCCTACAACACACACCCAAATCTGGGAAGACTGGGACAAGGACATCGGTTCCGTGGGCCAGTTGCACCCAAACATGGAAGCCAAATACATGACCACCCCTGAAGACGACTCGGAGCCTCAAGAAGTCCCCGTCGGCCAAGTCGGTGAACTCTGGATGCGCGGTCCGAATGTCTTTATGGGGTATCACAAAAACAAGAAGGCGACTGATGGCTGTCTGACACCCGATGGCTGGTTCATGACTGGCGATGTCGGGTATCAGGACAAGGATGGCAAGTTCTTTATTACGGACCGTATTAAGGAGCTTATCAAGTACAAGGGCTTCCAGGTTCCGCCGGCTGAGCTTGAAGGTATCCTTCTCGATAACGAGTTGATTGATGATGTTGCCGTGATTGGCGTGTACAGCGAGCAACACGCCTGCGAGGTTCCGAGGGCATACGTTGTTCGAAGCGCGGTTAGTAAAGCCTCTGGAGTCAGTGATGCCGACGAGGCGGCCAAGATCGTTGCTTGGATTCATGACAAGGTCGCTCAACATAAAAGACTGAGAGGTGGTGTACGGTTTGTGGATGCTATTCCCAAGAGCGTCAGTGGCAAGATTCTGCGACGAGTGCTCAAGGATCAGGCTAAGAAGGAGGATGAGAAGCTAAAGGCTAAACTATAAGCCATTGGTATCTTGTTGATACATGTTTTGATGTCATGTATATTATCGAATGTCTTCTAGCGACATATATTTTGAATCTGTTCTTATTTACTGCCTATATTCAAAAGTATCAAACCAGGAGTAGATCCCAGCCCATGTCCTCTATAAGATCCAACCAGTGCCTTCGGTGCCTCAGAGAATCCGATCCCCAATAAAGCCCAATCATTTCCTGAGCGCGGATTGTATTTCGGATCCCAAAGTTGACTTCTAACGTCTTTAGTGCGCCAAGGATCAAGGATAGTTGCTCGTCCTTGCCTTCACATTCGCATCCGGCAATAAATAACGGAAAAGTCAGTGCTGAGAATTCAGTGTGGCTGTCTGGTGGATGGGAATGGAGCAGGTTTATGATGTTTTGTACCGCTTGGGATTTCGAGTAAGAGATTTGAGAGCGTAAAGTGTTAGGCTGTGCCATGGTGGTGGTGGTAGGCCATGCCATTCTCTCGAGACTTGAATGTAGGAATATAAATGCGGCATAGCGAAAACAGTTTGCCACCATTTCTAGTCGGTCAATTGTTGCTTCCGTAATGCCCTCGGGGATGATAAAGGATTGCTCCCTGCAGGACCAGTTGGTGAGGTATTCGTTTCTGCAATTCGTTAGTTCAAAGGTTTCTTTATAACCTTGGTAAGGAGATGACGCACATATCTGATATCTCTCGGTTTAAGAAAGGAAAATCATCCACTCTGCGAAGATCTGCAATTCGCGAACAGACTTTTACTATTTGTTCGCTACATCCCAGGTATATGTCTATTTTGGGAGTTGTATAAAGACCTTCGCAAATCAAGCGTGGTTTGAGAGTTGGGGTCATGAGATTGGCCATGTATTGCCAATATGTTAACCTACAGAATCATTAGTCATATCTAACAAATTGGGCTGGATTTCTACAAACTTACAAACCAGAAAGCCAATCAGCAAAATCTCGATCAAGACTGACCAACCCCCCACAAGAGATTACAAGCCTCTGCAAGGCCTCCAAATGCCCTCTCCAAGACCTAACCGAGCCCCTAACAGCTTCATACTTGCACAGCGACGCAACGGTAGCAAGCAACTCTTCAAGCAAGGTGATATAAGCCGGACTCATAAAAACCAACTGCGACAAATCCGTCAACGCATTTCGAATACCAGACAACGTTTTGCCGTAATATGTCATTTCGGCTTTTCGCAATACGTCTCCATTTGGTGACTCCCAGTTTGACATGTGGCCTGCTGATAGAGCGCAGAGAGCATTCAAGAGGAGAGGTGATGATAATGCGCGCGGGATTAGTACTTCATTCATAGGGTTTCGTTCCATTTGCAGGTTTAGTACTAGGTGGGATCCTCGCTCGACGTGGTATTGTATGTAGAATGCTTCAAGCGGTTGGAATAATGTGAGTGTGCGGGTGATGCTGTTTTCGAATATTGGTCCATGATGAGAAGCAACGGTCATCGCTTTGTAAGTGTCTTCATTTTCGCGTGTCCTTGATGTATCAGGGGTAGAGATTGATTCCGGTGTTGATGGGTAGCTTGTCAAGTAAGCCCTTTCACTCGGGTTATCTGATGGACTTGGATTCGAAGATGGAGAACAAAGAATCCTATCATACTGAAGGATTTTTGAAACTTTTCTGCGTTTTGTTTCTGATACTCTCTGCTGCTGAAAAGTTGTCGTGGTCGTACTCATAGGCGTGATCCATAAATTCGAATAGCCCTCACAATCACGTCCTAACCTGATACAATTTCCGCATCTGTATCATCTTAGTCTCTATAATATCTACTATGCAGATTGAAACTCACTTTGGCTTCTGTTCATCACACTTCTTCCTCCTCTTCTTACAAGTCACACACCCAGAACGGCTCCAGCTACCTCTAACCCGGAGGGGCGACACATTCCGAGAGGGCGACAGCCCTGCCAATGAGATCTCTGACGGGGTAGGCGAAGTTGCCATGCGTCAATTTATCAGATTTGCTAGTGTGTTAGGGAAGATAAAATGTGCGGAGCCCTGATTGATGGAATGAGTCTTCACTTGCATGCACCCTCTTGGCATGAGTTTTTCGGATGTTGGTGTATATGCGATTATCGCTTCATGCCTGATTTGGGAGAAACTTGCGCCAGAGTGCTCCTATCAAGTTTCAACCCACAAATGGAACCCAGTTTGTTTCTCGTGTTGCGCAAGAGGAAAAGTGACGATCTGGAATCTTTCTGTGATTGTAGGAGTGACACTGGCTCGAGAGGGGAACAAGACGCGCTATACCCTATACGGAAGGACATACGCCGAGCTTATCGGAGCGATAAGAAAAACTCAAGTCTGTATCTCCTATCACATCCACCAATGCGGTACGTAATTCTAGAGTTCGAAACGATGAAGAATTCGAGATAGAGGAAAGGCTAATCAGACCAAATCTTGCAATTCCACACTATTCTAGACGCCTATGTAGGTACTCCATAGATATCAGAGAGAAAGACACGTCGGCGTTATCAAGGGCGATAAGCGACGATAAGCAAAAGTGGGCGCGACTCCTTCCAAAAACGGCAAGTCCACCCGATATTTACTCACAGCCTCAGGCACCAAGTAGTCATACTTATCATTTGCAATCTCTATATATTTGCCGTTTCCCCAGCACCGTCTCATTCCATTATTATTATCCATAACAGTGCCTATATACTGACATATATTCGTTTTGAAGTGGGTATACTCCTTATAATGTCGGCCGTTACACAAGCAGTTTCACAGACGGGCTTGGCCCAACTGCATCCCTTCGACCCTCTCACCCCCTCAGAAATCAAACTAGCTGTTAAGATCTTGGAGGGCACATTCCCAGGTGTCAAATTGAGGTACAAGCGTATAGATGTGCAGGAGCCTCTCAAGAAAGATGTTATCCCATATATTGAGGCCGAAAGACTGGGTAAGAGTCTGCCCACCAAACCGGCTCGTGTGCTGCAGACTCTTTTCCATCGACTTGACAATGGCGCTTTTTACAAGGCGTTGATTAACGCGGATACCAAGTCTGTGATTTATGCGAAGGAAATGCCAAAACATGTTCAAGTTTGTATTTCTTATCAGGGCCATCGCCATGGTTTGTGGGCTAATTTGTCGCCACTCTAGGGCCCTCTTGATGTGGATGAGATGATAGCCATTGAACAGCTATGCCTCGAAAATCCTGAAGTTCAGAAGGAGATTGAAAAGTTGCAACTGCCTCCTGGTGTCACAGTATGCAACGACCCATGGATCTACGGCACAGACGACCCTGAGGAAAGCCGTCGCCTGTTTCAATGTTATATGTACATTGTCGAGGTCAACCACCCACAGAACAACCACTATTCGACACCTGTCAGGTTCTCGCCTGTTTTTGACGGCCTCACACATGAGTTGGTCCGAATAGATTACCTTCCGGCAGGTATTGACCATTCAATCATGGCTACCGCCCCTTGGAAGCCAGTCAAAACTATCCAGTATGCACATGAGCTGCTTGATGAGCCGCTAAGGACGGACTTGAAGCCGTATATTGTACAGCAACCCGAGGGACCTTCCTTTAATGTTGACGGCAATCTTGTGACTTGGCAAAAGTGGCGATTCAGGGTTGGCTTCAACACCCGTGACGGACTGGTGATTAACAATGTCACATATGATGGCCGTAACCTGTTTTATAGGTTGTCACTTTGCGAGATGACAGTGCCATATGGAGGTATGCATATCCCCTTTCGAGTCGTCGACATTCGTGGCTAACAGCATAGATCCCCGCAAACCATTCCATCGCAAGCAAGCCTTCGATGTTGGTGACGTTGGCTTCGGCATAACAGCCAACCAGCTATCCCTCGGATGCGACTGTCTAGGTCATATCAAGTACTTCAACGGCTGGCGAACAGACAGCAAAGGCGAACCCGTATTCTTGGAGAACGTAATCTGTCTGCACGAGCAAGACAACGGCCTCCAACACAAACACACCAACTACCGCACAAACTCTGCCACAGTTGTACGCAACCGTCAACTGGTCGTTCAGATGATCTGCACCGTAGCAAACTACGAATACATCTTTGCCTACATCTTCGACCAAGCAGCCGGCATTGAGCTCGAGGTCCGCGCCACCGGTATCCTCTCCACATCCCCCCTGGACAACGAGAACGGCCAGACCGTCCCCTGGGGCACAAACGTCGGTCCAGGCGTCGTAGCCGCAAACCATCAACACATGTTCTCATTCCGTATTGATCCTGCCATCGACGGCTTCAAAAACACCGTCATCTACGAAGACAGCGTCGCCATGCCCGAAGACGACAACAACCCCTTCGGCTGCGGCTACATCTCCCAGGAGACCGTCCTAAAGAAATCCGGCACAGCCAACACCTCCGTCGAACGCCACCGCGTCTTCAAAATCCGAAACGACAGCGTCATAAACCCTATAACTTACAAACCCGTCGCGTACAAACTGCAAACCTCCCCTGCTCAAATGCTTCTTATGGGTCCCAAATCATTCAATTACCGTCGCGCAGAGTTTGCGACGAAACCTATCTGGGTTACCAAGTTTCAGGACGAGGAGTTGTACGCTGCGGGCGAGTTTACGAATCAGAGTCGGCAGTCGGAGGGTGTTGAGAAGTGGGTTGCGAGGAACGAGACGGTGGAGGATGAGGATCTTGTTTTGTGGCATAGTACGTCCTCCCCCCTATCTCCCTTTCTTTTTGTAAACAATCTTATCTATAGATGCTTGGAACTAACGCGATGGGTATAGCATTCGGCCTCACGCACAACCCCCGTATTGAAGACTTCCCCGTCATGCCAGTCGAGAAAGTAAGCGTTATGCTAAAGCCGGACGGCTTCTTTACCAAGAACCCTGCCCTGGATGTTCCGCCTTCAGTGCAGTCGTTCAATAAGTCTACTCTGCATAGCGATACCGCTGCTTCGTGCTGCAGCCATGACAAGACGGGCTCTAGTATGGATAAGGCGAAGTTGTACAAGAGGATTGACTAGGTTTCTATAACGGAGGCGATGGTTGGGTAATAGGGTTGGATAGTTGTCTTGTGGCGTTATAAATGATGATGATGAGTGGAATGTTGATTTGGAATATCATCGTACATATAGTGAGAATTTAAGTCATTTGAATCCTGCCCGAGTATGAGGCACTGAATAAAATGACGAAGTATGAAATCTATATCATTATTTCTGTAAAAACCTAAGATAAAATAGAGAGAAAAACAATCCCCCATCACCCCCTTCCATCCTCTCTGAAATACAATTCGCAGTCAATTTTGGAAGTCATTACAAAACACAAAAGCCTCGGGTAGAGAAACAGTGTATCTATGTAGAGCAGAAACAAAAAGTTGACATCATATTTTTGTGCGGTCATGTCTTTCATTCCCTTCTTTTCATAGCGCGACGTGGTGTCTGCTACAAGACACCGTAGAAACTTGAATAGCTAGTTCGTTAACGAAAATGTAATGAAACTCGTTCGTAAATAAACAGGTAAAAGACCGTCGAGCGTCAGGTCTAGTAAATCAGCCTGTATGTGTATGCATGGGGCTGTCTAAGTTGAAAACATCTATGCCTTAGTAGGAACGTGAGCGCTGGGCACCTTGCCGTGACCGACACGATCAATGGCAGCCTGGCGAGCTCCTGCAAGGCCATATTGCGAGGGGATACCTTCCACACGGTGAGTAGAGTTGATGTTCTTGACAAGAGTGATTTGCCAGCAAGTAGCTCCACCCTGGCGGGAAGTGATGGTAGATGAAGCCAAGAAGTACTCCCAGATCTGTTGTTCAGTTAGTAAACCTGCGCAGAAAAAAGATCAGGATGAGGCTTACTCTGAACCATCTCTTGCCATACTTGGCCTCAACCTTGTCGCGGTTGGCCATCCAGTTGCGGTACCAGCGCCACAAAGTAGCAGAATAGTGAACACCAACGGTGTCAACGCTCTTAATTTCAAATCCAGCACCTTCGAGAGAATCGACGACGAAACCAAGAGGAGTAGAAGCGTCAGCACCGGGGAAGATGTACTTGTTCATGAAAAGACCCCAGATGAGATCCTCGTATTGCCATGATTTACGGAGACCAGCAATTTGAAGGAAGAAAACACCATCGTCATCAAGCATGTCGTAAACCTGAGAAAGGAAAGAGCTGAAATGACGGACACCGACGTGCTCAGCCATCTCCAAACAAGTAATCTTCTTGTAACCACCAGTAACGGAGGGAGCATCACGGTAGTCCATGCACAAAATCTTGCTTTGAGATTCTTCAATACCAGCTTTGCGAAGACCGTTGTTTCCCCATTTGGTTTGGTTGCGGCCGAGGGTGATTCCAGTAACGTGAGCACCATAGTGGACAGAAGCGAACTTAGCCAAGGTACCCCAGCCACAGCCGAGATCGAGGAGGGTGTCACCAGGCTTAAGACCAATCTTCTCGCAGACAACGGACAGCTTGTTGTCCTGGAGCTCCTCAAGTGTCTCTTCCTTGTTGATGTCGCTGATGATACCGGAGGTGTAGATCATACGAGGACCCAAGAACCAAGCGTAGAAATCGTCACCACGGTCGTAGTGATCACGAACCTGTTCCTCGTCTGTACAATCGTTAGTTTTAATCTCGGAGAGAATGCATAATCTGAAAAGGTACTAACCCTGAGAACGGGAGTGGATAAGCATCTCCGGAAGGAAGCCAGTCAAGAAATGCTTGTACAATTGCCAGGTGAAACGGAAGCTTGCCCAGTCATGTCGGTACTCAAGGATATCCAAAGCATCACCCTTGAAGTCAACATCTCCATCAAAGTACTTCTCGAAGAAGGTGGTCATGGGAATCTTGCTCTTGCCATGGTATTTGATGCGGTCATGCTCGCTGTGGAATTCTAAGTAGTGCTCGACAGGACGACCGGGGTATTTAGCCTTTTCATTCTTGCGAGGAGAAGCTCCAGATGCAACGGTCCAGAAGACCATCAAGATAGGGATTGTGGTGAAGATGGCGAAGAAGATGGTGGTGTAGAAGCCACCGCGGAATTGGCGAGCAATGTAGAACGGGACACCGATCAACAGGATGATCAAGAGGACATTGGAGAAGCTATCACTGCCAGCAGAGTCTGCGGGAAGGGGGGCATTCTTGATGGCAGGATACTAGTATTGCAATTGGAGTCAGTCGGATGAACAATTCAACAGGCCACGTTCAAGCTTTCAGGGTCCGTACCGACGTTGTTCTCACTCCACAGTCCTCAGGGGCAGGAGATGCGGGCGCAGGGGGGGTCTCGATGAACTCAAAGTCCTCGGTGGACTCTGAATGAGTTCTGGCCATATTTTCACAGTCAATTGAGTACTTGATCGTGCTGACTGTGCGATGAAACAAGGGCGAGGAGATGTTTTGGCGAAAAGAGCGGGATGTGTCTGGGAGAGCAATAACTAATAACCGGCTAGGGGATCTCTCAGACCCATCCACGCCAAGCTGCCCGAGCTCGTGCCCACTAGAGCTTGGGCACAGTACGGTAAGTTACCAGGGATCCAGATTGCAGTACTCTACAGTGTACACCGCAAGAGTGAAAAGATGCTGCCTACGGATACACGCAGTATTTCTATTTGACTACGTATGGACATATTTAATTAAATATTCGGTTGATGCTGTGTAACTGTGTACATCATCTGTTTCTAAGCCGCGCCAATTGGTGAATACGAACATACCTCGGTACATTAATCCGACTCCTGGGATATACCAGTTGACCAATTCTGATTTCATGTAGTGAATATTTGTACATATCAATTGATAAACACCCCATGAACCAAGTAGTAGACCAATGCATAGATGATAAATACCCTGATAACGCCGAATTATACTTACAATCCGACGAAGCCAATCCATTCTGTGTTTGGAAAAAGTGAAGAGAAAGTCAAAAGTAAAAATAGTCCTTCAGGCGCCACCTTGTCCGTTAAATCCACACCCCGCCGTTTCCATCCTTGAATGCCATATGAGTTACAAAGTGAGCTGGAAGTTCAGTGTCTCTTCATCCTCTTCGAAAAGGGGAAGACCAATTTCTTCGTCGGAAATAGGGACGACCTCTTGCTCGGGGAGACAACCCGCTTCTTCGCAGCGCGCCCACATCTCACTGCCAACTGGAGGGGCTCCGTAGAGTTGCACGTAGGTTTCCGGGCTCACAATGGCTTTCGATTGGGAAGGTTTCTTTCCAGCTGTGGCTGGCTTGTTTGGAAGGGCAGACGATACCGATCTGCCTCTGGAGTAGCCCACAGTGGTACGTGAGCTGGCTGTAGCGACAGCATGTCGCGCGTTCGACACATTGACCTGAGGAGTAGGAGTCTTTCTGGCTTTAGCTGCTGTAGAAGAAGACCTAATAGTGTCGCTGCGAACTGTTGCCGAAGATCCGGGTCGAGAAAGAGCAGCTGCCGCACTGCGTGCTTTTAAAGTACTCGCTCTGGTTGGTAACATGGCTGAGGCGCTGCGAGTGTGTTCTTTCTTCTGTGCCCGACTGGAACTAGCTTCAAGGAGCGGCTCGGCTTTGTCCTCTAGAAGAAGTTCCTTCAAGTCGATATCATCAACCTGCTTCTGAATCATTTCATCGATCTTCTTCTCGGAAGCGATCACCTGCTCCTGAAATTTGCGCTGACGATCAGTAAGGCCGTCCTCTCCGATATCACCATGGTAGTAAATTTTATGCCAGCCCCGGGTCATATTGGCTCCTTTGAATTGGGGAAACGTGGTGTCGTAGGTAATGTCTTCTGGATAATCAGGCAGTTCTATTCGCGTCATATCAGTATCAAGAGACAGCAATTCTCTCTTAGACAGGATGTAATTTACCTTTCGGTTTGGGCGGTGCATATTCGACATCAGGAACATCATCGACATCAGACGCGTCAACGACCTGTGGCTGGGCCTGATGAACCTCAATTTCTGCTTTCTTTGGCTTCTTGATACTGGAGCCTCTATGCTTGGTTTTCTGCGTCTTCAAAGAGTCGGCCTGCAAGCCTGGAGTCTTGAAAGCCGCTTTCGCATTTGTAGTTTTTGCTCCTAGAGGGGCGCGATTTCGAGGACCTATGAAGTATAAGCACGCCGATCATATTTCAAAGTCACGGTCTGTCCTACCCAATGGCGTGATGAAAGCTTCCTTGCCAGACTGCAAAGCTTTTCCACCCAGTCCCCCTCCATTGCCTTTCACAGTGTTCTTTCCAAATGCAAGTGGTTCGTTTTCATCGTGTAGCGGGACCTTGAACGGCGTCTTCGGAGCTCGATTGCCGGGAGTCTTTGGTTGTAGCTGTCGAACGCCTTGATTCAAGGACTTGGATGCCGCGGTCATCTGGTGCGTGTGCACCAGATTCTCCTGATCTCGTCGAGCGAGCATGCTGGCGATGCAGTGTTGATTGAGTCTTGTTAAACCATCAGTTTGTAAATCGGTGTCGATGATCTTCAATAGAGGTCATATGTAGTTGATTGATGGAGAGTGGGCTAAAGACAAAGGCGGAAATGGCCTTCTTTTGTTGATTCGGCGGTTGCCCGTGGAGACGGGTCTCACCTTCCCGCCAGCTCGACAACTTACCTAACCCAGACAAGTTAGCGTCGCCCGATCGGGAAATGGCCAGCCCCTTGAGACAGAGTGTGAAGGCACCAAGGCATCCAACCACGGGACCGGGAAGGGAGTGGCTTGACTCCTTAAGTAGGCTTAGCACCGTCTCCAGCTGGGAAAACACACGCCAGACAGACAACTCAACAATTCGACTGCCTTCCAACTCCATACACTCTTCTATTAATTCACAACTTGCTGAAATTCGCTGAGCGAACAATCTCGGTATTTTCACAAACACCTTCTCAACACACATCAAGTCGCACCACTATTCAAAATGGACAAGATCAGAGAGGTACATTCTAAGAAACCCCTCCCCTACGATGCTGCCCCCTGATGGCGGGGTAGCTTATGTTATTGCTGTTGTCTGCCAACGGCAGCATCAGTAAAATAACGAGACTCTACAAATTAGCGAAAGTGAATTTTTTGCAACATACTAATCATGTTTTTCTTATTTGCAGAGAATGAACGCTCTCCGCATCGAGGCGGACGAGGCTCAATCGCAGGTCGAGGAGCTCAAGGCTAAAATCAAAGCTTTGGAACAGGAGAACTTGGCAAAGGAGCAAGAAATCACTTCCTTGACACACCGCAACCAGCTCCTCGAAGCAGAGATTGAGAAGATCGAAGGAAACATGAAGGAATACAAGGACAAAGCCGATGTCAGCGCCCAGCACGATACCCAGAACGAAGCTTTGCAGCGACGTCTCCAGCTCCTCGAGGAGGAGGCCGAAGAAGCCGACAAGAATTTGCGTGAGACCAACGAGAAGTATGCCTTAAAACATTGAAATTGAGACCTTGAAAGTGACCTGTGGCTAATTACAATAATTCAGACTCCGCCAGACCGACGTCAAGGCCGGCCACTACGAGCGAAAGGTCCAAGCACTCGAAGTCTCCAACAGCCAGTGGGAAACCAAGTATGAGGAGATGGCCAAGAAATACTCCGATCTTCAGAAGGAGTTGCACGAGTTGGAGGTTTCGATCAGCAATGTTTAAATAGCGACCTATATTATCATCATCATAAATACAACAGTGTGCCCGCCTGTTACCCGCTTCAGACTGTTGACGACCTGTTTCCCGGTGTGATTGTCCTGATCCCCGCAAACCGTGTTGGGGTCCCTCGTCGATGGAACAGTGTACCACTATGTTGGAAGGGATTTTCTTTTGATTTGAGGCGTGTCGTTGTCACCAGCATCCTGGTTGTTTTCTTGCAGCTTCCTTTACCTCCGTGTGTTATCCTTCCGCGGTGTTTTATCTGGTAAATAAAGGATATTTTAATCAAAGTTTCGCATACATCCAGTACGGACGTAGCTGTAGATGACCGGGTAGAGCCCATAGAAAATTGACAATCTCTCAACGTTCCTGCCTAGCGCTGGCTTTCTTCTTCTTCCCCGCTCGTTCTTTTCTCCTCGTAATCTTGCGTTCCTCTTTCGACTCGTAACGGAACTGTTTCTTCTTCTTTTTGGGAGCGCCCGATTTCGAGCCATATTTCTTTGCTGTTTTGGGTTTCTTTGGTACTTCCTCCTCTTCTTTGTGTTTTTTGTCGTCTTCGTCATCGGATGATTTATCTTGCTTATGGAGCTCATCCTTCGAAAGTCCCATTTCTTCAACCGTCACGGTAGTGTATTTGTCCTCGTCGATATATTCTTCTTCGTAGTCTACCGGAGCGGGTTCCTCGAACCCTTCCCATTCCTCTTCCTCGGAGTCAGAGCCACTTTCTTGGGACGAGGCATCACCGCGGATTTGTTCCAGCATTCTCTTGGATTCATTGAGGGCTTGTTCGATTTCTGCCGCTCGTTGTTCGCGGATCTGCAGTACAGATAAATGTTAGTGAAAGTCAAGAGCCGAGTGTAAATCGGAAATGTTGTACCTTTCTCCTTTCCTCCCTCTTCTCTTCACGCGCTCTCTTCTCTGCATGTTCTTGTGCTAATTTTATTCTCTGCACTTTGCGCTTGTGAAAACCCGTCAAAAATTCATGTCTGGCGTCCGGATCGAAGCTGATTTCTTCAACTGCATTCTCGAGCTTCCGCCGTTTTAATTGTGGTGCCATATTTCCAGGATATTGTAGTAATTTGTAAACGCAATTGTGTTGTGGTCTAAAACATGAAATGGAGTGATACTGTCAAGATAAATTGTCGGAAAATCCTTTGCGGGCAGCGGGAAGCTCACCATGCCAAGCCTCGGGGCCGACGTGCAGTTCGAGCTCTAATCCGCCCGCTCAACCAACGTCAGAACAGCAACCATTTACATGGACACCACAATATAATCAACATGATGATTCCAAGGAAACTGTTGGTGCTAGCTCTTGGAGCTGGCGTCGTTGATGCTCTTAGAGACACATCGCCTTTCATTCTTCTTTCCACATCAGAGTAAGCTTACCCTGCCCTAGTTATTGGAGTGACCAGACTGGCTAACAGAATGATAACTAGCTTGCTTTCCTCTTCTTCCGCGAACGTCTTACCAGCAACTTCTCTACTCAGCGATGTTTGGAGCAGCTTAAAGACTTGTCCGTCGGACTATTATATCATTGCGACCCAGCCCGGTGTCCACGCTACCGACTATTCAACTCAGAAGGCAACACCGCGTCTTCGGGAAAAGGTGCTGGGAAATGACAAGGCGATTCGCTCTAATATAACAGTCACAGAGGTCGTGGGTATTTTTGATCCAACATCCATCCGAAATGGATTGGAAGAGGAGTGCGGTGCAGAAGTGACCAAGATAGATGGAGGAGCAAGCGGCACATCTCTCGAGTTTGAAGGTGGACCAAGAATTATAGACATTACGTTCCCGGCTCTGTCTTTGCATGAGTCGCGTCTGCAAGAACTTTCCCGGAACGGTATTTCTACCCTGTCCATGCTCATTACGGATAGTGCTGACTTAATTCCATAGATGCCTTACTTGCAGATGTTCTCGATCACATCCCATCCTCCAAATATACACTCATCTACGCCACCACTCCTCGTGAGTACGAAGATGAGGACTTGAGCTCTCTTACCTACGGCTCTGAAGATGATCTCCAAGAACCACTTCACCAAGATTTGAAACGCGACTTCGCAGAGTCTCGACAGGATGATATATCTGATAACAGATCACTATTCCAGAAATACCAATTCCTCAGCCCGGGTATGTCTACAATGTTATCATATTTTGACGGAACTATGCCGCTGACACAATGATTAGGTATCTTCATGGGCTTCGTCGTTGCGTTCGTCCTCATTACGATTTTGTACGTCGGTATCTCTGCGCTGGTCGGCCTTGAGGTTCCCTATGCTGCTTTTGAAAAGGACACCTCGCCCAATTCCCAGAAGAAGCAGCAATAAATCATTATAACGACGGCTTGGTTTTGTGCACTTGTTTCGCTATCAACATTTCCGTTATTTGACTGTATTCCGTCTTGTATATTGGAATCGCAACGAATTGACTTTTTGTATTGTTATTCTGGCGTGAGGGTGTCATTTATAAAGATATTCATGCAACTATGATTTTGAGGAAACACATATTTCGTCAATAAGACGATGATATCCTAAATGTAGAATCAGAACCTAGGTTCTTGTTTCTGAGACATGGTCTAAGTTTACGTATAGAAACCCACGTGATTATCCAACAGGGGCGCCAAGGAAAGAATTAAGGATGGACTAAACAGACGAACAGCGCCTCACCCCTCTAACTTCAACATCCAACTCCGATTCAAACTCGAAATCAATCCCTTTCCACTCGTTCAGACACACATCGCTTGCTATTTACGACACTCTTTCTTTCTTCCTGAACCCCTCCTTTCATTTCCCATCGACATCGTGGTGATAGGTGCTGGCGCTTTGACTGTCCGGGGCGTTTGACGGATTGCAAACTTGTTTATTGACGACGAGTCATTATTTGATTTCAGCTCTGCGATCTTTACAAACGGAAGACGACATCAGGAATGACGTTTTGATCGATGCCCGGGACGTGCGATACTTGACCGATCAACATTCCATTCCTGGAATATTCCATCGCACCTTCTGCGCCAACATCTATACATATTCACGATCACGATGAACATCTCTCGCAGCCGAATGGCCTCAAGGCCATCTTCTCTTTCTCTTGTACTACTAGCGACGTTTCTATTACTTAGTCAAGTCCATGGAGCCACAGATACCGGTCTCCCTCGACTCAGTACGGCTACCGAGACCTCGACGTCAACTACATCCACATCAACAGGCACAACCACAGGAACAAATACAGCAACGACCTCGACGGGCACAGGTCTTCCGTCATTAACATCAACAACCAGCACTCTCACAGACATCCCTACCGCTACCGTGCCACCAACTTCCAATGCGCCGTACATGCAACAATCCAACCTGCCCGAAGGCACCGTCTTCATCGCCGTCGGAGCTGCACTAGGACTCATCGGATTATCAGTCCTGATATGGCGCGCGATGGTTGCCTGGTCCATCAACCGCTCCGTCCGCAAAGCCGCCTACCAGCAGACCAAATCCGATATCAAGGGCGCCGCCGTCCTACGCCGAAGCAGTAGACGCAAATCCCACCGTCGCTCTGGTACTAGCAGTGGACGTCGCCGTTCCCGTCGCGAAACACGCGGCACATCGATGAATATGGAGAAACTTTCAAGATCTGATCGCCAGAGTCACGTATCCACCAAAACCCCCGCTACGCAAAGCAGTCTCTTCTTTTCGCCAACTGCGGGCGCTGGAAGTCACCAATCCCTCAACAGGACATCCACGTTTCTACCGGCTGGATATTATGCGGCCGGTAATACAGCGATGGGAAGCCACAGCCAAGTCAACCTCGGACGAAGCCCGCCGGGTACACCTACTTCACCTCCAAGTCGTGGCTTCGATGCCCCCTTTAACCGCTCATCGCATCATTTGGGTGCATCGACTAGTTCATTGAACCTGAATGCACCGCCTCAGGGAAGAGTACCCAGTGCTTATCTCGAGGATCTATTCGATAGCCATCCTCCTCGCCCCAACGGGCAGTAATCGCTCTGCACGCCTAATGAACTTCTCTCCGTCTACTGGCTTCAAATGACAAAAAAGAAACATGCATGAATCTAATACCGGGGTCTTGACTCCGTCATCTGTGTCTATATACATACATAACTCCAACGCAAAACTGTCTCTTTACATCCTCATCGTTTTCTTTTTTTTTTTTTTTTCGGTTTATGACGTACATGTCACTTTGGCGTGTCGGGCAATTGGCGTTTTTTTTCGTTGTTGTTACTGCTGCTTTGCTGTTGGATTGTACATTTTTGTGTGTCAGAGATCTTCATAATTATATAGTTTCCGGGAAATGTAATATTGCAAAAACTTATCATAACATTGAATCATCTTGTTGTCGAGGGTTGGCATCTTCCAGTCTTTGCAGTCTGTATCTATACCGTTGACAGGAGGAAGAAGTTGCAAGTCTATGTATCGAAAATCAATTGCTAAATCATGGGGTATATATAATCTACATAATCGACCACTCAACACCGTACTGAAAATTGTCTATAAGCTATCATCTAGTCTAATCGTCGTCGAACTTGCCATTGAAATCGCTCAGTAATACATCATCGAGCGCAGGGCCGCGATTACTCCGAACTATAATATTCAACATTAGCAACTTCTCCTATGCGACAATGGTATAGATAGATGGATAGGTACTCACCCCATTCAGTCTCAACTCGAAAGAAAATCCAAATCCACCGTCTAGCAATTTCCAAAAACAAAAGCAAGAAAATCCCACTCTCGAAATTATTCACTTTATCCAAATGAGGTGAAAGGCGGGATAGCCATGTAAATCGTAAGACGAGATCGATGGCAATAACGCCATAATACATTTCGTCGCGGGGGAAGATGCGCCGCGGACGAAGGCCGAATGGGTAGTCTTGGTGCCAGGTGCGGGTGCTTGGTGAGAGGAGGGTTAGGTCCCAATCTTTGGTGACGTCCCAGTAGAAGGAGTATGCAGAGTTGATGAAGCAAAAGAGTGCCCTATATCAATCAGAACGAGTTGGCTGAAAGAAGGATGGAGATTGACATACCATAGACGGGAAATTGTGACTTCGCTAAGTCCATGGGTTGTTTCCTGATTATAGTTGCGCTCCAAGTTGCTGAATATAATCACGGGAAATGCCGTAGAGTATTTGAGTGCGTTGGCCAAATGCTGTCCACCCCATCCGTCATTCTTATGCCCGCTGCGTCGTACCCGAAAGAACTCAATCAGACACTGCCTGAACCGTATCGCATACGGAATCGCAATGAGTAAGGGGACTATAAGTCTTCCTCCACACATCCGATCCGGCTTCCCCGTACTCGATTCACTCGTCGAAAAGAACATGCAATAGTTGATATATATCTCCGCAAGGACCTTGGAATAACTTGTCAAGGCATCCGCCAGTAGAACGTCTCCGAACTTTCCATCTTGCGCTTCTGCTAATCCGCCAACACTGATCCGCCGGAGAGAAGCGAAAAATCTACTGCGTCCGTTTCGCGAAAGGCGGTGGAATGGAAATAGGAGTATGACCAGGAGTAGAATGATGTAACTTTGTGGAATGATTTCCCATGCAAGTACCCTTTCTGTTGAGCCACGGGTTATCATCCAAAACAGAAGCAGGAAAACTCCCAGGGGAATCGAGAGAAGAGTCGCCAGGCGGTACGTGGATTGATGGTGCGTTAGTTGATGCGGCGAGGAGCGAGAAGGATAGCGAATTAGGGCCGGAACATCCTACCGATGGTATTAGCATGCGCCGAAATCAGGACATATGAAAATCCAGTCCAACTTACTATTTTCGCCAATGACAAATAATGAAGGTTAATTCCCCATCCCCAAAAGCCTAGCGTCGTGTAACACTTTCATTAGCGACTAGAAACAACGGCTTGATTCGAGGCTCGTGCTTACCTGCCACAAGGAGAATTGCTACACGAAACGGAAGGGGGAAGAAGTTGCCAAAGCGGTCTAACTCCTCTGTAGGCTGGACTCCGCCGCTATCGGCCATGATAGATAGGGTGGCGGAGACTTGTATTCAGGAGAAGAAAAAAGAGCCGCAGAGGCGAAGCTGATCGAGACGAGAAATAGGGAGGGACAGGCGTCTCGGTCAGGAAGAAACGATCATGATAAAGGCATTGAATGTGGAATATAGACGGATATTCCAACAACAATTGGATCTGGCCAACTGCACAAACAGGTTGTAAGATTGAAGTATACTATGTAGACGTTAAGAATGTCGACTCGATTAAGATGATCGACAGGGTAAAGTCACATGACCAGCTGATACATTTGCATCATTTCAGTGGCCGAGAAAGGAAACAAGCTCCCGGAGGAGTCACGTGGGCCATGCCGAGGAGAGCCTCGGCCGGAATAACGACGAAGTATATCGGCAGCAGTGAACAACAGCCTACTCATTTGCTATCTACTCAATCAACGATAGAATTGTTTTGCTATTTCGAGCTGCCATCTTACGATACTTTTCATTCTGATGTTGTCCATGAGATTACGCAGCATACACAACCAAATTTCGTAATGGCCGAAAAGACGTCAGATAGCTCCGACACGCCCTCCGGACAATCGCCCGCCAGCACAACCAACTCCGCTCCAACCTCACATTTCTACCCCTTCGCAACCTCCCCAGACATAATCCGCTCTCACGAGAAAGACGCTTATATTGTCTCGACCCTCACAAACCAATCACAATCAATCATCCGCTCAATCAAGGGCGCGCGATACGCCCACGGCAATGCGGACACAATCAAGAACCTGACCGAACTCCTCTATTTCTCCCTTACGACATTCATCGGTAATAGGACGCTGGGCGAAGAATATTGCGATGTCGTGCAGCTCGAGACGGATACGTTGCAATTACCTTCCATCGTACGGCGGTGCGGATATATATTTAGCAGTATAATAATTCCTTGGGTGTTGGGTCGCTCTCTACCTTCGATACGAGCACGATTTCGAGCACGGCTAGAGCGGAGTATAGCCAGACAACGGGCAAGGGCGGCATTGAATAGCACACTCTTACAAACCGGCAATTCGACGAAGAAGAAAAGCCAGTCAATATTCAATCCGCTGCGCATTCAAGAATATATCCTCGAACATCTTGACTCGTTGACATCGCCTTCACACGTATATGCCCTGAGTCTAGCCACATTTTATTTCACAGGCGCATATTATCATCTATCGAAACGCCTCTGGGGTCTGCGATATGTCTTCACAAAGCAAATCGGTGAAAGCGAACAGCGAGTCGGCTATGAAGTCCTTGGTGTTCTCCTGGTCTTACAAATGACGATACAAGGCGTACTCCACGTCCGGGACACTCTACAGCAACCCTCCTCGCAAACCGAGAAAGTCGCAGATGTGCCGGCAACATCGAAAGAAGGCGCACCGCTATCCGTGCAGAATCCAGTATCAATCCCCACTCTGACCGCTACAATGGCTCGTTATGATCTTGCTGAAAACCCGCAAGCAATTTCATGGATACCAGAAGGGCAGCATCAAAAGTGTACACTGTGCCTGGAGCCGTTTAAGGATCCTAGTGTGACAACGTGTGGACACGTGTTTTGTTGGACCTGTATCAGGGATTGGGTCAGGGAGAAGCCGGAGTGTCCGTTGTGTAGGCAGGAGGTTCTTCCTTCGAAGATTCTGCCTGTACGGGGTTAATACTCCGTCTAGTATTTAGCACAAAGGTGTTTGTTCTGCGGGTTGAGGATTTTATCTGTGTATATATGCTATAATTATGTGATATCATCGGGGTTATTTGTTTACCTGTTATTGGAGCTTGGGAATATGCATTTTATTCGACTCCAAAAGAAACATGAACTTGCTGATGTATAATGTAACGCTAGAGAAATGCCAAAGAAATACGCTCCAAGAAGGGAAATGTCCAGAGAGGGGTGATATGTAAGTTATAAAACGGAGTGTGTATAATAATAGAATGCCCCGTCTAGAAACATTCAGATGCATATATGTACTCAAATCATGACGAATCCGAATTCTTTTTCTCATCATTGACCTCGACAACATCCTCCTCCCCCGCATCCACCACTTCCAACGACTCCTTCATGCGCACGCTGAGTTCAGCTACTTTGTCCTCTATCTCGACTTTATCCTCCTCAGCCAACAGAATAGGGAGATTGAGTTCGGCAAAGGCCGGTAATGGAGGGACGGGGTTTAATGCTTTCCTCTTCGCTTCTAATGTGCGATGAAGACATATGCACGCATAGGCGTCTGAGGCAGCATCTACATAAAAAAGGGTATTCAGTCAGTCTTGTGGGTATGAACTTGAAAGGGCAGCAGGAACTCACATTGAACTTGAGTATAATCCAAGGGTTTAGTCCAATCGCTCTTCCGCACGTCACTATCTTTCCTCAACGGCAGCCCTAACAACTCCTCAACCTGCTGAGCCAGATTGACGGACCGTCGATCAACCATTTTTGGTTGCGTTGAGCCGTACTTGACGAGTTTGTATAAATGGCTGAGTTCAAATTGACCCTTTATATCAATATCCAAATGCCGCCGTACGCGCGAACAATCTGCTTTGATGGATACGCCTACTTTGACGGTATCGGTAGACTCGAGTAGCTTTTTCAGTGAGGGCGGAACCAAATCATGGATTTCGTTGCCCTTGAAGAGCGCAATATGAAACAGTGCTATGCGTTCCTCATTAGCGATTTGGATCAGAGACACGTTGCTCTTGATGCCAGATGTGGTTTGAGCTTGAGGCTTCCACTCGATATCGAAGCCTAACAGCTTACTGCCAGAAAATAAGGCGGCCGCTCGCTCGGCATGTTCAAGATTTTTGCAATAATGAATACCGATCTTTCCTCCTTCTGGCGTTTTGTATTGATTATAGCTCCAGAACTGAGGTTTAGTGTCGTCAGTCGCAACAATAGGAGGCTCATCGGTATTATCGAGTATATCATGAGACGACATTATGCCTGTATGTTCGGCATCGGAGACCCAAGATATCGCTGCATCCTTGTTTGCTAATTCTACTATCCGGTCCTCTTTGAGCAACGCTATTTCCGATTCGGATACCCCGCACTGCTGCCCGTTATCATTCATAAAAGCCCTGGAATCTGTGCAATACCCACGACTTGGTGGCGGCATCCAACGTGGCCTTAGCCGTATAAAACGAACTTGCACGGGTGTTTCTATTGCGTTTGCTTCCTGCCGGGTTTCTTCCTTTGGTCGCGACGTCCAACGTGGTCTTAGTCGTGTGAAACGAATTTGCACGGGTGTTCCTATCGCGTTTGCTTCCTGCGTAGTTTCTTCCTTGCAATACCCACGACTTGGTGGCGAAGTCCAACGTGGTCTTAGCCGTGAAAAACCAGTTTGCACGGGAGTTTCTACCACGTTTGCTTCCTGCATAGTTTCTTCCGTGAGTGTCAGAGGTTGCTCCTGCCTAGTTTCTTCATCGAGTACCAGAGGTTGTTCCTGCGTAGTTTCTTCCTCGAGTGCCAGAGGTTGTTCTTGCGTAGTCGCTTTCTTGGATAGAGATCGTAATCCGTTAATTCCTCGTTTGTGGGAAGGTGAGTGTTCCAGGAGCCCAATCACATCAACGACCGTGGGACGTGGAAGCTTTTCGAGCTCAGTAGTAGCCTGGTCGAGATTTATGGATCGGGACAGACCGTCACAAATTGCATCAATACAAAGAAAAAAACGGCGTAGGTCAGAACTGGGAGGATCTTTGGGAGTGAACAAGCCTTTAGCAATGGTGTCAGGGACTCCGGCGAGCCTGCTGACTTTGTCCTCGGTTTCCAACCTTAACCAGGTGCAGTAACTGCTCGCCTCAAGGGCACTTAAGTAATTCGCACGCATAATAGTAGACTTCGATTTCCATTTTCTGAATTTGGCTTCCCACTCAGACCTGGAAGCTCCCATAGCTTTGTAGATTTGTTGAAATCGAAAGGTCTCACTAGTTATACTTCGAAAAGATACGTAAAGCATATAGAATGGGTAGTAAACATCGAAATGTCTCCAAGCTATATCAAGATCAACACTGCGCGGAGCACCTTCTTTCCATCGGTAGAGATACCAGTGGACCAAGAGCGATGATATCCCATGAGTATTGATCTCATTAGCCAGAAGATCTGGGTCCATCTCAACGTCTGATGCAACCATCCTGATAGTTGCGTATAGGTAATAATTTTGGATGATGGCGAGAATGTGAGTTTTCCCTAAAGGACCACCCCATCGCCGCGAACGCTCATTTGCTCGATACTCGTGCAGTAATTGTGTTAGCTTATGGGTCCTCTCCTCTATGCCCTTGCGGAATATCTCAAGGCGAGATTGTTCTTCGTGGCGTTTTGCAGCTATTTGTTTGAGAGCCAAGGAGATTTCGCGAGCTGAATTTTTGATTTCGAAACCCAGCTCTTGTAACTGTACATATCGAGACTGAAACCTAATTAGTGGCTCAAGAATTTCCTCAATCTTTCTTTTGGCGGAAACAACAGGCGTGATATGATAACCGAATCTATTAAAAGTTGAATCAAGTGATGCTTCAAGCTGGGCCAATCGCATTTCCAAGTTGATTCTTCGAGATGCCAATCCGATTCGCCTGAGAGCTTGGCGGCAATTCGATATTTCAGCTTCGCCATGTTGGATAAAGGCAACATTATCGTTGATGTATGGCCCAACTTCACCCAACTTGGGATATTTGATAAGTAAAACTTCCTCAAATAACTGGCTCCCAACGTCGACCGAAGACGCACTACTCGTCATCACCTGTTCGTAGCGTCTCATCCACTTTTCGTGGGCCCGTCTTCGTTCCTTTGCATAGCGTCGTATCGACTCAAAACTCTCTTTGATACTCTGCAATAGAACAGTTGCATCTCGTAGCTCTTTGACGTGCCAGTCAGCTCGACTTTGTAGCTCTTCGCTCCGTCGCATCAATGCCTGTTCTTGTTCCCTCTTCTGCCGAGCCTTTGCTTCCAGTAATTTTCCTTTTTGGCGAACCATACGACTCATGTCAGAGCTACTGATTATGATACCATCTTCATCCTCCTCGTCGAACCCGTCGAACTCATCTCCCTCGCTGCTTCTTTTAGGTGTGGAAGCGGAGAGCTGGCGCGTGCCACCTCCTATTCTGAGTAGCTGGTCGAATTTGCGAAGAGCGCGAGTTCGAGAGGAGAACACGGAGATATATTGGCCCTGGCGAGTTATCGGTTGATGTAATCCGGACGGCTGAGTCGAGAACTTTCGTTTGAACGAACTGCGCAAGTTGACGCTATCGGGGTAACCGCGAGCTCTGGACGGGTAAGCAGCGCCATTGGAGGGCCAAACTGCTATTGGTTTGACGCTTTTGCGCATTGGAAAGAACCATCCTTGTCAGATCGGCAGTCACGGAAGGTAGAGTCAGCTTTGTAGCCAGGTTGTCGGAAATGTTGACAACAACATCCCGGGAATCATGAGATTGAATGTTTAAGAACGAGTTGGGATGAGTCGCGAGCTCCAAGACGATCTTTAAGATTTACGGGGTTGAAATAGAAGCTAGTCCTCAAACGGCTAGCGCGAATCGAACATCAAATCTAGTCCCGACCTGGATGCCCTCAACATTTCCTCAACGACACCCTACTCGATAAAACCTCTTTGTGTGAAGAGTCTCATCTTACACGCCCGTTTTTCTTATTGTCTGTCGAATTACTTCTCTGGCAAAACTTGCTATAAACACGTCACACACAATGGCTTCGCAACTGTTACCCCTCGGTAAGAAACAGCTTTATGCGTTGCATCGAGATTATAATTGTCCATTGTTACTGACGGCGTCAACCAAGAATTGATTGACAAGTGCGTCGGCTCCAAGATCTGGGTGGTGATGAAAGGCGACAAAGGTATGCTCAGACTAAGCCTGCTTCAAGCTCGAAGAGCTCGTGCTGACAACCGCTTATAGAATTTTCCGGTACTCTTCTCGGATTCGATGATTACGTTAGTAAGTATACATTTTCGAAGTTGAAACCTTTGTTTTATGGTGCTAACAGAACGACAGATATGGTCTTGGAAGACGTGACAGAGTTGTATGTCTCATCAAAATAAAAATAAAAAAAACTGGCACTGTCAAGCACATATCTCTTAACAAAATAACCACAGTGACTACGCCGGAAACCAAGAAAAGCTCCCCAAGATTTTGCTAAATGGCAACAATGTCTGCATGGTGAGTCCCTAGACACCGATAGCACACTAGTTCGAAACACTGACGATTCAATACAAATAGTTGATTCCAGGCGGTGAAGGACCTGTGGGCAGCTCATAGAAAGAGCAAAGAAACATTACGAATTTCATGTGTCAAGCTACCTAGCTAATTACTTAACGAATCAAAAGTGAATGATACGTTGACAGCACTTCTCTTTTCCTGTTGATGATGCACATCAACCAATGCCGTGGTCCAACCCAGGCAACGGATGGCACTGGGTTATTCTTATCATAGGAGGTTTCACTTATTCCTTGTTGAGCCGAGGGAATGTCGTCTCTCTATCATTTTATCGGTTTCTTGTATCATTTTACATTACCTACTGGAAAGGATCTAGATACAGGACGGTATGGGATGGATCGTCTGCTACCATTGAAGCCATCGCTGTAGTCCATTCGGCTTATATCTTCCGGGATGCGGTGTCATTATTTAGCACACAATGCAATGATCCGTATAGAAGGCTTCTGAATATGATAAGCAGTACGCATATGTAGCTGTCAACATTAGTTGATAGAACAGGACTGACAGAACCTTGTTGTGTGACTTGAGCTAAGGGTTCTGCTGCATGAAGCCTATTTCTATAGATATTCATGCCTCTAGGTAGGATGTTCTGTTGTGTTTAATTTCTCCTAGGGATTTCCATACTCTGTTTGGATGTAGTCTCTGGAAATATTGGCCTGGAGAGGAGAACTGCATGATTTGCTGGATTGCGTTGAAATCATCACGATGGCTTGCGTCCACAATATGAAGCTGGTCCCGGTCATTCAATATGCATGACTTTCTCGTTTCTATATGCCGGCGTGAGAACCATCATCATCGAAATAAATATTTGCAAGCACTATCTACCTAACTTACCCTTCTTCTCTAGTCTAGAGTGAAGCAAGGGACGACAATGCCTGGATTAGGGGTCAACATTAGCCGCGCTATTTCTATTATGTACTAGCGCAATATAATACTCGGTGATACGTATACTAGAACCTATTGCTCCAGCTTCATCATCATTGCTTATTCCGTAGATTAAACAACATCTGTACATAGATACATATCTCATGCCACCAATAGAAAACAAACATGAGGGGCGGATAAAAGGAAATCAAAAATCAAAATGACAAGAAGAGAACAAACACAAGAAAGAAACAGACTGAACGCAAATCACATACAAAGGAAAGAGAAGATATATATGTATACAAAAATAATCCACTGTCCCATGAGTTTATCAGAGCCCGTCTGTTCAGGGATCAAGCGAAATCTTCCATTGGCTTGTCTTCCAATGTGACACCCTTCAGTTCCCCGTCGGTGACGACACTTGCTCGCTTGCTGGCAAGATCGGTTGGAGGATGGCTTCCGCCTGCACGACGGACGTGTCGGCCACGGGTCAGTGAGTCCCGTTTCTCGATGGTTGCTACACTAGCCGTGGGTGTGGGCGAGCCTTCTGAGCTATTGTTATTGTTGGTGGCGTGTTCTTCTTCGGCGTCGACGTCAGCAGAAGGAACAGGAGCAGGATCGCTGAAGTCAGTAATGGTAGCCGAGACTTCTGGCGCAGTCTTTTCGTTGTTCTCTTCCGTCGAACCGTTCGGAGCATCTTTTTCTTCAGCCAATTTGACGGAATCGGTGACAATGTGTAGATCGGTTGATGAAGGAACATCGAGACTCTGACGAGGGTTGCGACGCTCTGATCCATGTGGACTATTGACGTTGATAGGGAAACGGCCTGAACCTTGTGATCCGTCAGTAGATCGGTCACGACGGTGTCGAGCACCCGGAGCCGGACTGGTGGCTCGACTGCGGCTAGCGATAGCACGGTTTCGGGCCTCCACAGCAGCTCTTCTGTTGCTTTCGTCGGTGCTGATTGCGCGTGGGCGAGCGGCGCCAGCACCAGCGCCCAGAGTACTACTAGCGCTGGACTGACGCTTGAGTTCGCCGAAGATAGCGTCCTTGTGATCAAACAGGTCGCGAATCAAGCGGTAGCTGTGGCGTTCATTGAGAGTCAGTGTGTTCTCAAGGCGAGGTCGCAGAATACATGGTGCTAGTGTCTGAGCAAGAGCGGCCACATAGGTTTCATCAGCGGAGGTCAAGTCGATTAACCGTGTGAAGTGGGTCATGAGAGCATCAAGCGTGGCTATGTTATTGAGTCGAAGCTGGCCAAGCGTACTTTGCAACACTTTGATTCTGCCTTCTTCGGAAGTTTCGTTGGCCGTGGTTGAGTAGATGGTTTTGATAATTTCGTAAACTTGCGATGAAACAAGGGAATCTGCAGGCCGATTAGCGTATGGATTTCTTTGCAAGAGAGAATAAACGTACCAGGAAGTTCAAGGAGGTATAACTTTAGAACGCTAGCAACAATGGGTATCTCATATTTTTCAAGAATAGGACGAGGGTCTCCGGCGCTGTTATTTAGTGCTTGTCGGAGATGGTGGGTGGCGGCAAGAGGCACATCATGTAACCAGATGGCTCGTCGTGCCTCGTCGCCTTCAAGATCTGGGTAGTCTATAGATAGATTAGCGGGGCTTCACGCTCTCAGTATATCAAATCAGTTGTACTTACGAATGTCGAGGAATGTCAAAATATTGGTCACAATGACAGGGACCCGCTTTCGATCAGCTCTAGCCCGAGCCTCCAAATCGACACCAAATACTTGATCTAGAATAAAGCTTAGTAAAAGCATACAGAATCCAAAAGTAGGTTACTCACCTCCCACAGAACCGTAGTAGTTCTCATACGGCTGCACCTTTGGCGCAAATCCTCCAGTGCGGTAATTCTCGAGCAAATACCTCAAATCTCCTAACGGCTGAATGGTCTCTTGGTACAACATCATATGGTCGACAGTGCTCTGCAATCCGGGAATAACATTGCTAATAGCGCCGGAGAAATCGAGCACCACAGATTTGATTGCTTTCAGACGATCAAGCTCACATCGCTCCATGAACCGCAAGTGATCAATAATCTCCTCTTCAAGGATGCATCGAATTTGATCCAACTTGATGACAGCAGCCTTGTAGCGTTCATCTGCCTCGCGCGCTTCACGATGAAGCTTCTCGGCAGGGGTCTCATCGGGATAGGGGTTGTTCAGAGGGTTCCAGGTCGAGAGTATTTCCGAAACACTCGAAATTGTTGGCGATGAAGTGGCTTCGTCATTGGACATGAGTGAGGTCATGCGGAGTAGGGGCTTCTTGTTTTCAGGCATTCCAGTGAGTTGGAAAACCTTCGACCTCCACTGATAGTTCATGCGGCTGCTGTTGGCAAAAGTGCTGCCCATATTTCCGATCAATCGCAGAAATCCAAGATCCACCATATCCTGACCAATTCGCTCAGCGTAGCTGATGCTAGAAGCTTCCAGTTTCTTTTGTAAATACTCGACTATATCAGCACCTGTCGAAGTGTTCTGGTATGTACCGAGGATCGGCACTTTGACTTCGCCAATCTTGATAGTATTGAGCATATCAGACAGGATATTCTTAATTTCATCTTCACTATAGGACTTGTCGCCCAAGTCAAAGATCTCAGGCTCATCTGGCTCCTGCGGATCGGTCAAGACAATCTTCGGTGCTGGGGGCTTGCCTTTGGGACTGGGAGCTTCCGGGCTCTGGAACGCAAGCTTATTTTCCTCCTCCAGGTCCTCGACAAGACGACACTTGTTAAAGTATTGACTCCGTAGTTTCTTCACTAGCTCCGTCTGCTTCATGTGATCCTTGATACGTGCTTGTAAATCATCGTGCGAATTCTGGACTCGAGCCGCATGCTGATCGCACCAGCGACCAAACGGATTGACCACAAGTTCGCGAATGTTGGATGAAATCTTTTGGTGGTTTTTGGATGCCTCGATCATTTCGCCGCGGATTCCATCGTAGGCCTATACGAGAACAAATACCAGCGTCAGCTTCATAGGGTCAACAACCGCTTTCTGGATCTGTCTCATTGATATACCTTTCTCACACTAGCACCCTCATCTTTTGAGAAGCCAGTCGTTATCCGATCCACGGCAGGAGTGATTTCTTCAAGCTTTGAGCTATAGACTTCTTCCGCATCGGCTCGTAGGCTGGCGATGGTGAGGATCTGTCTGTTCTCGGCAATGCCTTGCTGAAGCTTTGAGTATAGGATCCCCAAGCCAGAGGCATAATCGGGCGTCCAGAACGAGTCCGCAAAGCCGGGCATTTTGAAAATCGTAACCGTCGTTGATTTTCCCAAAATTTTCAATCAAGTGAGGACGCTGAAGGTAATAGAAACGAGGGGAGAGCGTATTGGCTAGGTAGCTGAATTCAAGCGCTTGTCGTACGGGTATTCTGGCTTCTGACGATCCCGCCTAAATCCAATAAACAGAATGAGCAAACTCGCAAACAAATATCAACAAAGAGAATGGCGTTGCGCTCAGGAGAGACGCAAATGCATATGTCCAAGAAGTGGCTGTGCAGAGTGTTCTGTGGTCGTTGTTGTGGCAGCTGAAGCTGAAGTTAACACACAGTTCTTTCCCTAGCAACTTGACTCAGGCTAAGTCAGCTGGTCTGATTGGTGCTACGTCAAAGGCTTGTCTCGGCTCCGGATTACCCAATAGGGCTGGCCGCGAGCGCTGATTGGCCGGCATGGGTATACACACGTGCGACTCTATTATTAGATCATGGATGAGTTCTGTAGCCATTTTTATTTTACTGATGGGAAATTGAGAAGTGAATATGTTGACATTATCATATAGATGACATGATCATAATGGATATATAGCTAATGTACGATGCCTGTTTAACATTCTATATAGCACCGGATGACGATGCGATGGAGCATCATCATGCCGAGAGGTGAGAAAGATTCGATACATCTAACAGAAGTACTTCCAGGCTTTCTTCCAGGCGGGCCAGGTGGCCTGCTCAGCACGCTCTTCTTCAATCAGGTGTTGGATATCGAGGTCACGGCGACCGGTGTTCAAGTCCATCTGGTGAGCCTTTATGAAGGGAGTGCGGTACCAGATCTTGTAAGGGATATAGAAGGCGATGACAATGGGTGCCGCAAGGTATGCAGAGAAGAAGCTTTGTACAAGTTCGGATGCAGACATTTCACTGTATCCGACAGGGGCAAAACCAACCCAGAACTGGGCGATAAGGACAAGGACGTTGAAGATAAAGCCCACCCAGGATCCATAAACACCGGCTTGGGATTTGAAAGGCAGTTCGTCCAGGGTGTGGCCCTGAGCCTTCCAGCCTTTGCGGAAACGAATATGAGCTAGACAGATAGAGCCCCATGTAAAGATGGATGACAAACCAGAAATGGCCAACATCCATGAAAAGGCTTCGCCTTGCTTGCTCGAGGCGGCAAGGAACGCCAAGAACCCGAGAGCAGACGCAACGATAATGGCAAAGAGGGGACGTCCTTGACGATCAATGTAGGCCAAGAACTTAGGTGCTTGTCCTTGCTCAGCGAGGGCGGCGAGTGTACGGGAGGATCCGTAGACGGCAGAGTTGCCGACAGACAAGACAGCAATCATGATAACGACATTCATGACCGAGGGAAGGCCACTAATTCCCGCGTTCGTGATAGCAATGACAAAAGGAGACGCCCTTGCATCAGCAGAAGAGGTTCCTTTCAAGCGTGGTTCGGTGTAAGGCACCAACATTCCGACAATGGTCAAAGCCACAATGTAAAAGAGAGCAATACGCCAGAAAACTTGCTTGATGGCGGTAGGAAGCGACTTGCGAGGATTTGCGGTTTCAGCAGCAGCTAAACCAACAAGCTCTGTACCAGCGAAGGCAAAAGCAGCATTGACAAAGACACTGCAGAGGCCCTTGAATCCATTGTGGAAGGCTCCTGGATCATACCAGTAGTGCGCACCGATGTAACCGCCATGGGGACCACCACCACAGTTCAGGATAATACCAAGGATACTGTTTTGGTGGGGGAATGTCATTAGCAAAGAAGTAGCGAAGACACCAGGGAGGAGATTGTGAAACTCACATGAAACCAATGACAGCGGTAACCTTGATAACCGCAAACACAAATTCAGCCTCGCCGTATCCGCGGACACCAAAGAAGTTGATTGCAATAATCAAAACCAAGAAGATCGAGACCCAGGCAGCAGGAGAGATGTCACTCTTCCAGTACCCAATAGTGATTGATGCGGCGACAATTTCCAGTGGTAAGACAACGAGCCATTGCAGGGCATAATTCCAGCCCATAGCAAAGCCCCAGGCGGGGTCAATGAAACGAGTCGAGTAAGCAGAGAAGGAACCGGCGACGGGGTACAGAACTGCCATTTCTCCCAAAGCTTGAACGGTGCAGAACAACATGGCACCAATCAGGATGTAGGCAATGACCACGGAAGCCGGGCCTCCAGCGGCCAGCACGTTCCCAGACGCGACAAATAGACCAGTGCCTGCAGTAGTCAGATCGAATTAGCTCTCTAGCTTCCCTAAATTATGGGGCAGCGGCCAGAAAAGGTTCGGTTGTTGCTTACCGATCGAACCGCCAATGGCGATCATCTGCAGATGACGGCCCTTCAGCTTACGCTGCAGGGGCGAATTGGCGGTGTTCTGCGCGGCTGTTTCGAGATCAAAAACATTGCCGTCGGCGCCAACCTGGCCGGCCTTGGTGACATGGGCATTGGGATCGCGCTTGAAACTGTCGATGAAGCGCTGGCGGAAACTGCCAGCGGGCTGGGTTTCACCATAGGAGGGCTCCTCGGATGAGATAGCATGGGCGCCGCCACCAATATCCTTGGGTTCGTATGATTTGTCCATGGCGGGTGAATAGATAAGAAAAAGAGGCTTGAGCCTTTTGGTGTAGCACTCTGCCGAAGCCTAGCGTCGCTTTAGCAGCCACTGATAACGGCTTACTACGTAGTACTGCTCACTGTGGCGTCTTTCTCCCAGTGATATGAGAGCCCGTCCGATGTCCTTATCAGTAGACGACCGACTAGCCAGTAGTCACTGAGGCGGCAGATGAGGGGAGGGAACAGAAGAGAAAAAACGATGCTCGAGGAGGGAGCAAGCAGGCAAGGAAGAATGGAGGTGGCTTTCCCTTTAAACTTATACCGGTAAAGGGCAAGAGCGATCGGCCGACCATTGACTGGCAGACGACAAGGCACACAGGCTACAGCTTCCCTCATATACTTTTCACCCTGTCGCAACAGACAGAGCTCGGGATTAATGTGGAGTGATCCTATCAGGGAGGAAGTCTGGGCTCCACTTGGCACTGAGTCCACCTGGGCCACGTTTGCTCTGGTGGAGAACCGTCGAGGAATCCCATTCGTATCGCACATACGTACAGTACGACGTTAATTCACTCTAATACGTAGTTTACTCCGCAGTAATGCTATTTTCTGCTCCTTGTACTTTTATGAGTACGTAACTGATTGTTCTCCTCATATTACCGGCATACTGAGTGTACAAAGTTATTGATCAGGCTGGGAACTAAGTTCTGGGGTGGTGGCAGCGGCGCATGATTGGGTGGCGGGAGACGGCCGTTTCTGGCTGGTGGCTTCGAATTTCTACTATGGTATGGCCTGGGCAGTTGGGTTGGCATTAGGCGGACAGCCAATGGACAGATCAACACGATTTCAGACTCGGAGATGCTTCCCAAAGTTCTCGTCTTCCAAGCATTCCAGAGCATTGCTGTTTTGGACATTTGCTGCATAGTTACATAATTACATACATCCGGAGTAGGGACTGATAAGCCGGCCAGGATAACGTTCGTGCCAAGACACCGAAGCAAATCACCTGACTCCACTCTGTTGCTCTGTCTGATGATTCTTATCAAGTCTCCATACAAAGATCCATGCTCGGTGCTCTGTAAACAACAGATGAAACTGCCCCATAGATAGCCAACCACTTGGCACTGATAAATCCTCGAGTTCAGATAAATCTCATAAACTTGACAGCAAACAATTGTCAATTCTTTCTCCCTTGAATAAGCGCGCTCGACGCTTAACCTAGGTACGGACTCTCAATACAAAGGAACGGCGATCCCGATGAATGGTGGCTTATTGGCTTAACCAACCAAGTCGAGCCAACACTTTGAACTCTATAGTAGTCGTCCGAGTCGTCCCTTCCATGTAGTTTCCAGAACCCTTTGTGATCTGACAGGGTGGCAACCTGGCAACCCAATTGAAAGTCCTACTGATCCCGAGAACAGGAGATCTGGATCAGGACTCAGATCCCGCCGGGTCCCTTGCCCCGGCTTTTGGTTGCGGCATTTTTCGGTTTCGTCCAAGGCTGAGCCGGCAATGCGCCTTTTCCATCATGCGTTGAAGGATAGAGACGGAGCAGAAAATACGAGATGACTGAATCATGTAGAGTCGTTGACTCGCAGATTCCTAAATGTTAATTAGCAAGCAGCCAGGCTAGCTCTCAGTGGCGCTGATGGCAATAAGTCTAGGGTTACTTCGTCTGGTCTTGGGAGTATGGGGTAAAAAGTCAACTGAGTTTTGAACTGATAAGGGGACCCAGTGGGCTACTGTCCACTCAGAACGCGGTATCGCAGTTATGTAAGCACATACCCAGCCAATCAGACTTGCCCAACAATATGAAATGCATTGAATTGAGTTGCCATGACTGTCCCCGTGACTAAGAGGTTATTTCTTAGGGAGTGCGTATGGTAAAGCGGTACTAGCGGTATTCTATTATGCTCCATCCTGTGGGTCTACACGCCATCGATGCGACGCTGCTAGTCCTATTTGGGACATAGTGCAGGTCGATCAGGATGCATCAAGACCCTAGGCGTATTTGCCCGAAGAGGCAGTGTATGCATCATATATCCGTACATAGTACGTAGTAGACATCAGAACATTCAATATAAATTATAAATATGCCGCTCAGTCTCCATGACCCGAACTATTACGTACATTTTTCCACATCTACTCCGGATTTCTCCTCATGAGATCCATCTTCAAGCTTGGAACCTGGGGTAGACACATATCAGATGCTATTTATTATGTAATTTTGTGCTTTGGGCAGCTTGACTGATTTACGGGGTAACAGGGGAGCAGACCCCGGAATCCCAGATGTTGTCAAAGTCGACTGGCCGAAGTAAGTAACCACTTGATCGCTGACCTCATGCTAGTCTGTTCTCCGAAACTATGAAGCAGCAATAGACGACGTACCTGCTGCGCCTGAACAGAAGATCTATTCAGGGTAAATTATCTGCCGAGCGCAGGTGAACCGGCCCGTGAATACACCGGCCCGTGGATGTTTCCCATTCTGTACTCAATTCTCCGACTATATACGCTCCTGGCTCATTCTTAGCCAGCAAATGAGCTCACGTACATATATTCCACTACAAATTCATGCCTAGCTAACATACGCGCCAGATAACGAGAGCGAGCGAGCGAGTGCATGTACGTGGTCCTATACAAATCCGTTCCTAGATCCCATTCGTGTCTATTAATGGGAGCACGTACGCCAACGAAGTCTCGATTCGTGTGGGAACACGTACATCCTAATTGACGAGCAAGTGAACCAGCTTCTTAATAAGCCGATACACGTAACTAACTATCTTACATAGCCTTGATTAGTAACATAAAATATAGATAATTCTATACTATATAAAAAGCTTAGAGCCCTGCTCTTATCCTGCTCTTCTCAAATCTTGAGTTTTCAACGCATTCGCAACACCTGGCGGTTTAACGCCGCTTGGCTACCGAGGAATGTACTTGTATAAGCGAGCCAGCTCGAACTTAGGAACAGCTCCTACCTACGTAGGTACTTTGTGGCGATTTACACCCTGATGAATCTACGCCAGTAGCAGGAATATATGGATATTCACAAGGGCCTAATCAGGTCAGGATGACAGCACTGTGATATTACAGCGCTTGTGTATGACATAAGTGATAGCTACGAAGTGGTGATCTTACGCTGGCTGGTCATATCATGAGGAATCAACTGATCACAAGCAAGATCATAGTAACATGATAGGGGAACTTATAATAAGAGCATCATGACGCCCTTGATACAAGACTCTGAATCCCATACTAGAGGATGAACTTACATAATATCTTGATAATGGTATGTATAAGTTGAATGTGGTTGATATTTTACTTACACCATATTAGATACTATGGATATGGACCCTTTATCATTTTGGAAGAAGAATCAGCATCACTCTCCAACACTTGCGGCCATGGCACAAGATACTCTTTTGGTGCCAGCAACTGGAGCTGGTGTTGCAACAGCTATTTAACACTGCCCATGATATCTGTCATTATCGCTAAAGGATGGTTGAATGCAATGATAATCCAGGAAGCTTATAATGTTCCGTTGCACTTCCAAGTTGGACATTGAGAAAGACGAGGGAGTTCGCCTCTGAAAATGAGCTTGAGGCCAGAGAGGAATCGAGGGCAGATCCTGATCGGCTTGTCATTGACCGAAATAGTGATACTGAGGAACAAGATGGCCAGGAAGGAGGGGACAATGACCAGTGTTGGTTCTATAGTGTCTTAGGCGCAGTTGAGATTTGCTGTAGAGCTTTTCCAACGAGCCCACAAGGATGAGCTCAACAATATTATAGAATAACTTCAAATAGACAACTGATTTCTATAGCTAATTAGTGGACGAACGTAAGGCGTATATATACCCAAAGATACGGCCCCAAATAGGCAGTGTATCTAACAACATGATGAGGCATATAGACGGAGGATAGATATAAAGCTATTCACGGACCATAAACCATATATATAATCCGATGCTCCCTGAGGATATCCTCTGGATCCACATCCTCAGGATAGTCACGTACCGACAGTGCATATCCTCCGGAGTGGGATATTGCTCATGTTCCAACATTGACACTTAGAAAAAGTGCCATACAATACCATCCGCTACCCTGAGCTTGCACTGCATATAAAGACGGTTCTTGTCGTTCAATCAATGACTAGTTTATCGGCGGAAGTGTCCATTTTCAAAGTAATAGGCCTCAACCACTTCACCTGCAGCCAAGTGCTCCATGTCCTTAAGAAGTGTCTTAAAATCCGTGGTCATTCATGAGGAGCCTGAGGTTCTGTTGAGTGTCAAGTTCAGCTACGAACATATAACGCCGAGGATCCTGTTGTTTCATAGGGGATTACTGTTGTCTGGAACATGTATCAGATAGCAGAAACCGCAGTTTTCCAGGGAAAAGAAAGTAGAGGTCGGACTTGCTTAAACCTCCAGGCAGCTTTCCAACTTACATGGCGCATAACCCTCCAGTTAAGGAATGGATATATGGTATTTCAGACTTTGAGCGGAATAATCCTTCTTTCAAGGCAGGGCAGATGTCCCCTTAAATAACAGGATATGCTGAGAGTCCACGTCATTTTGCACAGCTACAAGCACCACGGTTGACCTTTGTATCAATGTTGAAAAGGCTATTAATGATGCAGGAGGTTCAGCTTAAAATAGACAGAAAGGTCTCCAGGCTGGCGGCCGTCTGCGGCTTTATTTAAGAGTACTATAGTATGTACGCTTGATATCTTGCAAAAATAAGGAAGCATTGTCATTGTCTCTTCTCGGAAGTATATTCTTTTTCTGACAAGACCGCTGACAGCTAGACAACAATTCAGCCAGCCACTGATTGTGGGATTTCAAGGGTAATTTCCTTGCTTGAAGAGTAATTACTCGACGCTATTTCGTGTTAATCGGCTGACGGCCCAATCAAATTAGCTCAACTACTCCTCTTGGGAGTCAAGACACATGCAGATACGAGTCGTTCAGGCAGCCCCTGTGTCGGAAATTCTTACAACGAAGCAATTGCGACGTCCAATGCGAAGTTCGGAATTCTCGGCTTTTGTACTTGAATATCGATCTTTATCACTAACTAGCCCAAGGCTGGCCAGTCTACACTTATTTTGATTTAGCAGGAATTAGTGCAGTTGCAGAATGCTGCTGTATTTAATGCCCGGCTTTTCCGCAGCACTTTGAGCAAAGTTCAAATGCCAGATTGTTAGAGATCAATCACCATGCCGTTTCCTGAGTATGTTAATCATTGCTACCATAGTATATTTTTTATCTAACCAACTTGCAGAGGGACATCAGTTACATTCCTCACCGACAGTGGTGATTCTAACATTGGTACCGTCAAAGGCTTTGAGGTAATCATTCGCACACACATATTCAGGAATAGGGCTCATAACTTCTAAAAGGATGGAAAATACCGGGTCGAAGTTGAGGATGGCAAGATCATTGAGATTGAAGAGGCGAAAGTGAATGAGTTCAAGATCCAAATGTCAAACAGGGGTATATATGAAACCATAAAGTGACCATATCATATGGACAAACCTTTGCACACTGGTTGTCACTCCGCTGTTCACTCTACTGCCTGATTTTGGAGGTTTGACTGCCTGGATGGGATGATAGGTGGAGGGTGATGTTCTTTCTATTGTCGCCGTAGAAATTGAATGGTGTATTGCTGCACCTTACGTCCTTGATTCGCGTGAAACAAACCGGACTACGACTTCGACCATATAATTTTCGCCTTCTAGCTTAGAAGGAAAGTATTTGCCGTAGTGGTTCAGCTCGGAGGTCCAAACGGTGTCCGTGAATTTGGGATCTTCTGGTAGATGGGCTATTATGACGGTCCTGCGGAGAGAAGCAGAGCTCACTAAGCTCTCTTTATCAGGACTGGTCCACGTCTATGGTCTACATGCATGCATTGGTGACGTGTCACTCATTGAAAATATGGTGTATGTACTACATAAAGAGTGCACTTTCTGGAAATTCATTTTTACCAGGAGTTTCTCTTCGATCCGAGTTGCCTATCCGATACGGAAAAGTAGAAAATGGCCGTCAATTCCACGCATATCAACGTCTCGCCCAGGACCTTGTTCGTGGGGGAGACACCCATATTGAGTGTATTATCCCTGAGCGCGTGTCCACTGTCAAAGAAATTAGAAGATTCAGAGATTCGCTCACCAAACAAATACAACTAGACACCAAGAGGAAGCCGGACATAGGGCTGTAAGCCTAGATTTTGACGTGAGTGCATGTCAACTAGATCAAGGGCGTTGGGGGATTCACTCTCAGAAGGCCTTGGGTCAGTTGACAGATTAACCTTGGAACACAATGCTTCAAGTTCTAATTAAGAAGACTTGTAATAAATTAAACTTCATAATACCTCTATAAGAGCATGACAAGATTACTATATTGTAATATAAGAAACCCCTATCATATCTCCGTGCCATATCCAATATCACCATACTATATTAAAGATTCGTTGCATCACAAGTTGCCTAACACTATGACATGTCAATAGTCTCGTAATATGGTGGTGCTATTACAATTTTCCAATCACTGGGGCATGACTCAAGTCTTACACCAACCCACTGTTTGCCGCTACATGTATTGGCACATTCGACCTAGGTACAATGTATTTTTACTAGTAAACCTATAATTTATATCATTGCTTACTGAATCTAATGCTGCTCCTTACAAACTCCATAAACATCACGCTGGGTTGGCTGTAAAGCACTTAGTGAGTTCTCCCGGTCTCCAGTTCGACAACCGGGGGTTGTGGCTCTAGCCCCAGGGTGTGCATTACTGCTATGGAATCATACTTAGAGCGCAGCCTGCGTCCATCCAGCTCCAGGGAATGCACCCTGGAGTCCCTCCCAAAGTGGCTCGCCGTTATAGGTCATATCCTCAAAAGCCGGGCAGGACAGATTCAAAAGCGTGGTTGCGACGAGGTTTGTAGCCAGTTTCAACGGGGCAGCGATGGTAGAGTAGAGATTCGTCAATGCATTGGGACTAACGGTTTTGACGATTTCAAAGACAAAGCACAGTAGGTTGTTGTCCTTGAGCAGATTTGCGGCATTGAGGACGCCGCCAGTAAGATTGGAAATATCCACGCCGGCGAAGGTATTCACGGCACCGAGATTGCCACCGATACTTTGGATTGGTCAGAATCCCACAAAATCGAAACGAAGAAGTTTAGACTTACTTCAGGAGCTCGGGATATTGTGCGGCAAAGTTCAATAGGTCCAAGTTCAGGTCTACTAAGCCAAAGTCGGTTGGGCGACGATACCAGTTCTCTGGAATACGTTCATAGCCGTAGTTGTATTTCAATGCGTCGTCAGATCCGCTCACACCGAAGATGCTCTTGAGCACGTCCTTGGCTAATGTCATGAAAATACATTAGCATCGGTTTCAGTCTTTTAGAGCTAAAAAGCTGTTGCAATGGAGGCGATATAACGTACTGAGGACGCCCTCGGGGTTTTCAACGGAATGATTTCTGAACAGTCTTCCTGCAAAAATGTAGCCGGCATTTCGTGCAATAGCACCCGTGAATGGACCATAGTAGAAGTTTGGATTGGTAGCGACACTCTCTTCGTATCTGTTCTTCGCAAATTCGGCAATCAAGTCCATGCTGAACGTGCCATCGGTTGACATATCATAAAGACCCTGGAATTTGGTGAGGTTCAGAGTCCATGCGTCGCCAGTGAGATACAGGTCGTCACGAAATGGAGACGAATCCGACTCGATAAAGTTATGTGAACCGTTCAATCCGCGTGGGACGCCTGTCAGACTTTAGTATTGATTATGTTCTGAAGTATCCCGTCCCATCAATCAAGAACATACCGAGTATGCCGAATAAATCGCCTAGCAAAGATTCGACTGCTGGCGACTCTCCGGCGATCGAGAAACTGGGATTGATGGAAAGCGGATTTCCGACCCAGACAGTGCCCATGACGGACAGTACAAGGCCAAGGTCAGCGCCCATCCCCCATACTTGGAAAGGTCGAATTAGCCTTATTGAGAATGTATATAGGTTGAAATGCTGCCAACTATACCTTCATTGATTGCAGGGATCACTTCGGCTAACTTGAATATTCCATCAACAGGAGACACCATGTAGAGAGCAGACGAAACAACTTACCGAAACGACTCCATTGTGAGGTATATACCCATGGTTTGCCAAAGCATTCAAGCCGGGACAGGGACCACGCTGGTCCCCCGATGCAAAATTGGGTGGCACGAAGCTATGTTCCCCGGTAACTACCTGTCTCGTTAGAAAGAAAGGGCATCTTGCGCACACAGCATGAGTTGAGCGTACCTTGGATGGGAGATGATAGGGGATCTAGCAAACTGCGCTTCTTGATCGCCTTCTCGACGCCATTTTGAATTGCAGCAAAGGGGCATTCCTTGTCTCCAGTTGTGGACTTTTTTGACATCAATCTGGCCAGATTTTCGGCGGTTGGAAAAGCAGATACAGCACTTGCGGCCAAAAGGGCCGGAAGAATTATATTCTCGAATCTCATCTCTCTGATCTAGGTAATTTGCGGGGAGAATAAACGAACAACAATTAACGAAAGACTGAGGTGGGCTTGGTATTCGGTAAGGAATGGACGGTTGAGCAGTCAAGAAACTCTTCCAGAACACACAACTCTTCCCTGACGAAAGGGTTGAAGTCGGACAGTTCCTCTCTATTCACGTTGACGAACACATTTTACGTGAGCTGAGCTTGGCCTGATTGAGGGCTGGAAAAGGTATTCCGAAGATCTGCTGGGAACTCCTATCAACTACCGAGCGGACAAACCGGTTGTAAGTCCGTGCTAAGAACTAATTTATTAGTCAAATACTTCAATTTCGATGGTGCCGATCTATAATCACATTGCGAAGCCATCTACGTACTACTTATGTACGTAGAGACTGAGGGCTAGTAGTGAACATTGTACCCTTACGGTGTCTGGTAGGTAGCGCAAGAAGTGGTATGGAGTACATACTACGTACATACTAAGTTACTAACTTTCCTTTTTATTACAGCTAACTACGGGGTAGTTATTAATAATAATACGACATATAACGGTCCCCTGGACCTAAGCAAATTACCAACCTTAATCGCCTTCTCAAATGGGAAGACTGATGTCCGCATGGAGTAAAGCCAAAACTTATGCGTTTCATGAAGTCAAGGAGAGGGAACCGAGCTCTGATTCACTAAACCTGTCATGGGAATTTTGGTGGCTATCTTATTTCTCAGTCAATAATATATTAATACGTTCTGCGGCTTCTGTTCCGGATCCCCCTTATATACGTAAAAGTACTCCGTACCCAGTGACACAATAGGCCTAAGCCTAAACCACGTTTTACTGCATTGATCATCCCCAGCTAATTTGGGTCTTATGCCCTAAGAAACCTAAGAAACGAGAATTTGATGCTCTGCCGTGTTGACGTGCGCCAAAGTGCTGGGCCCAGGACTCGTCTTAAGAATGGGACCCATGCGAGTGAGCGATATCATTCTCCTGATACCGTACTCGAGTTAGTGCGGGTCAAGAACGCTGCGGAATGAAGTCTCCGTCAGAACACTCTTCAATAAATAGGATATGAATAAGACAACCAAGAACCAGCCCTATGTGAGACGCATCCTTCACCAGTCGGAACAGTCAAGATGCGGCTTTTGTTGTTGTTGTTGACGGCGGCGATTTCGGCTGCTGTCAGCGCGCAGATAGCCGGGCGAAGTGAAACATCTGCAGTCAATGAGACAGAACTTCTTGGACAATTACCTACATGCGGCGTATGAACTTTTTGAAATATTAATCTTCCCCGTGACATTAATCTAACTTGATGACAGTTGCAATGTCTGTTTGAGGAAATTCCAAAGTCCAATTGTACGGCGACGGATTTGCCATGCATTTGCACAAACCAGCAGCTCAACGAGATGATCACGGTTTGTGTAGCGCAATCTTGCACAATCCGAGAATCACTGAGTATGATCGCCCGCCCTTTCCCAAGAAGTCAAAAGATTCTGACCACTGGCAGCAACCAAGAATGTGACTTCCGCTCTCTGTGAAGTTCCCATCAGGGATCGCAGCGCCGTCGTCTCAGTTGCTGGAGTGGCCGGAGGCGTTCTTGCGGTTGTTTTCTTTCTTCTCAGAATGGTGACTCGCCTGCCACGATTTGGGGTAAGCTTCGGCCTAGATGATGCTGTTCTGACATTCGTTATTGTAAGCTTCCGGCTCCTGGTGGCTGCTTGCCTCAAAATACAGAGATATTGATTCGACTTTAGGGCCTAGCAATTGTATTGGCATACTTCTCATATGTTTGTAAGTTGATCCCCGCCAAGCAGATTGACGTCCGAAGAAGATATTGATTCCTTTTGAAGTGGCATCACATGGTCTCGGGAAGGACATGTGGACAGTCCCATTTGATAATATCACCCACATTCTTTTCGTGAGTATCCCCCTTTACCAAAATCTGAACTGTACCGTTGAGCTTAACATACAATAGATTTACTACATTGATGAGGATATCTACCTCAGTATCCTGCCGCTCACTAAAATATCTATTCTACTTTTCTATCTTCGAGTCTTTCCGCAGAGATCCTTCCGCATCGCAACTTACATTGTCATCGCAATGAATGTGTGTTACTTGATCGCCTTCGTACTCGTCTCCGTCTTTCAGTGTCATCCAATTGATGCAGCATGGCTTAGGTGGGATGGTGAACACCCGGCGAAATGTCAAAATATCAACGCGCAAGGATGGGCGTCAGCTGCGATCAATATGTTTCTCGATATCGTGACTATGATTTTGCCTCTTCGCGAGTTGAGCAAGTTATCGATATCCTTGAAAAAGAAAATGCAACTGATGGTTATGTTTACTCTTGGACTCTTGTGAGTTTTTCCAATTCAACTTGAAAAATGACTAATCTTGCAAATTACTAATTGAAAGATACAGCGTGACACTTGTTAGTATACTACGATTACACAGTTTGGTCGAGTTTTCCAATACGACCAACTTGACTTGTTAGTCTGATCCTTTATTTTGATTTCATCAGCATTTAGGCTGACTGGTGGAAACAGGGGACTACGTACAGTTAGGCTACTGGAGCACAATCGAAGTCGACGTCGGGATCATCTGTGCTTGTCTACCAGCAGTCCGAAAGCTTCTCCGGGGTGTCTTTCCAACTGCGTTCGCAAGCACTGTTCGAAGTGGCGCAAAGACACCTTCTTACCATCATACGCGATCCGCTCTATCTGGTGGTGGAAACCGTTTTGTCAAGGACGGAGAGTACGAACTGCATCACCGAGACGCAGCTCTAGAAGAAGGCGATGCCATGCCGTTGGTTCAGGTAACTACAGAAGTGCAAGTGACTTCTCACTCAGTGACACCGAAAGATGGACAAGCCAATTAAAAGAAACTTCTCTTCTACTACTTGCTGATTGATCAGCATGTACCAGATACGCTTATAGAAATTCGTTTACTCGTGCCTGTCAAAGCAGTATGACATTTTCAAAGCCCCATTTATAGTTCGTAATGTATATTAAAATCATTTAAATACCGTTCTAGCCATGTCGATCACTTTGTGAACAAGAAAGACGGCGTCTACTCGCGACACCTCAAATCTCGCTTAAACAAATTCTATTTCTACGTTGCATCATTCGAGTCATTTCATATCTAGCATGTTGTGATATCAGTCAAGTACTCGATGAAAAAAAGGCTTACCTCTTTAAAATTTTTCTGCTTCTTTTGCGTGGCATTCAGCCGCTTTACTGTAATTTGGACTACCGATAATAAATATGCCTGTGAAAAGGGGCACGTACCCCTTCTCTTATTTGATTTGTTATAGCCCCAATGCAAAAAGTCTTGTCAGATTGGCAGGTCCGGGACAGATTTTCCGGATGCACTTAATCAAAATTTAGGCTGTAATTAGCCTTTAGGGCAAGGATGTTCAGTCACTAACTTTACGTATTACGGAGTACGTTCAGGTGAGGCTTCCGGTAATACAATGGAGTACGGTTAAAAGTTTGAATTCTGACTGTCTTACAAGAGACTGGCCTAACTGCATTTGACTCGAGTCAATGACCTGAGTGACAAGGTACTCTCACGCCTTCACTGCTGAGTATAAGCCAGATGGAATCGTGCCATTCATCAATCTTGCAGAGAAGGTTACTACGGAGTACGTAGCATGCCATACCGCCACGAGGCTTGAGCGGCGTCGGCATGCTAAAAAGACACGGCTGCTTCATGTACATATGCTTAAAGTTCCATACTATTATAATAGTCAATAATTACACCAACACGTATGAGTATGTAACTTATCTAATATCTAACTGGCCTCTGCAATACCCACAGCGGTATATGCAGCACGGGTTGTAAACCTACGTAGTACATATTAGAGTTAGCTGAGAGCTCAACGTTCAAGTCCTAAGCACCTTCCTCTTTACGAACGGCTCGAAACAGCCCGTGGATCCGTTCAGCGTTTCTCCTGGATCAGGTAACTAGATCGGGAGGGTGTTCACTGTTCACTGTTCACCGTTCAAGAACCTGGGTGGAATACTATTCTTCTCTAGTCAGACGAGTCATTAGCGACGAACAGCAACCGCTGATCACTTCTATATTCGCTGTCTGTGAATCAGCTTGACATCCGTCAAGAGTTGATAAAGCTTCGAGAATAGCTCAGACATGCTGGTCCGGATGTCAAAGTAACGCTCGGCTTATCTTACGCCTCTCACGGCCTGGTGTGAATATCAATTGGCGCTGCTCGTCACTCATTCATTCATTCATTCATTCATTTGCTTCCTTTGTCTTTTGTGTTTCACTCCTTGATTCCTGGCATAGCTTGGATATTTTTAAAAATGCGTTTACTAAAGTCGTTTCCTTATCTGTCACTCTTTGCAGCCGCCGTCTCTGTTTAGTAAGTTTTTTCTTGGAGATTGAAAGTATAAATTCTCTCTGACATTCTGCTCCAGTGGCCATCCAAGCTCCCATCACACCCACAAACGTGGCCAGGTTGAGTATGACTATGTCATCGTTGGATCTGGTGCCGGAGGTGGCCCTTTAGCCGCCCGCCTTGCTATAGCCGGATACAAAGTGCTCTTGTTAGATGCCGGCACTGACGAGGGTAATGCTACTCAACAAATGGTACCAGCCTTGCAACTTCAGTCCACCGAGTATGGGCCTCAACGCTGGGATTACTTTGTGAATCACTACACCGACCTCGAGCGACAGAAGCAAGATTCAAAGATGGTATACAACACCACTTCTGGAGACTTATACGTTGGTCTCGATCCTCCGACTGACGCCACGCCACTGGGTATTCTCTACCCACGCGCCGGAACTCTTGGTGGTTGCACTGGGCACAATGCCATGATCACTGTCACAGCTCAGGATAAAGATTGGCAATATATTGCAGATATCACCGGTGATACATCGTGGGAGCCATCGAATATGCTATCATACTTCGAGCGCCTGGAAGCTAATCGGTATCTTCCGACTTCGATCGTTGGACATGGCTATGACGGTTGGCTCATGACAAGCTTGACCTCCCTAGGACTCGTCGTTGAGGATCAGAAATTGTTATCATTAATTCTAGCCGCCTGTACCGCGGCCGGGAAAAGTATTCTGGGTATGATTATAACCACCGTGACTGGCCTCGCAGGTGTTTTGCTCCGTGATTTGAACTCTCCCGATCGAAACTGGGCTACTGGTCCCTTTCAAGTGCCTCTAGCAGTCAAACTTCCAGACAGTTCGCGTACGGGATCTCGCGATTTTCTCATGAATACCATCGCCGCCAAAAACTCGGATGGTTCCCGCAAGTACGTTCTTGACATTCAGCTTGAGACTCTTGTCACCAAGGTTGTCTTTGATCAAAGCGACACTACTCCTCGTGCTGTCGGAGTCGAGTATCTCCAAGGTCAAAGTCTCTATCGCGCCGATCTGCGCTCCAGCACTGCAGGCCCTGGTGTACCTGGAGCAGTTAACGCAACCCGCGAAGTCATTCTATCGGCTGGTGCGTTCAATAGCCCTCAACTTCTCAAACTAAGTGGTGTCGGCCCCAAAGCCGAACTCGATCAATTTAATATCCCGATTGTGGTTGATCTACCGGGAGTTGGAACCAATCTCCAAGATCGTATCGAGAATACAATCATTGGTGAAGCGCCCACCGACTTTGTGATTACGTCCCAATGCACATTCCTTCGCACTTCCCCAGATCCTTGCCTAGTCCAGTGGCAGAACAATAAGATTGATCCCGGAACATACGCCACCAACGGAATTGCCATTGCCGTCTTGCGCAACTCAAGTACTTCTAGCTCCTCATTCCCGGATATTTTCGTTTCTGGTGCCCCTGCCAAGTTCAAAGGTTACTTCCCTGGTTACGCCGATGATTCACTGGCTGATGCGCGGCACTGGGCATGGATCGTTTTGAAGTCCCACGTACGCAATAACATGGGCACAGTAACTCTGCGTTCAACAGATCCGCGCGATACCCCCATAATCAACTTCCGCTACTTTGATGAGGGTGTTACGGCCGGAGGAGCCGATGAACTCGATCTTCAAGCACAGTACGAAGGAATGATGTTCGCTCGTCAAGCATTTTCCGACTTGCTTCCTCTCGACGGCTCCTTCACCGAAACCTGGCCAGGTCCCAACGTTACGACGGAGGCAGACATGAAAGATTTCATCAAGCGTGAAGCCTGGGGCCATCATGCATCATGCACATGCCCGATCGGCAACGATACAGATCCCAATGCTGTTTTGGATTCTAATTTCCGTGTCCGAGGCGTCGACGGTTTGCGAGTTGTGGATGCTTCTGTTTTCCCCAAGATACCGGGTTATTATATCGCTTTGCCAACTTATCAAATCAGCGAAAAAGCATCCGATGTCATCATTGCTGCTGCCAAAGCGAGCTAAATGAGTCACATAGATACCCTATCTGAAAATTTGGAACAAATTTACTCACATTAGTCAGTCAATCTGAGTCCATAGTCAGCCAAATTAATATAAACCTATCAACTCCTTTCCAGTGTACTTCATTCTTCAGATCAGGTGCAACAAAGAAAAAGGCCAACCTACATAATTACCCGGCAACTCATCTCATCTCATCGAGTCGCCTAGCGAAAGCTGTTCCAAGCCCTACTTCCTCGTTTATCCTGAGTACGCGCACGTTGTGGGTAAGTAATAGCTACCTACCTAATTCGGACTGTTTAGGGCTGGCTCGTTGTTCGTACCATCATTGCCCCGAAATGTCTCGTAACATTTCCACCCATTCGAAAGAAAGCTGTTTTTTGAGACTCATGGGATTTTCTCAATATAACGCCATCACTTGTACGTTTCGCGTTTCAACTTTCTCAACTAGTAGGCTTCATATTCTTTTCTCATCCATTGGTAAAACTTTATTATAAGGAGCAGGCTGAGGAGGATGACCTGTGCTTGGGACCACATTTTTAATCAAGAGTATGGTTTTGCGGACAGTTCATTTTCTTTGACTGTGTTGGAGGCTTTTTTTACATAGACTTACAAACGTCAAAATTGAATATGAGACTCAACTTTAATCCTGCATGCCATGTCAAGTTAATCGCTCATGTTGGTAAGTGTATATTTCTAGGCTGAACTCGTCCGCCCAGATTTGTCAAGCCACACAATGTTCCAGTCTACACATAATGGGTTACAAGAACATATCACTATATCAACCGTCTCTGTAAACCTCAAATACAAATCTCTCAAAGGTACGGCTTCGATTCCGTATGAGATAGAAAGACACCCGCATAACCACCGTCGACAGTAGCCTTATTGATGAGAGCCAAGACCGATCTGGCGCTGTCTTCAGGCTTCATAGGTCCTTCGAAAGTGGGCGAGTATTGCTTAAACTTGCCAAACATAGCCATAGCCAATTGTCCCTCTTCCTCCGTTTCTATCCAAACCATCAGCAAATAACCATTCATGCTTCATTTGTCAGGAATGAATTTCATACCAATATTAAGACTCCCAGTGTCCACGGCACCAGGACATACAGCCATGCAAAGCACCCCTTTCTCACGATACACAGCACTGAATTTTGCCACTGCCATATTCAGGGCCGCTTTGCTCATTGCATAGGACGTGGCTTGGTATATATCGGCTTTGAGCGTCATTTCGGGATCTGACATGCCCGATGATATGGCGATTAGTTTCTTTGCGTGACCTTTCAGGATCAGGGACATGAAAGTGTTGAAAAGATGGACTGCGCCGAGAGTGTTGATGCGGAAGTGGTCTATAGCGTCTTGTTCGAGGGTTTTTGGGTTGCGGCTTCTGTGAGGGATTACTTTCATATCAGCTATCCCTAGGAATTTTATGGGGGAATAGAACTTACAGAGCATCGAAGCCGACCAAGCCAGTCTTGGCTTGGAGCGCGGCATTGGCGATGACATAGTCAAGTGTACCGTTGGTTCTCTCAGAGACATACTGAGCCGCTTTCTATCAAACATCTTCGGGTTAGTCTCAATGTCGGTACTAATTGCACTCGTTAGTCTACATACCTCCAACGCCAATGGGTCCGTGGTATCAGCCTGAATGATGTGAATATTGTCCCGGCCAATTTCAGCAGCAACCTTGGCCTCAACGGCTGCTTTGTCGCGGACGAGACCGAAGACGGTATTGGATGGGTTTTCGGAGAGTTGGCGGATGAACTCGAACTTGATGGTGGAGTATGCGTATTAGTTTACATGCCTGAATATATCTTGTGCATGAAGCAGGGATGAGAACGTACACCAAGACCACGCGAAACTCCGGTGATTACCCAGGAAGACATTGTGATGGTTTAGAAGCTGGAAGATACCTAAATAAGGGAAGACTGAGGATGATTCTGATTATCGATGAGCCCAGAAGAGCGGCCATGGTGCAAATATTTATATATCGACTTTGAGCTTCGTTTGCTTCAAATATTGGGATTCCTGATTTCAAATCTGGCATGGGCTTCAAAATGCCAAGATACAGAAAAGTTGCCTGTTTTCCCGAAGCGGAAAGACAGGGGGGCATTAATAATCAGACATTTTTATTAGGTCAACTAACATACAATGGAGTTACCTCTCCACCGCGCGGTGTATTTAAAAAGGAAAACTGGCAACTTTCTTGTAGATGCTTATCAATTTCGTATTTAAAATCTATTCTCTATTCACAATGCATACGAATGAGTGCTGGCATTGCAGAGGTACTGTCCCCTATCCTCTGCCGTCTGAGTGAGTGTGCTGCTTACCCAAGGACTGCAGACTCCAGAGCCATTTGCAACCACGCACGCCCACGCTGCTCCAGGTGCATCAAGTACAATAGACCATGTCAGTATGGTTTGCGACTGTCGTGGCCAAAGCTTACCAATACAAAGCGGAGTTTGACCCATTCCATTCGGGATGGATTCGGGACTGCGAAAAGGATCTCCTCCTCCTCGCAAGCGAGCTTTGTGAATGCGACTTCGTGGGATATCGAGCTTCATTATTATTTACGGATGAATCAAGGTTGGCTGCTTTACATGAATTTGGCTATGTATTACCTGACTCTAATGCTCCGGAAAAGGACTTGGTAGTTATGAGGGATTAAATGCACTTCAAAGACTCGACTTACCGATGGCGCTATCATGGCTGCCAATCGACCTGGCTCATGAGGAAAGAGAACTTCTTGACCACTGTTAGTATAGTTCTAGTATCTCGTAGCTTTTGGTTAAGCTAACACTTGTAGTTATATGCACCGCGTCTTCGACACTAGCCATTTTCGAACCCAACAAGCACGAAATCTTGAGTCTTTTGGTACGTCTCGCTCTTTCAGATAGTTCGTCGCCCTCAATGGCCGTGCTACAATCGGCGTTGGCACTCTCGTCGTTCCATCGGCATGGTCTGCAAGGAGGCGTCTTTCGGTTCAGGGCGCGCGCTCTTCGTACGCTCATCACGTCTTGTAAGCCCGGTATTGAAGTTCCTACGGTAGCTCAGCATATTGCGGCTAGTATGATACTGTGTCATCTTGAGGTATGCTCCAGCTTGGGTCAACATCTTTTTGCTAGAATGAGTACTTATCAACGCTCAGATGCTCGGAATGCCGAATACTGTCTCCCTGTGGTTCTGTAGGTTATCCTTGCTCTACTTGTTCTACTGCTTCCTTGTCATAAAATAGGAAACCTAAAAAAGCTTTTGAAGAAATGGCTAAACTGGATTCCTCATTCTAGGTCATTTGAGCGAAGCGAAATATCTAATCGACAACGCAGGCATCGATAGCCAATATATCCAACGCCAATTTTCCGGACTCCTAAGCTGGGTAGAGTATCATATGGTCATGAGCCGGTTTAGCATCCGACATTGGTAGGTAACTGAAGACTCTCCTAAAGGAATCAAAAAATCCGTACCTGTGGACCAAGGTACTTGCCAGTTACGAAAGGTTAGGTTGAATATCCATGCCTGCACCTTCATTAATCTAACATGGGATAGGTCAAAGATGTATCGCACTACTCACATGAAATCCTTCGATGTTTGTATTTTATGTTCGAGGTGATTCGACGACCGACAGATGTACAATACCACAACGACGAATACGAAAACACCCTGCGTTGCCTCGAACGCAGGATAACCAATATTGTCCCGTCGGCAGCAGAAGCCGATATATCGGATACCACAAGTACAGCCTGGGTGGCTACAATAGAGCTTTTCAAGCTAGCTGCTCTGATTTACCTCAAAAGAGCATCGCGGAACTTTTCAGGAATCTCCCCTCATATTGACGCCATTGTTGAGAGGGCATATGTTCTTCTCGATAGCTTAGAGGACTTCAATCCGGCCTTTCCACTGCTGATTATTGGATGCGAGGCTCGGGCAGATGAGAAGAGATTAAAAATTCTAGAGCATATTGAAAAAGCAATCAAGACCTCGAGTTTGAGGGGCTTGCATGGACTACGAGACATTCTTCAGCAGATTTGGGTGCAGGACGACCTTGCTGTGGATTATGGGCTGGATTATTTGAATAGGTTGGACGCTGTCATCACTTCTTACCGGACTATGCCGAGTTTTGTTTAATAGGCAAGGATCCAACAAATAAGAAAGCTAAGACAATGAACGAAGGAAAGTGTTTTTCTTTTTTCAAAGAGCCAGTGTTAGCCTGACAAGCCAAGATTTCGTAAACTGGGAAATCGGTCTAAAAAGTAGAAGATAAAGCTTGGCTGCAAGCTGCTCATCCATTCAACATATATATAGCATCCTAGGTCTCCTTGAAGATGCTTTACACCATGGCAGGGATATTGATTTCCTGAATGGTCCAGACCTTTCCACCCTGGCTAGAGCTCAATCCAGTATACGTAGCACCAGAAGCAGTGGCGATGGTGCTACCGAAGGCGGGGTCCGCAGAGGCCAGGGTAATAGTAGTGTCGATATACTGCTGGGCGGCAATAGTTCCAGAACAAGAGTTATCGCACTCAGTACCAGTACCGTATCTATCACGGTGTTAGTGACAAGCTGTGTGACTACCATAAGAAGGTGAGGGTTCTTACCCTCTCATGTATGGGCCAGAAGCATAGGAGAAGCTGGAGAGCTCGGCACCGGTGACAGCGTTGGTAACAGTCCTGGTTATGGATTAGCTTTATAGCTTGTCAAATCTTGCAGGGGAAAAGAAGGCTTACTGGGTCCAGGTCTCGTTGTCATCCTCGAGAGTATACTCAATTTTAACATGGTCGGTGCCACTGACAGGGCTGGCGTTGCCATCGTACTGTCCAAAGCTGCCGAAGAGACTGGCACGAACACACCACTGCCCAGTGGTAGCACCGCACCAGCTGTTGTCAGGCCAGCTCTCCAAGGTAGTCTGCACCAAATCTCCGGTGCCGTTGCTCATGCCTGGCCAGAGGAAGAGCTCACCATTCTGTGTTGATGGTGCAGTACCGGGAATAATGGTGGTCACAGCATTGACTATGGTGGATACAGAAGGACCAAGGGAGACGCTTCCGCCCCAGGAATCCCGCTTGACAACATCGTTGCGAGGCAGAGGAACAAAAGAAGCCAGGGCCAAGGTGGGAACCAACGCGAGAGCAGTAATTAGTTGCATCTTTGGGGGCTGTTTTACTGTAGTCCGTAAGTAAAGGTATATCGTAGTGAATAAAAGAAAAGTCTTGTTTTTGAAGTATGATTAAGCCAACCAGTGGATGATAAGTAGAAAATCGGAGGTGGTACGAAGTGTGCAGATAAATCTCAAAATTTCGTCCTTCTCTTGTCCTTAGACAAACTTGTACGGAAATATACTTAGATGGCAAGATAGGGTAGGTGGAAGATTTTAATTCCTCCGGATAAATTGGATGGTCTACATGAGATCACCGGACCCATCCTGCCTGTTTCAAGACGAGATTGAGCACCGGTTTCCTACCTTAAATTTGGAGGCTAGACTAAAACAGGGTCTTTTAAGATCACCATATAAATCAATACGGACTAATTAAAGCTATTTTTGTTTCAGGTTACAGAATAAAGCTTAACTAGTATAGACTTTGGTTGTACACAGGTCACTTCTACCCAGGGGGCATATGGTAAGGTCTTCCAATGACTGGAATGAGCAAAGGGGCCAGGAGATAGAGTGTAAACCATGCTTAGAGATATTTCGAAGACACGGATATGGGTTTAACTGCGAGACGTCATGGCTCTTAATTGCTTTATCCTCAAATTCGATACTTAGTTGAACATCCCACTAGGATCTCTGTTGGCCTGGACTACCCTGACAGCTGCTTCGACAAGTCCATCCACGTCTACACAATGCAACAACGGCCCTGACCGTCGATCATGCTGGGGAAACTTTGACATCTCAACCAATTACTATAAAGAGGTTCTAGATACGGGAGTGACACGCGAGTACTGGTTTGATGTTGTCAATACTACAGCCGCCCCGGACGGTGTTGATCGGGTGGCTCTCACAGTCAACGGCACAATTCCAGGCCCGACAATTATTGCAGACTGGGGCGATACCGTCGGTACGGACTTTCTCTGCTCTTTTAATACGTTTCTTGTTTCGAAGGATTATACTGAGAATGCTAGTTGTGCATGTCCGGAATCTGTTGCAGAGTAATGGCACTTCCATCCACTTTCATGGCATTCGCCAGAATTACACAAATCAAATGGACGGCGTGCCTAGCCTGACGCAGTGTCCTACTGCACCCGGCGGTTACTACAAGTACACCTGGAGGGCCACCAAGTACGGCTCATCTTGGTGGCACTCTCCCTTTTACGTGCAGGCCTATGATGGCGTCTTTGGCGGTATACTGATAAACGGGCCCGCCACAGCTAATTACGACGAAGACATAGGCATCCTTTTTCTTAGTGATTGGTCTCACCAAACTGCGGACCGGCAGGAAATCCTGGCCCTTTGGGATGGGCCGCCGATGGAGGATACAAATCTCATTAACGGCACCAATATCAACAATGTCAACCAGACTATGGGTAAGCGCTTCCAGACAAGTGTTGAGAGCGGAAAACGCTACCGAATACGCCTCGTTAGCGCCGCGGTCAATACTCAGTTCAAGTTCACAATCGACAACCATACCATGCAAGTTATTGCAGCTGACTTTGTTCCCATTGTGCCTTTTACTACTGACATCTTAAGTCTTGGTTCTGGCCAGCGTTACGATATTATCGTGACCGCCAATGCGACTGCAGGTAGTTACTGGATGCGTGCTATCGTCCAGCAATCCTGCTTGCAAAGCAACAACGTTGATAACGGTCTGGGCATCATTCGATACACGAGCAGCAACTCTACCGCGGACCCCAGCTCCATGGCTTGGGCTTCTGCTGCAGTTGATGATTGCAACGATGTCGCCATGGCCAATCTAGTGCCTTATGTTGCCATTGCAGCTTCCGATTCACCAGCGGAAGAGACCGACTATGCTATCAATCTTCTCTCCGGGCCAAACGGTGCTCATCTTTGGGAAATGGGTAACTCCACGTTTGTAAAATAAGTGGAACTATTCTACGCTCTTGCAAATCAGTCAAAATAATTTCAACTGGACACTCGAACAGAATGTCAAGGTGTATCCAGGGCGTGATACGTGGGCTTATTGGATCCTCCAGACTAATATCGGACAACCCCACCCAATGCACCTACATGACCACGACTTTTGGATTTTAGCTCAGGAGTCGGGCACTTTCAATGCCATGTCCGAAAATTAGGGCTTGTGTTGATTACAGAGTCAAGTCCTTCTGCTCCGTATGTATCGTTGAATAAAGAAACTTTAAACCACACGGAGGCATTATTGACGAGGCGAGCTGAAAAAGACACGAGCTGATATCTATCAAAAGAACTGGAGGAATGCTACTGAACAAAATGTCGAACTGGGAGAGGCAGACGCTGGGTAGAGGGAAAAATCAAAACTCTGAAAAGTATTTAAGAGGCCACTAGACCTCATTGACTTGCCCTTCGATTCCTTTTCAAACCAATATCTTCCTATCATTGACATACCAAATTTTCTCTCAAGAGCAAAATGCCAGAATGAGTTTTCGGGGATAGGCATGTGCAGGGTAATAAGTTGAAGGTCGAGGAGATCTCTGGCTATCTGGCCGAAGCCATTTCCAAATGGCCAGGCATCGCCCCGGATGGCCAATTCGAAGATCGAACTGCAATCTATAAACTTATCATCAATGGCCAGAGGGAAATCGATAGAAATGTAACATGGTTTGGCGCTTAGATGTACGGGAGGTATACAATGTTAGGCCACGCAGGAACGCACATAACGAAAAGAAGGCAAAAAAGCACGCAAAGGAGGTAGCGAAAAAACAAAGAGATATTGAAGACAAAACTTCATGGGTATTATGAAATTATACTTGCGCCGAACAAAACCATGACACAGTTTTCGGTGTTTGGGTATGACAAGGGCCAGTCGCGTCCAGAGAGATTTGGGGTGTTCTCATGCTCCCAAGTCCCAGGTACTACCAGTACATGGCGGAATGACGCTCCTAATCGGCGTTATGTTGATGGTGATGCCCAGGTACCAGAATGGGCAAAGGAGGCGGACGCCTTGCTTTCTTTTGAATACGTCGACGATGGTGACGACCACGATGATGATGATGATGATGATGATGATGATGATGATGATGATGATGATGATGATGATGATGATGATGATGATGATGACGACGACAAGAATCTTCAATTACCAAAAAATTTTCAAAGCCTGCTTGGTGGAATCGATGCTTCCTGTACAGCCTTTTCACGAGAAGGATTCAAAGGAAACCTTTTCAATGTGTCCAATACCGAAGGAAACACGTACACTTGTTATGTGGACGGAAGAACTGTCGAGTTCGCGGTCCCTTCCTACCTGACAATGACCTGGGGATCCGAATCGACCTCCTTTCCATCGTTGGAGAACCAAAGACGGAGTTCACGAGCAAGCTCAGCAAAAAGCTCAATTTTGAAGGCGACTTTTTCGGCTTCGGGAGCGAGTTCGAGCGCACTTTTGACGAAACCAGGACGGAAGAGACTTTCAAGAAATATATGGCCAGATATAATCAGGAGATTGTTTACGCTATCTCTTTCAAGGACGAGGACAATGCTGCCAAATATTTGTCTGACGATGCTCTTACGGCGATGAAGACTTGGACCCCGGAAAAGATTGTTGCGTCCTTTGGCACTCACTACACCGCCCAGTCTGCAATTGGTGGTTGTCGGATTGTTTCCTCCTCTCTAGACACGCGTGATGAGTTCACAGAGATAGAAATGTCTACAGCAATTGAGCTAAAGGTAAGCTGTTACTGTGGGACTTGGCTATAACGAGCAGGAGGTCTTCCAACATCCAAATCTGATATCTCGAGAATTTGATTCATATGGGGCTGGAGAGCACTCTAATTTAGAACCTGTGTGATCATAGTACTCTCCATATTCATATGAATCAAAACCTCTAGATATCAGATTTGGATGCTAGGGGGCCTTCTGTTCGTTATAATCAGGTTCTAATATGCTACAAATATCTGGTTTATTGCAATGACAATGGGCTAATGAGGTGTATCTTCTAGGCAAAATTCAAAGATGCCAAGGGAGGAGATGCTGGCAGTGTCAGAGCTGGAACTTCAACTACTGATAAAAAGAGTCAAAAGCTTTGTGAAAGTTTGCAGACTGTCAATACACATACTATTGGGGGTACTGCTACAGACGACAAAGAGATTCTGGATTCATGGCGCCAGAGTCTGACCACCAATCCAGCTCTCATCAACTACAGCTCTACCCCATCGAAGAGCTCGTACCTGCAAACCTGACAGTTGAGCAGAAAGATAAAGACAGAAAATCAGTGACGGCGTCGAAACGCAGTCTGGTGAAAAAGGCGGCTAGAGCTCTCATTGACGCACAGGCCCCGGTTGATCACTGCACTGTGCTCGCTATCAAGGTTCTACTCAAGCCATACTATAGTGATCTCGGTAGTCACACGAAGCATGACCTCTCTGTGGCACATCCCGATGTTCCCAAAGGCTGGCGCCGTATGGCACAATTTGCTCAAGGAGTTAGCGTAAAATACGCATTGCAGGGGCAGAGCTATACTTGGGCTGTGCGTGCAAACCCCAATCTCGACCTTCTCGGGACTCATGGATCATGTCCATGCCCTGGCGTAGTTGCTGCTACTCACGTAAACATAATCTGGACAGGACGTCCAGACATTTATATTGGTGAAGGGATGCCGTCGGCTCCGAAACCGTATAATGGGAAACAGATCAAAGACGACTACACGAAAATCATAAAGGCAGGTTGTTCTTTTGGGCTGGGACTCGATGTGAACAAGCCTCTCAATGGCCAGTACATCCCACTGGGAGACATCTTTGAACCCTTACCATATAGCCAAAAGGAACTTACAAACTTGAACTCCTCGGCCGTATTCCACAAGGATATGATAATCAAGCTTAAGAAGGTGGGTCAAGACCAGCCTTGATGTTCACTGGATTTGGGATCATTCTGGCTCGAGAGCTGCGACTGATGTCACAGTCCTGGGCTTGCCAATTTCCAGGGGTAATTTATGGCCTAACGACGAGACTTTGTTGATGGAGCCTGCCCCGGAGATGTCAACTGCATTGCCGTTCTGGTGCGCAGAACGTTCAGTTGATCCTACCAAGTTTGATGGAATCACTTTGGATTGGAGCAAGGTCAAGATTTTGCGCAATGAGTGGTTGTCCCAGTGATTGTTGAGATACTTTGTAACGCTCATTTTGATTGCTGTGTTTTGGTCGTCTCCAATGGTAAGGAAGATATCAAACGAGGCTGTGGTATGGTGGATCAGAGGTCTTTCGGTTTTACATGAATAGCTGCCCCATGCAATTGCTTTTTTGATCTCTGAGGACACTGCTCCAAATTGAAGTTGTTTCGATCCGTAAGAAGTGTGCAAATTATCAATAAAGAAGAAAAGGCCATCCACCACTCCCATACCTAGATGGACGGGGAAGAATCATTAGTCGAAGATACTGAATTATCACCTGGCCACATATCAGTGCGTTTCTTCCATGCTGGACAAGATTGCATGTATGAGTGAAAGTCGAGAATCAAGCTGTAAAGAAGATTTCGTCTGTCTATATGATATTCCACGTGACTGGCTAGCTCCTTCTATCAAATCGATGATACACAGCCTCAATTCAGCCTTGTCAGTTCCGCCTGCACTTGATGGTTGTAAATACGTGTACGACCGAGTCAAATACATGCATACATAGCCTCGGTTCGCCGTCAAATCAGCGGTAAATACATGTACTCGTGACCGTATGGCCGCCATAACCGCTAGGATCGCACCTTCTGCTTTGGCGCTCTTCGATCTTCCAAGCTGACCACGACTTTTTAACATTCACCTGATATTTTTTTTCTTCCTTTCCCATGAAATGCAGTACTGAACATTCGACTTAGAACAAGGATAATGAGAAGCCGCCCAAGATGATCCCAAGGTCGTCCGCAGACTTTGACATTGCAATCATCTGTGCCTTACCTGTTGAGTTCGATGCCGTGGAGGCTCTATTCGATGAGCACTATGATTCTGCAGCTTACAAAAAGCAGCATGGTGACGCAAACTTCTATCGGACCGGGAGGATCCATCGACATAATGTTGTATTGGCATGTTTACCAGAAATGGGGAAACGGAGCGCTGCTAGTGTCGCATCGAGTCTACAATGCACTTTTACGAATATATACTTGACCCTACTGGTTGGCATTTGCGGAGGTGTACCCTATCTTCCAGCGACAGGCGAGACGGGCGAGACGGAGCTTATATTAGGGGACGTTATCATCAGTTTCAACATCGTCGAATATGATTTCGGAAAGCTATACCCTGATAGATTTCAGCCGAGAGACGGATTGATAGACACCATCGGCCGGGATCGACGTGTTCGCACGCTTTTAACAGCTCTAAGGACCTCCAAGTTACAAAATGAGTTCCAACAAAGACTCTCAAATTATCTTGCGGATCTCCAGCATTTGGATCGAAGATGGGACTATCCAGGTGTCGAACACGATAGACTATATGAAGCAAGCTATCGCCATAAACACCACCATTCAGGCTTCGAAAGGAACTGTATTTGTGATGAGTTCCAGTCGAATGAAGATCCCGTCTGCGATGAGGCTCTTGAGAGTGATTGTAGCAAAACTGGTTGCAACGCCAAGCTGGCTAATCGTAAGCGTCTGTCTTCATGTGATCCATCGCCTCAAATACACATTGGGACCTTGGGTTCTGGAGATACTGTAATGAAGTCAGGAGAACATCGTGATAGGCTCGCCAAAGCAGCCAAGATTATCGGCTTCGAGATGGAAGGGGCAGGTGTGGCTGACAGCCTACGTTGCCTTATCATCAAGGGTATTTGTGACTACGCGGACAGTCACAAAAACAAGATGTGGCAGCGGTATGCCGCTGCGACTGCCGCGTCTTGCTGCAAAGCTTTTCTTGAAATTCTACCAGAAAGCATGCAAGAAAGTGCGCCTTCGCTTGTTGAAGATGAAGGTACCGCTTTCCATGTTGTGGTCAACGGGGTTTCTAGTACGTTTGAGCTCAAGATGTTTTACATGCCCATTACTCACATCATCTGTTTTAGATGACAGGCAGCCAGAAAAGGTCTATTCTACAATTACTTCACGACGGCCCGGATCGACTTCCCCGGATGCTCAAGATGACTATCGATGGGACTTCACTTCGACATCCTCTTACATCAACGACTTGGAGCCCCATTTGAATGCGCTTGAGAAGGAGCTGCACCGAATAAAGGGCAACATCGCAAACCCTTTGGTCAAGAGCGTATTAATATTAGGTGTTACTCAAGCGGTTAAAAACAATCAGCAGATCTTACGAAGTTCCCAAGGAATGGAATCCTTCCGAGTATCATATTACAACACTAGATTCGGCAGGATAATCTCTCGGACGCGGATCGATAGAAAGACTATAAGAGCAGTAAAAGACGCCGAAATCTGCACTTATTATAGGACAACAACGTCATTTATATTTCATCCTGCATCTTGGCTTATCAAAATCGGCTTCAAGTACGGATTGGAAGCAATGATCACTAAATCCCAGGCTGGATGGCAATACAACATACTCCCAGTGCGTTCTGTGCCTGACGATGCCCTGATATTCGAATTTTGCGAGCTCGGTAACGTGGATGCTGTTCGTGAGCTTTTTCGAAGAGGCGACGCCTCAGTTTTAGATGTTGATAGTTACGGGTGGAGGCCGTTGCATGTATGTGATATTTCACATCTTGATCTATGATGGGCCCCATTTCAGTGTCAGCAAGTGCACAAAACTACCCATCTCGCAAATATGCTAATTTCTTTTGTCTTGCTCTAGTTTGCTGCCCACAGGGGACATCTTGACTTGGTCAAATTTCTCCTAATGCAAGGCGCAGATAGGGCAGCAAGCATATACCACAACCTGTGAGTTTTTGTAGGTACAGATATCATTACTGATTCGACCTAACGCGTGAATAGCACCCCTGCTGCCCTAATACCATCGAAAGGCGAAGCCATAGAATTGCTGCGGCTGTTTGATGATTGTATTGATTTATCTGAGCCGGACTCTCAAGGATGGAAAATTTTTACGACTATCGCAGGCGGTTGGGATGATTTCGAGGATAATGTCACACATAGTGTCATCGCTTTCTTCCTTCGAAAGTATCGAATGGAAACACTCGACAATTATTATGAGCCGCCCATTCGGCATGCTTTATGGATGGCAGTTATCTTTATGGCGGATGCGAAGAGCGTTCAGCTCCTCTTGCAATTCGATCCTCAAACACATTCTGTCGACAGCACATTCCGTTCTGACATCATATCGCTTCCTTTAATTTTTGATATAGTTTGGGCGCCTCATGTCACCACGGACATTTTGCGGTATCTGATAGACGAAGGAGCAAACATCCACCGTGTACACAAAGGTGAGACTCCAACGTCAATGTCACTTCAGCTATCCTTTCTGTTTCTAGCCTGGCGTGATCGATTGTGGGTTATATTTCAGAATTTGGGTGAGTTTATTACGTCCGAGAATTCCACCACGACCATATTAAAGCAATCTGGTTGGCATCCTGATACACTTCGAATTATTTTTTCTTTGAGTTTCAATGAAACTCGCACTTACACCCCAGAGTCATTTGCCAGGTTCATGCGCAACTCGCGTTGTGAGAGACACGAGTACTTATGGGTGGAGCCTTGGTGGGAGACTTTGAAATACCGCGTGAGAACACATCAACACATATCATCCATGCTGGAGGAAGCTGGTATGTATCTTGATAAGAAATACTTCGGCGAACTATATTCGGAATCCACAGCCTGTTGTGATGGTGAAGATGGTCATATTATGCCCAAGATCCCCTCACATGAGCAACTAGGCCATTTAAGTCGGGCAGAACATGATTTCTATGGTCGAGGAGGAAATTGGAGATTTCACTATACACCAGGTGAAGTATGGTGTCGGGGCTGTCTAATGGAGCAGGAGAGTCTTGACGAGACTTCGAGTGAGGTGTCTGATACAGAATCTTCAGACGAGGATGCTGACATGGAAGGTTCTGGTACTGAGGAAGAAGAGGAGGAGGAAGCACGAGATGATGATGCTTCAGATACCTCTCTTGACTAGTTTGAGTATAATATATATATATATATGAACTGATGCTTACATATGTAGAATATAAATCCAACTAAGTTGTGCATGCAGATTCTATTATCAACAACGATATATCTAGGCCGCGCAGACATCAATCGCCTATTGCAAATTCACAAACAAGCCCCCATCAACCAATATTTGCGCACCAGTCTAACGAAGTCAGTCCATGCACCACTTAAAACCACAAAAACAACATCAAGGAGCAATAAAACTTACAACATAACCACTCAACTCCTCCGAAGCCAAAAACACCGCCGGCCCCGCCAAATCCTTGGGCTGCCCCAATCTTCCCAACGGTATCCTCCCTTCCATATACGTCCTCTTCTTCTCATCCGCCATATCCGCATCATTCAACTGCGTCCTAATCGTGCCCGGCAACAACGCATTACACCTAATATTATACTTTCCCAACGCAACGGCTGTGGACTGCATGAGCGATAATACGCCCGCCTTTGTGGGACAATAGTGGCATTGTTGCCCGCCGCCGACTAGAGCTGAGATGGAGCTAATCCCGATTATTGAGCCGCCAGCTGGTGTTTGGTGCAGGGCCATTTGGCGGCCTGCGGCTTGGGTGGCGTAGAATGCGCCGCAGAGGTTGATATTCACCGTTTGAGAGAGGAGGGAGGGCTCAATCCTGTTTTCGTTAGTCATACATTTCCTGCCTAGGGTCGCGGGGAAAAGTAAGGAGAGGAAGGGGTACTCTAAGAATTCAGCAAACTGGCAAACACCAGCATTACTAACAAACACATCCAACTGACCAAACGCCTCGACAATCTTGGCCACAAAATCCGCCCCGGTCTCGGGTTTGGAGATGTCGCCTGCCACAGTGATGAATTGTTTTGTCTCTGTTGAGTTGCTATTGTTGAGCTCGCTAATCACGGCCTGTGCATCTTTGTGGAATGCTTCCACGAGCGACTCATCGCTTGGACCGCCGAGGTGGTTGACGGCGACTTTCGCGCCGTGGCGGAGGTAGTCTAGTGCTATTGCCTGTTGTAGAGGTTGTCAGTGTGATACGAATGAAGAGTGCGCAGGTGAGGAGGAGGCGTACTCGTCCGATACCAGTCAGACCACCTGTTATGCCGCAGACTTTGCCTACTAAAAGCTGAGGCGTCGCCATATTTTCTATATATTCAGAATATCGACGGGATTGCAGATTGTCGTAGTATTGCTGTTATTTCTGGACAGCTGAGGTTGATTGGGGGATATATTCTTCCCCGCAGTCTATGTATGATCTCCTCAGTATATCCGACAGTTCAATGCTGTTCGCTATGCTGTACCTATTGGTATATCTCCCTCCTTTCTATAAACAGACAAACTTCTCTTCAGCAAACATCCCACTTTGTCTCCATAAATAATGTCTGCTCACACGCCATACAAAAAGGCGACTGTAACTATGGGATTTTTTTTTCAGTGGTTGTACCCCACAATCTGACACCATAGCTCGGTATTTCGGGGTATGTCTTGCCGAGTCCGGAAATTGTGTGGGAGTGTTTTGCTGGGGGCTGAAGTTGCATTTGATTGAAGAATTTCTTGTTGGGATTCTCTTCTTAGGCATTTCACGGGCTAAAGGTGGCTAGCTATTTGTATTAAGCGAGTTATTTGCGCATTACCTGCATGGCAATTAGGCTAAAGACAGTTTCTTTCATGGTTAATCGATTGATTTTAGGGTTGATCTAGTGCAAACCAGGTATTCAAATCATATAGTATCGTTAAATGTGATAAATACATGCGTAAGAGTCTAAACACTATGATATAAAGCTAGATCTATGATGCTCAATTACCATTGGCCTGCTCTTGAGTTGGCTCCTCCGCCGTCGGCGCTGGCAGACTCTTAGCAGGGGCAGGGTTGAGGAGTGCAGATGCAGGAATCAATGGAGCAGCCGGGTTCAGCTCAAGACCAAACCCAGGCTTGTCAAGTTCAGTAAGATCAAGATATCCCTTGGTTGGGATGGGTTCGTTCAAAAACAGGTTTCCAAACACAGGCTCCACCGTCTTACCATCGGGGGAGTTGGCGAGGTATTCTTGGAATGGAGTATTGGGTTGAGATACGACAAAGTGGTAGGAGTATGATCCGGAGGCGTGAGGGACGACGGGGATATCATAAGCAGCTGCCATGGCGGAGACTTTGAGTAACTCAGTAAGACCACCGAGCCACATCACGTCGGGTTGGATGATATCCAAGTTGCGTCCTTCAATCAACTTCCTAAATCCGTATCTGGAATATTCGTGTTCACCAGTGGTGAATTTGACAGTGGGGTGAGCTTTCTTAAGAAGAGCATGACCGTCAAAGTCGTCTGGAGTAAGACACTCCTCCCACCAGTCAATGTGCAATCCCTCTGCTTCGGCACGCTTAACGAGCTCGATCGTGTAGGGTACGTTCAATGACATGTAGCAGTCCACTCGGAGAGGAAAATCAGGGCCAACGGCTTCCCGATGTTTGCGAAGGTACTCGATGTTTCGTTTCAGGCCATCGATACCCTCATCTGGTCCGTAAGGAAGAGCAACCTTGGCGCCAATGAAACCAGCTTCCTTTGCGATTGCGGGCTGAGGACCGGTGCAGTAAAAGTGTAGTCTCTTGCGAGTGGCGCCACCAATCATTTTGTAAACTGGCTCTTTGCGAATCTTGCCCAAAAGATCCCACAAAGCCAAGTCAATGACAGAGATGACAGCAGTTGTGATTCCCTTACGACCGTAGAACATGGAGCCGCGGTACATTTTCTCGAACATATCGTTGATGTCACGGGGGTCTGCAAACAAATGTCATCAATTAGCTTGGTGTCCCTGTCCATCCACTTGACAAATGTTCAAACCTACCGCTGCCAATTAAAAAGCGCTCAAAATGTTGGTGTACAAGCCAGCATGCTGGTGGTCCTCCGAAGCCAGTAGCGAACCCCTTGGTGCCGTCACTCGACTCAATCTCAACACAGAATGAACCCAAAACATTGATACCCCAGCTCGTTCTCGATGCACGGTACTGTTCCCACTTCGCCATTGGGGTCGATATCGAGCTGTCCACCAGCCAGTGACCGCCTTTCACCTAGATTTCGTCCTTGTTAGCATGTCGCATGACCATTATCCAATCGACAGAAGCATCGTACATTATGATAGTCGCCTCCGGAACCAACACCTTGAATAATAAACGAGCGCACGTGCTTGATGGTGGGGAATGAAGATACTGAAGCCATGTTGCCGGTATGGAATGAATTCAAATCACCCACGGGAGACGACAAATTGCAAGAATAGAGAGAAAAAGAAGGACGAAATGAGAAAGGCCATAAGAACTTCTTATGAACAATACGAACTGAGGCCTCGGACATCAGTCCGGATGCGCCCAAGGAAGGAGGCCGTCGAGGGCAGGCGTCATGGCGGTCGGTCTCGGGTCAATGCAACCCGAGCTTCTCCAACCCCGCGATGCCGAGGATATCGCGCTGAATCCCGATTGGCTGCTGATGGGCTGTCTACTTTGTAGTAGTCCAGAAGGAAGAACTCTGACAGCGAGAATTCTCCGAGGAGCGCCAGCTTCTTCAGGCACGCCACAGTTCTAGTGCTGCTTCCCGAAACGGCCTAGTGCAATGCCGAGAAAGAATCTGGGGAAAGTCTGCCCTGATTGGCTGTTTTCCTGACTAAGCCATGTGTCGCTGCGGGGTCAGGCCAATCACGTTTCTTCCTGAGGCAAGCACGGCCGACCTGCTCCTTCCTTTAGTCCTCGCCGCCAGACGTTGCAGTCTCCGGGTTTCCGCTGACGAAGCTACAATACACTACCTTATTTTCTTACTCTTCTTCTTGTCCATTATCCGCATCAAGCATGCAGTGATTACCCGTGCGATCTGCCGAGTTGCGGATCTGTATGGGACCGAATCTCTTCTGGTCACTTTTTTCAATTCGGATACAGTGGCCATTTCATATCCCCTCCATGTACTTTATCATACCGAGTATCCCGAGCAAGGTGAATCATGGAGGCTCCTGGCAGGTCTTCCCCACAGAATGGGGACAGGCACGTGCATGACTATGAGCAAGGGCAAAGTCCTGAGGTGGATTGGTCCGCTGCAGAGTCCGATAACGATCAGTTCATGGGCTCGAATGGCTCTCAAGCATTGCGCGGGACGAAGAGAAAGCGTCCCTTGATGGTCTCGTAAGTTGTACTTGCTTTGATCTTCGCATTGCAGTCCCCCCGCGTTCTCTTTTCAGCTGCCAGACTGACCGCTCTAGATGCGAGTTGTGTAAACAGAGAAAGGTCAAGTGCGGTGGGTAGTATGAACATTTTTGCTTGTTCATTGCTAATGTCAGCTTGTAGACCGAGCTCAACCTAGCTGTGGGTGGTGCGCGCGTAATGCACAAGTTTGCGAATATAAAGAACGCAAGAAGCCAGGCCTGCGAGCAGGCTATGGAAAGGAATTGGAACAAAGACTCGGTCAGACATCTGCCAAAAATGTGATTGCATTTCAATAACTGACTACTGATGGTTGACAGACCGGCTGGAGGAGATTATGCAGACACAAGCTCGGTTGATCGAGAATCATATTATACGCAACCTTCAACCACAACCGGACCACAGTCAACTTCAGCACGTACGCATATCGTCATATGTCTCTCATGGCTCACCATCGGAGCCCTCGACGGCGACAGGACCGAGTCCTCAGACTTCAGTATTTGCTGGCGAACCGGCTGCTTATCAGCTAACACAAAGGCTGACCGATCCAACTATCAATCAGCGCAATGCGATAGTGGAAAGTCCAACAGCAACATCCAATAAGATACATAACAACTCCATGCTCTCCAACGGAGTTTCTCACTCTACTCCGCACTCCCAGGTTCCATCACTTCCATCGGTTCCTGACCGAACCGGCACCGACTTTTCTCACAATGATTCCTCATTGACTGTTCCTGTCAGTCTGTTCAGTAATCAAGAACAATCTCTGTCAGATTCTGAGCAAGACTTGCCACCTTATGATTTACTTTATGCACTAGTGGATTTGTACTTTGAGCACGTCAATAGTTGGTGTCCCATCCTACATCGCAGATCTACCTTGGATACTTTGTTCGGGCCGTCTCCATTAGAAGAAGCGGATCGAGTGGTTCTGCATGCCATTGTTGCAACGACTTTACGTTTTTCAGTCGATCCGCGATTGAATGCCGTCAACCGAAAGCGTTACCACGAAGCATCAAAACAAAGAGTCCTACTTTACGGTCTCGAGAACTCTTCGGTCAAAGCTATTCAAGCATTGGTGATTCTGTCACTCGATTTTGTTGGCTCTTCAAATGGGCCCCCAGGTTGGAAGCTCCTAGCCTTGATAGCTCGTTCGGTTGTTCAGCTAGGCTTGGCTGTGGAAAGGAATTCGGCACTCGATGCGTCACTATATCCATCCATCTATACTCTACGAGCAAATGTTCTGCCTGATTCTGAGACATGGATTGAAGATGAGAGTCGCAGACGTTTATTTTGGATGGTTTATTTACTGGATCGATACTCCACAATTGCCACCGCGTTTGACTTTGCTTTGGACGAAAAGGAAATTGATCGCAAACTGCCTTGCCGAGAGGAATACTTCATCCGAAACCAGCCAGTTGAAACCAGATGGTTCCGTGTCGCTGGCGATCGAGGCGAATACAATACTCATGGGGACAATGTAGGCTCTTTTGGATTTTATATTGAGATCCTAGGTATACTATCACGTATACATATCTTTCTCAAACGGCCTGTGGATATTGGAGCACTTTCAGATGTTGAAGAATGGCAAGCAACATATCGAAAGCTGGACAGTGAGCTCTCGGCGTGGGAGTTCAACCTGCCGACAGAATATGCTCTTGAGAATGCGTCTCGTCTATTCCAGACTTCGAAGACAAAGAAGGGGTTTCAATGTGACTGGGTGATGCTTCACGCTACATATCAAACGTGAGTACTTTTCTCAAGTAGACCTGAACCCAGGCACTAACGTTATTAGAACTGTGATTCGCCTCCATTCCTCCGCCGCATATCCCACCACACGATCTCCTATATTCACACCCTCCTATAGTGCCAGTCAACGCTGTCTACTAGCGGTCGACAACATCCTGACACTAACTCGATTCGTTGCCGAGAACAGCATGCTCGACAAACTCGGCCCACCATTCGCCTTCTCCCTTTGGGTCTCAGCTCGGCTATTGCTCGTTCACGGGTCAACGATTGCCCACACAGTGAGCCCGGATATCTACCTGTTCGTGGACACACTAGCACAGATGGGCCATTACTGGAAAGTTGCCGAACGCTACAGCACTATTCTAAAACGCGTCCTCGACGAATATAGCGAATACGAGCAAACGGCAGGCATCGAAAGCGAGCGCGTCACGCCATCTTCCGTCAAGATACTAGCAGACATGCGACGTTGCGCCTTTGACCTTGACTTTCTCATCTCTCGCCAGCCACAGCATCCTCATAATAACAAGGGCGTTTCCGACCCCAATGGATTGATGGCATTGCAATCTGCCAACGCCGCCGCCGCAGCAAAACAGAACACAGACACTACCGGCTCTCTCCCCATGAGCCGAAGCCTCACAAATAACGACTTTGAATACCTCGATGTATTCGGATTCTTCAACGTTCCTCGCGTACCGAACATGCCAACACCATTACCAGGACTTGGCATGACTACACCAGATGGTAACGGGCCTCACAATGCCAACAACAACAACAACAATAATAATTTGAGCACCACCAATCCCATGTCTATACATGGCCTTACGACGGTGGCGAGCAATAATGAATTTAATATTACGAATTATCTGGTGCCGACACCAGAGACGGATTGGTTATTTCCGCAGCCGCATGGTTAGATAGGTCTCTGATCTTGGAATAACATTATTGATTTGGTGTTCTTTCGGCCCATTTTCGGTTTGTATTTCTAGAGTAAGCTGTTTTGAAGGTTGGAATTGATAACATGCAATATGTGTGGATAATGTATGTAAACCAAGTATGTATTGTTCTGCTACGAGGCTACTCAATAACCTCAACCTCAATACCCCCCAAAAGTTTTAGAAAACAGAAGAAACCGACCTGCAGCCGTGACATAGAAAGGAAACTCCAAGTGATCAATCCACAAATTCAGGAAGACGGGGGGAATGGTCGAACAGAATGAGACATAATAATGCAACAATAACGGATCTAACACACAATGAATCAAAGGAAAACACAAGGCCCAACGAGCAAACGAGACGCGTAAAAAGTATTTTCGAACTCGGGTTGGGGACTAGTTAGCAGCCTCTGGATCGGCGGTATCGACCTCACAGTATCTCATGAGCGCATCGATAAATGCTTCGGTGGTCGATGACTGGCCCATTTCCATGTCGACAGGAGCTTCCTGATCCAAGCGATCTATTTCTTTAAAGATACCTGCAGCCTTGAGGGCTAGTCTTTTAATTCGATCATGGGCGTATTGATGACGATGTGTGGCTTCCTTTGACATGCCGCGAGGGTCTTGGGCCATCGCCGCTAGAGTGTTATTGAGACCTCGTGCTCGACATTGAAGTGCGTGGTCGAGAGCTGGGATGATAACTTCCCGGCCAAGAGTGTTCGCGCCGGCGTTCGATGCGGAAGAGGTGAGGTTACTGGAGGTTGATGTTGTTGATATTTGAGAATCGACACTCCTCCTTCTATTTTCGGGGTTTCTGGAAGTCTCCGGTTGTCGAGACGGCTGAGGCGCTGACAACGACGGCAGAGGCTGAAATGCAGGAAGAGCTTTTTGCTCTGGTAATCCAGCGACACGTTGAACGACTGGATTGGGAACCGGGAGGACGTTTGGAGAAGGCTGTTGTTCTTGTCTTGTGTAGGAAGCTGACACTTGGCTGCCCACCGGCTTGCGGCTTATATTCTCGGCATGAGTAGGAGTAGGAGTTCCTTGCTGTCGGGACTGCGGCCGAGTTGGGGTAGAGTTTGGTGATCCGGCAAGATTCAAAAATGTCAAGTCAGAGGCAAGTGATTGTTGGAGAGCTTGATCGTAGTCTTTTGTAGAAGGGCTGTCATTCTCTTTGTTGGCTATTGAAGATTTGTCCAGACGTGATGGTGTCCCAATGAAAGCACGAGCCTGTTGCGGTTTTTGCGGAGATTGAGGTAGAGGAATTTTTGTAGGGGATCCTAGAGGTTTCGGTATGGAAGTCTTTTGCTTTGTAGGAGATTGCGGCGGAGAGTTGATACGGAGGGTTTCTTTCGAGGTGTTTTCAATGGCGTCACTTTCAGTCTTGACTACTCTATTGGAGTCTGACGGCCATGGATCATGGCTTTGATTGCGGACATTTGCTGCTGCACCGCTCAAGGCTTGAAGACCAGCATGCCTGCCTGCTGGTCGAACGGTTCCAAAGTCCCATAAGTCTTCGTCGTCTGGGGTAGGTTTTGATGGTGGCGGTTGCTGGCCATGATCATCATCATCATCATCTGGAGTGCCACGTCCGTGGATTGCCTGCCAGCGCTCGTGTCGTTCGATCAACTCAGTCAGGTATGTTGTTCGTTTGGCCTTCTTCAAGAATGGGTGTCGCAGTAGCTCCTTTGCCGAGGGTCGCTCTCTGGGATCACGTCGAAGACACAAACCCACAAAGTCCTTGAATATTTTGCTAAAATTCCCTTGAAGTGTTGGGGGATTGTTCTTTGGAATCAAGAACAACACTTTCATCGGATGGATGTCAGAGTAAGGCGGTTGCCCAGTCGCCAATTCAATGGCTGTGATACCAAGGGACCAGATATCCGCTTTATAGTCGTAGCCAGATTGTTTGATCACCTCTGGTGCCATCCAAAAAGGCGTTCCCACAAACGTATTCTTCTTGGTCATAGTAGCACTAAGCTGACCAGAGACGCCGAAATCAGCGAGTTTCACTTGACCATTTCCACTCAGCAATATGTTTGCAGCTACACAGCCGAAGTCAATCACAATGCCATTAAAGATCCACAAATGCCAGCATACCTTTAATATCTCGGTGTAGTTTTTTGTCACTGTGGAGATAATCCAGTCCCAGCAGTAGCTCCCTTATGATAATCATGATGTAGTCTTCGGGTATGATTCCTGGTCGTAAAAGATCTGAGCAACTCCCGCCAGCACAAAACTCCATCACGATCCAAAGGTCCGATCCTTTGAGATATGAGCCGAGGTATTTGGTAACGTAAGGCGAGTTCATGGTGGACATGATGGAAATCTCAGTGATGATGTCCTCCACCTCATCTTCGGCATTTTCAACGTCTATGATCTTGATTGCAACAGATTGGCCGGTACGCTTGTCGACACTACATAAATAAAATGGTTAGAAGGATGCGATTGAGGAATTGCATAAGAAGTTCAGCCACGACATACCCTTTGTAGACTTTACCAAAGCTCCCACCGCCTAGAGATGCGACATTAGCACTATGAACAAAGCGAGTAGCGGCTCTTCACGTCTGATTGATAACGTACCAAGGCAGTTTTGTTTGGTGTAAAGCGTTTCTGGATCCGCAACTGCCTGCATTTTGCGCCGAGTCCAATAGCCTAATCCAACAGATGTGACGCGAGATCTGACGAAAGCGAGTTGGAAAGCTGCGTATTATACGTAGTTCTTCGGCCCGCGTCTGCGAACTTGCGTTTATGAGTCGGCGAGTCGAGGTGTAGGTGTTCAGCTCCTTGTTATCAAGGGCGCCAGCAAGGAGTGGTAATGGGCCCGCGATTAACTTCCACGAGCGCTCAAAAGGTTAGCGCTTTTAGCCACGTCGAGACCTTTGGCTTTCTCTAAGATTCAAAGTACATGTATTCGCCGGGAATATCCCGTCAATTCTAGAGAGTGATTGGAGGACGTTGAAGAAGTTCGTAGGAGAAAGGAGTGTGTCGTCCGACTGTTGATCGCAAAACGGTAGCTGATGCTGAACAATATTGGGCCGAATTAGTCAAAAAGCGAAAAGGGCGTTGAGATTTCTGATTCTGTTGATGATTCCTACATTAGCCACTCTAACGAGGTCAAGGGTTTTGGTGGTTGATTCGACTTACTTTGGGTGAGGTGAATGATTCAAGTGCCTGCCCAATGACTTTATTGGACGTAGTATGAGGTACTCGATACTGCTCATTAGAAGTTGAACCGTGCAATGCAAGTCGACATTATCATAAAGTCATGCGCATCATCTCAATCGTGACAACAAGAAATAAATAAATAAACAACAATCACCCGCTGGTCACATCGTCCCATCCGTGATAGCGGCTAAGAGGCGGCAGCTTGTAAAGTTGTAAACAACCTGAGGAGGTGCGATTGGCGGGGTACCGCTGTTGCTTGTATTGTAATACGTACTTGTATTGATACGTCGTAGAGTCGCCCAAGTGACGTATGAGAGAGAGGTCGGTCCTTCAGGTACGCAACTATTATGATTGGCTGCTCCACCTTCGTTCTGTTTTTGTTTATCTAGATTTTGTGTATTACGGTTACACCATGCTGTATCTTATTTCCATCAACTACTACGTAGTAAAACATAGTTGTGACTATGTTAGCCAAAATAAGGACACCTTAAACTGTAATCATCTAGTCAGGTCATTATCATTGTACGTAGTCAAAGCTGTCATGAGTTCTAAAACACGAAAGGGTGTTGCAAGCACCCTCTAGTCAAAATATGCACAGGCACATGTCATTAAGTATCGTTCATGGAAAACATGCTGATGAATCTCAAAATGAGCGCAGACAAATCCATCAGATCCGTAAAATAGATCCATGTAACGCCTCAGTGTATGCAGATTCGAGAAAGCGGATAGTAACGGCCGAATTAGACTAACTTAGTCTTCCAAGTATCCTATCATCACAGTACCATTCTTGAGACCGGCATCTTGAATGGTCGTGTCGAGCTCGTCAATCAGGTTCTTACCCATCGCATTGAGTTCAAACACAACGCCTGCCTTCTCCGCAAGCGGTGGCTCTGACTTGAGCCATTCGTAAATCCGCCGTACGGGGTCTGCCAGGGCGAACCGGCGAATAACTCTACCGGAAGGATGGCGGAACTGAATACGAGTGGTAGTGGCCGGGTCCGCAGGTGGCTCCGTGTGAATGCGATCAGAAGGAATAGATCGGAAGGCAGAAACACCAGCATCCTCTGCTGCCGCTTCTTCTTCTGCCAGTGAGATTTTCTCACTATCCTCGGCTCGTCCTTTACCCTTTAGGTCACCAATACTCCGAGTCAGCTCATCCGGATCAGCCAACCTCTCCGCAGTATCAGCTCCTTCGAGACTATTCTTCAGCGCCATCTCCAACATTTCTTCTTCGGTCATTGCTTCTATTTTCTTTTCTCTAGGAACTTCGGGTTTTCGTTTCGCGACGGGATTGCGGGCGTTCTGTTTGAGACTGTATCGGTCTAGAAATTCATGGAGCTGCATGAGGAAATCTGGAGCCTTGATGACTGGGGCCCCGGACCACACTTTGACTTGTTCTCCAGTGCGAGGATCGACAATGGCGATGTGTGGATAATTGTCTGATACATCACTTCCTTGGAAGTAGTATTGCAAGTAAGGCATACCCCTTTCGTCATCCTTGTTGTATTGCAAGAACATGAAATTCTCTTTGACTGTATCCCTCACACCTGGATCTTTCCAAAGGTCGCGATTTAAGACTTGACAGTCGAATATGGAGGGGTCTTGGATGTTGATGAGCAACCATCTCTCGTTCTGTCGGCCCTCCTCACGAGCTGCATCCCAAGGCAATCTAGACATAAGATCGAACGGCGGTCGGTACATCTCAGCTAACAGGGTTGATTTGGACGACGTTTCTGAAGCACCTCCGGTGGCTCGAGCCAAAGCGCTTCGTTGTGCTGCAGCTGCATTATCAGAGCTCTCTTCCCAGATAGACGAGTCACGTTGGTTGAATATGCCTGGACGACCTGCAAAACAAAAATGAATGATCAGCTTAAGAGGAATCATTTATCATGTGGCGAAGTTTTGACTAACTACTCCTACCCCCTTGTCGCATTCTAAACTGGGCCATGGGATCAAAATCTCCGTAGCCCTCTGCCCCAGGACCAACAAGTGTCTCTGTCGTCCTGGCGATAGGAGCTCGCACGTCGTCCGCACCACCAGCATACATCTCTTCTTGTAATCGGCGAGCCATGGCGGCATCATCTTCAAATGTGGATTCGGCAGGTTGGCGCGACGGAGCTGACGAGCGGGTTTCATCTATCGTGATATCTTCGTCATCTGAGTCGATATGAATAGCGTTGTCACCACGATTGTTAGGACGAGACGCTGCGGTGGATGCGGGCTGTTGTGTCGCTCCTAACTCTGCCCCGCCATTCTCAAAGTAGAGTTGCATCGCTTGTTGGATATCGAAATCGGCAACCTGTAAATATTGAGTTGCAAGCTCTGCGGTAGAGCCTGTAATCTCTTGGAACTGAGATATCACGTCGCCCTCCATGATGGGCTATATGGGATGAAAGTGATGGATGTCAAGCTGAGGTTAGGCAGATCGAGGAATAAGGCAAGCTTGTCTAGCGAAGGCAAACAGAAACAAATGCAGATCAGCGGACTTCCACACCTGGCTGATCAATGTTAGCAATGCTGGGTCTAGGATAAAACTTCCACAAGCAAATACTAAAAATGGAAAATGAAAGAAAAACCAAAAAGCTCATGTGCTATTTGAATAAGTAGAAGGTGCTAGCTACAAATGTCGGGTAACTATCGTCATCTCGAGCCATTGGTGGGGACTCGGAGAGGATGTTATTCCGTTCCGCTGTTATGGCAAGTTGAGCCGAGTTGCTGGAAATTATGCACAATATGTAGTTACGGTGACCAAAAACTGCCGGAAGTGCAGATTTGCATAAGATTTTTGTGATCTCAAGTTGCACTTTTGGTCGGCCACGACCACCGTTCCATCGAAGCGCGCAAATCACATGACCCTTTTTCAAGCCACACGGGCGCGGCTACGACGCGGTTCGCGCTCTTTCAATCTTGAACGTTTTGGGAATGCGCGACGCGTCTCGGATATAACTTGTGTACCTGCCCTCGGAAGGTACCTTCTCTCCTCCAAGAAACTCATCGCCGCTTTTTCGAAGCACAATACGACTAACATCAAAAATGGCAGCTACGGTATTAGGGAAACGACAGCGTACTGCTCTTGACGTCGAGGGTAAGAGCTCTTCCTGAATTAATATCCTCCTTCTTTATTTACTAATTTTGCCATTTCAGACTCTCTGCCTCTTCGTTCTGGCAGCAAGCGCCGAGCACGCACACCTCGCATCCACGAAGAAGAGAGCAACACCCAGACTTCTCTTCGCCTCAGATCTAGGGTTGTTGGTAGCCACGAACCCCAATACGTGAACCAGATTAGCACCAAAGTTTCCACCAGCGGTAATGGTCGCTCGAAACGTATTGTTCAGAACAACGAAACCCTGTCACCTTCAAAAAGTGACACGCACCTTAAGCCCACGAAACCACTAGACAGTATGTTCTTGGTCATATCCATATTACGCTACGCCATCTTACTAATTTCCAAATTAATAGCCGAAAATGTTGTGGTCTCCGAGTTTCGTACTCCTCAGTCGAAGCGCTTTCGCGATGCGCTCGTCAACTCTCCTCCGGTCACTCCCAAGCATCGCGTTCAAGTCGTGGGAAAATCCATGACACCTCGCACACCTCGTCATGTTGGAACTCCAGCAGGCACTACCACTGTTTACACACCGGCCCGCAAATTGTTTGCGCGAAGCGCAAATCCTGAACGTTTGATCGGAAGGGAAAAAGAGCGCGCTGAACTTACAAAATTTATTGAAAACGGCATGCAGTCACGAACAGGGGGTTGTATATATGTTAGTGGACCTCCTGGAACCGGCAAAAGTGCGACCATCGACGAAGTCTCCCGTGATTTGAATGTGGACGCCGTTGTCAAATCTGCACATGTCAACTGTGTCAGTATGCGATCTGCTCGAGATATATATGGAAAGCTCCTTGAATCTCTGTGCGATGACTACGATGTATTTGCGATGAGTGAGACGGAAAAGCTCAAGAGCATGTTCGTCCCTACCAAGAAGTCGGACGACTTGTATTTGGTGACCTTGGATGAGATCGATCATCTTCTTACGGCGGACCCGGAAATTCTCTATTCTCTTTTCGAGTGGTCACTGAACAGCAATTCAAGGTTGCTTTTGATCGGCATAGCCAACGCTTTGGATCTTACAGATCGATTCCTACCTCGTCTCAAGGCAAACAATCTCAAGCCCATCCTGCTTCCATTCTTGCCTTATAGCGCAGCTCAAATCGCCAATGTTATTTCTACCCGCTTGCGATCACTAGTCCCCGAAACCGAGGCCAAAGCGAGCGGTGACTTTGTTCCTTTCGTTCACCCTGCAGCTATACAGTTGTGTGCGAAGAAAGTTGCTTCTCAGACGGGTGATTTGCGCAAAGCTTTTGATTTGGTGAAACGAGCCATCGATGTCATCGAGCAAGAGACTCAAACCAAGTTGGACAAAGAGAATGCTATTCCCGAAAGCCCATCGAAGCATGCTCTTGCGGAAAATGTCAACCTGTCATCGCCGCCCAAGACACCAGCTTCCAAGCGCACTCTGGCCAATGTATATACTGCTCTTACAGCACCAAGGGCATCGATCGCCCACGTTGCCCGTATCACTGCTGCAGTCTTTGGTCAAGGCACTACGCAGCGCCTCCAGGGACTGAATCTACAGCAAAAAGCAGCCTTGTGCGCTCTTGTGGCACTCGACCGAAAGCGACGCAGTGTGGAGATCTATGCTACACCGTCCAAGTCCAGAGTGAATGCACCTACTGTTCGAGAGCTATTTGATACTTATTGCTCGCTATGCCGGAGCGACAATGTCCTTCATCCCCTTACTGCGACGGAATTCAAGGACGTCGTGGGTAGTCTCGAGACGTTGGGCCTAGTTGGAGAATTCCAAGGTCGTGGTCGCGGTGGTACTATTGCCGGTGGATCGGGCATCATGCGCACGCCATCTAAGAGTGGAAGTAGTTCGTCTACTCCTTCCAAGGGAAGCGATGAGAAGGGCTTGGCTTGTTTTGTGTCCGAAAAGGAGATTTTGAACCAGATTTCTGGACCGGGTGAGGGTATTCTCAAGGCTTTGCTTGCTGGTGATTGTCTTTAGCGTGTCATGTTTGCATTAGAAGTTGGAGTATTTTGGGTGCTTTGGGTCTGTTTGTTTGGCAATTGCAGCTGCTTTGTTTGGTTGGGTTGGCGTTTCAACGATGCATGCCTTTATATGAGTATAGTATAAGTAGACAGTGATACACCGAGGGGAGCCTCAATACATCATGAGCATTAGTTAATACAACATAATTACCACAATTCCTTGTCAACCTCTCACGGGACAATGTCCAATCCATAAGCTCTAACAGCAACCCCTCCCCAGATACCCTTCTTCTCATCCTCACTCAAACCGCGCCTCTCAAGAATCCTCTCAACGACCTTCCTCCACCTAATCCAAGCTCCTGTTCTCCCTCCTCCGGACTTTGAAGCTGTTGCTCCCGTCCCAACCGTACACACAGGCCAATCCGATCCAAACATGACCCTGTGAGGGCCAAAGGCATCAAAGACGGCGTCTGTCCAGGGGCGAGCATGGTCAACGAGGTAGTCAATCAAAGAGTCTTCATCTCCCTGTGTGATTTCCTCGGATACTTGCGGGTATTCAGAGAATAGGCCAGAGAGTTTCATGTATGTCGTCGTGGAATGTGTTGCCATGGCGGTAATCAAGTCTTTCCATTCGAGAAAATCCGGATGATTATTGGCTTGATCCGGGGGTATGTGCAGATTTGGTTTACATAGATGATCTTTCCGGTCAGTATCCCGTTCAAAGCCCCTTATAGAGTGGTTGACTTACTAATAATAATAACAACCCTGTCTTCCGGACTCACACCATCATTCACTCTCCTTATCAGCTCAACGGCTTCTCGCAACTGCACCAATCCACCCTGTCTAGCATCGACACCGAGATCAAATACCAGCCGCTGTTTACCAAGCCATTTCAGTCCCTCGACGAAGTCCGGTTGAAGCATTGTGCTTGCAGGCTTATCTTGGACGAGGTATCGAAAGCCTCTAAGTTTCTTCCATACCTCGTCATTCTCATCATCTTCGGTATTTGCAGAAGATGAGGCTATACGGCCCTTAACAAGAGAAAGATATCTCTCCAACACGACCGGACCACCCGGCACAGGCGCCCAGGGCACAAACGCCAGCATCAGCGATTTATGAGATTCGACATGCCCTTCATCATCCACGGGTGTTCCGCGCGCTATTCGAGCCAGAAAGGAGACTTCATCGAGGACATGCTCCCATCCTTTCGTATCATTTTCTTTTTCAACAGAAGATATACGATCTACCTCGAGATAGACGAATCCTTGTAATCGATATTTTGACGTCTCTTGCGCTGTAGCAGATGATACATAGTCCTCAACAGAGTGTTGAGATCCAAGCGGATTGTTTGGACTGTACCAGGCGAGTGTTTCCAGTTGCGTCTCTGTCCAGAGATGGATGTGTGAATCCACGATTGAAATGGTCATTTTGATCTGTCGATCAGACAGAAAGACGGAGTGATTCCGATTCTTGGTTCAGATACGTAGATGGATAGAGATTTGGGAGCGGGAAAGATGATTGAGGATCGGCCAATAAGTGCCTAGGTAGGTGTGCTGACAGAGAGGGGTTAGTTGAAGCTCTTGCTTTGGTCGTACGTACATAAACTATGGCGTCGACAAGGGTTAGTTAGGTACCTACAATCTAGTAACTAACTAGCTTACACGTTACGCAAGCTTCTCTTCGAAATTTTCCGACAGCCTTGTCTACGTGACCCTTTTTACCCAGATTGGGAACCTTGATCGGAATGACCATCTATTCTATTCATCCGTCGGATAATTTGAGCTCGGTATGAATTATCCCGAAAAGCGATACCCTAACAGTCGTCGTGTTCGGTTAGGGTTAGGGTTCGTATACGGAACCCACTCTGTTTCAATACAATACCATACGGCTATAACGGTCCAAGTTCAGGTTTTTGGCGTGCGGGGTATCGTATATTTGATACATTAGCTTCCTCCCCGCTTCCTTCCCCGCATTAATCATTGTATGCTGTTAGTACGTACTATATTGTACTAGATTCCGTTTAATATAGAGATTTATGGGATGATGTATCAGATTGTGGAGTGATGGGTCGTTCAGGGTTTTGGGTTTGTGGGGCAGATCGTAATCTACGTAGTAGTGTGAGATGATTGTGCTGTGGAATCAGGAATGTGATTGCTGGATTGCGAGATATAAGTTGGAGATGGATGAATGTGGTAGCGATGATAAGCAGGCTATCGCATAGAATCAGATGTAGTGAGCTTGAAAGATAGATTCTAAGAGGGTATATACATGACGCATGATCATGTATGTATCGGCAGCCTCGGTAGTCGAAGAAATCTGGGGTCGTGCGCCTTGATGATCCGGGGAGGAGATGAGGTAATACAATCTTGTGACTGGCATACCAGTCCTTAAAAGAGAGACAAATGGTGCTACTGGACAATTTTACCCACAACTTCCAATTCATTCATTTGACATATTGCAAGCAATAAAAAAATAAAACATCAATAAATCTGTATATCCAACATGGCTGAGAGCAGTACGGTATCCATCCCTCAGAAGCAAAAGGCTGCTATCTATGACCAGCCAGGCAAGATCTCCACCAAAGTGGTGGAGATCGATGTACCGGAGCCTGGTGCCGGTGAGATCTTGGTTAACTTGTTGGTGTTCATGTCCCTAATGTATACCCTAAAATGCTGATAATGGCTTTGACAGAACTCACAGTGGAGTCTGCCACTCGGATTTGGCCGTCATGACCAACACAGTAAAGTCATAATAATACCTGCTGGAGTTGAATCAAACTGACTTGGTCAGTGGAAAACTCTCCCCTACCCTACCCAGCCAGGCCAAATCGGCGGCCACGAAGGCGTCGGCAAAATCGTCAAACTAGGCCCCGGCACAGAGTCTTCTGGCTTCAAGATAGGTGACCGTGTAGGCATAAAATGGGTTTGGAGTGCATGCCAGAACTGCCCGGCCTGTCTCGTCGGTCTGGACGGAACTTGCTTGAATCAAAAGGTCAGTGGATACTACACGCCAGGCACTTTCCAGCAATATGCGCTCTCGCCCGCGAATTATGCAACGAGGATTCCCGACGGATTGTCCGGGGCAGATGCTGCGCCTATGCTCTGTGCTGGAGTCACGGTCTACACAGCGCTGAACCGCAGTAGAGCTCTCCCTGGACAGTGGGTGGTGATTTCTGGTGTAGGAGGTCTGGGCCATCTTGCATGTCAATTGGCAAGTAGAGGAATGGGTCTTCGAGTGATAGCTATTGATCACGGAAGTAAAGAAGCGCTTGCCCGGGAATCCGGCGCTGAGCACTTTATCGATTTTACTAAACTCGACAAGGAAGGTGTCACCAAACAAGTCCGGTCCCTTACGGGTGGGTTGGGTGCACATGCTGCAGTAGTCTGTACAGCAGCAAATGCAGCTTACGCACAAGCCATTGATCTCCTCCGATTCGGCGGAACGCTGGTCTGTGTGGGTATCCCTGAAGGTGAATATGTGAATATTGATGGTGCGAATCCAGGAGTCATCACCACCAAACAACTCACCATCACGGGATCGGCGGTGGGCAATCGTGGTGAAGCCATTCGGACGCTAGAATTTGCCGAGCGAGGAATTATCAAGGCGCATTACGAGATTTCTAGGCCGGAGAATTTGACTGATATTTTCGAGCGAATGGAGCAGGGGAAGTTGCAAGGTAGGGTGGTGCTTGACTTGTCGTGATCAAGCTAGTATATCAAGCGCAGCTATTGCTACTGTCGTTGGCTCGGGTCTCTGTGACTGTCCAGATTCCTGCATATTCTGGGATGTACAAGAACATATGCAATGTAGTTCAGTATAATTTGAAATGTTTACTCTCGATGCCCCGCAGATGATCTTGATGCGGAGAATACTGTAGGTCTAAGCGCTGATTGGCTGCACAACAGAGCTTCGGCGTTTATTGATTGGCTTCCTATATCACTGATTCATTGAGGGAATTTGTTTCGTGGGCTAGAGTCTTACATAAGTCAGGCTGGTTGTGCCTTGTCTGCAAGGTTAGTTCTTCAAGCCTGATTTGCAAGGCATTCCCTGAGTGAGCCCTAATCGCCTGAGGCCTGCATGAGGCCGCGGCCACTTTCACCCTCTCGGCCAATCAGATGCCGTAATTAACCATGATTCTGTATAGTCCCATTTTGATTAGATGAACTCGTGTCTATCTGATATGGAGTATGAGGATGGGGTATGCCTCCTCTTTTAAACGCTGCTCGATCAGGCTCTTGATTGATCGCGGCCTTGTATGCCTTGGCGTCAAGTGCATCCTCCATCTGTCTCACCTGGTACTGTGCCACATAGGCTGAACTATGCGTCATCAGGAAGAGAATTCAACACAAGTTGGACATACACAAACCAGATTGAGATAAACAAAAGTGGAGATTATGCATCTATTTCCCATCACCATGCTCATGGCTCTGCAACCTTGCCGTAGCATGCTCTAGTTAGTGCCTTTCCGGCGATGATAACCATGCATATGCTTAAATTCCGAGTATGGATACTCATCTATTTCCCTTTATGTGATGCTGCTGTCCGATTAGAATTGTGTGATTCATGTATTCGTTTAATATTTCCGTCATGGTTAGCTGCATTGCAATTTTGGGTGGAAGTATGGTAATCATTAATGCATTTTTAATAGATAGAGATATAACAACTATCGTTCATATAAGATGCCGTCCCCTCCTTGCCATTTTCTCATCAATATAATAACATTTGAACACTTCGAACTCCTGATCAATTCAGCTATTGACATCATGCTAATTTACTAAGCACTAAATTCGCGCAGTCAGCCTAGAAGGCTGACTGCCGACCTGAGCACCTGGAAGTGGTTTCCATTTCGATCATCCCAATCATTTAAGCGCCGTCAAACTGATCTATGGAATCCCGCGCCAGGAATAATTGGATATCTGATCTCGAAAACGAAAACAACACACATAAACATCGGAATGAAGAAAGCGAAAATCAAGTCCAGAAGCGATCAAATCGTCAATGAATAATCGCTTTCGTTGAACTCGGTTCCTCCTGCTGAGCCATAAGCCATGGCCTCGGGCTCAACGCTGACGCAACCCATTCTGTGCCAGTACGCCAGAAAAAAAAAAAGCGCGGTCAGAAAAAAAATGGACAGACAAAAAACGAACCTGTGCCGCTTGTCAGCTTCCCGCCGATTATTGTCGCGCTGGTCAAAGAAAGAAGACTGCTTGGCTCCATTTAGGCGTTCCATGCGGCGGCGAAGCAATTCCAGAACCTTGATATGTGGTGCCCTGTCTTTCGTGCCTATCTAACCCATCTACACTATCTACGATGCATACCGCCAGCTGAATAAATTGATAGGAGAATAGGAGGTCGAAATTTTGAAATTGCTGTCCATCAAAATGCGGCGTGCAAGAACAAAAAACCCCGCGGCTCAGTCTACCTAGTCCACCTTGTCATAATTGTTCATAATTGTGATTTCTCCTTCTTATGTCGGTGTAGAAGTGGAAAAAAGGGAGTGAATAGAAAAGGTATAACAATGGAGACAACCTTGGAAAACTGACTGAACCCACAACTTTTACCTTATCCGTGGTCCGGGCAGGAACTTTATACTACCTAACATAAAGAAGAAAGAAGAAAAACAGAAGCCTCGACATTGAATAATCCGACTTTTCCCTAGGTGCGTACTGACCTGGGCACGAGGTTTTTCTATCCTTTGTTCAGTCCCGTGTTTTGTATGTCTCCATCCCCTACGAGACAGCTTGGAAAGCTGTCTCTTGGTGAGAATATGCCCACAACCCGCTCTCAGACTCACCGATCACGACGACACCGACATCATCAGCAATCTCCTCCTCCTCCTCCCGCGTCTCTTTCCGCAGCGGCTCGTAATACCTCTGCGTCAAGACGGAGGCATTCTCTTCGTACGAGTCAGAGACAGGAAGGGGAGGCACAGCCGGGACGGCACAGAAGAGGCAACAACGACGACAACCGCAAATTTTACGCAGAAGAGAGAGCTGAGTCCGACATTGAAATAGAGGCCGAGAGCCGAGATGAGGAAAATTCCAATGACAACGAAGGGGAAGAAGAAGCCAGTCCGGACAATATGGCGTCCATGATTTTGGCTGCAAGTGCAAAGTCAAAAATCGTATACGACATTGAAAATCTTGAACTAGAATCCAGGGCTCGCGCATTGGCTGGTTTAACAGGTCACTTTGATGTAGTTTACTGTCGGGAGAGTTCCCTTTTTTACGAATTTCAGCTTATTGAGCGTCCTCGGATCCGAATACGAAACGGGGGAGCAGATTGTACATGTTCAGAGTACAGGAACCGGCCGGACATGGCCTGTCGGCACATATTTGTAAGTCTACTACCTTTAACGAACCGACAGAGGCGCTGACAATATCCTAGTGGCTTGTAGACCAAGTGTATGACAGCATTTCGCCTCATACTCCCCGTCCGGGTTTACCGCTTTCCCGAGATGGATTCTCTCCTACCCTACCTCCTCTACATACTCTTTTACAAGACCGCCTAGAATCACTGGCGAATGAACTAGAATGGCCCTTTATCCCCGATAATGAACCAACCGCTATGGCCAGCAGCGGAGAATTCATCGCTGGTGGCTTAACTCGACAAGAGCAAGTCCGCGACATCATGTCCGCGTTCAATAAAGTCACTCTTCCCGAAGACTTTCGAAGGGATCTAGTAGAATCAACCGCGCCATCGACCCCTCGTACACCGGAGCAATGCGTTGTACAGGGCGACTTCGAAGCAACCATCTTCCGACTCGCGGTCCACGACGACAATGTCTACAGTAGTATCCGCAAGGCAATGCCGGCCGGTGCCTGCGCAGCCATTTATTTCGACAAGGTCCATCAAAAGTCCCGGAATCTACTGACACAATTTGACGAATATCGACGAACAGGGCGGCTGCCTCCTACTAGCAGTAGTAGGGAAAGAGTATTGTCATCGCTGAACAATGTGAGCGAAGTAGCGAGGGAACTGCGACGGCACGTGGCTCAGATCCGGAAAAATCTTGCTGTTCGGATACCGTATGGAACCAAAGGGGCGGTAGAAGCACTGATAACGTTACTCCAGGAAGTGAGTGCGCGAAACATCGATGCGTTCGAGAATAATTCTTGGGGTAGAGTGGCGCCTCCCGGTGAGGACGGTGATGATCGAAACCTGTACGAGCAATTGATAGGCCAGGCCGGCGACGAGGACCAGGGTATGGGAGACGAGGAAAGCGGAGGGTTGTTCATATTAGACGTTCTGGAGGAAGTGCCTGCATCCGTGCTGGAGTCGTATGTCCCGAATCTGTGCGATATCCTGGCAAAAGTCGAGATAATTCCTGCTCCGTCGCCGTTTCTGCTCAGGTTGAAGTCATTGATACACGATGCGCAATCGAGTCGTACACAATCTCGAGGGAAGAGGCCGGCAACAGAGGAAGCTGGTGGAAGTCACAAACGGACGCGATAGTTAATTCTTCATCCGAACGAAGAAGGCGTTCGGTTTCCATTTCATATGTCCATGTTGATGTTCATGTTTTTATAGCGTTTTGTTCGGTTCTGTTCTGTATAAGTCTTGAGTTAGCTGGATCTTCTCATATAGACACCATATACATACCTGGTAGTAGCACTAGCACATCATTATACCAATTGAAAATCATTGAGTATCCTCCCTGCGAAGTTGATAGAACTGTGGCTAGACAGGATTCCCAACAACGAAAAGAAAGTAAGTACACGGACCCAGTACCACGTCCCCTCAAGCCCATAACTTAACCATGGATCCCAAATCATCCACCTTTTTCTCGGCCACTGATATCCGCGCCATCCATGAACTTATCAAGGGTCCAAAGCCCGCGCAAAAACGAACAAGCATAGAAAAAGTATGGATCAACACGCAAACAAAGAAACCCCTGCCTCGCAATTTCCAAACCCTGATTTCTCGCTTACGGTGGATATTACGTATTTATTGATAATCAATTTCAGGGGTTTAGACCTAAAAGAAAAAAAAAAAGGAAAGCTAAATCAAATGACTCGGGGTCTGGAATTGGGGCTCGCAGAAGTACTAAGTTAGGGTACCGAATTTTGGAGCTTCGTTTCGTACACTCGTTACTCTAGAACATATTGGCTCAGATTACGTACTGTTACTCCCGGATCGCCCGCAAAAAGGTAAGAATAGCCGGTAATCAAACGTGTATTTTCGTGTACGGAGTACATACCTCCAATATTACGATTTAGGGGGCATCAGGTTGGCCAGAAATGGAAATTGCCTGACTCGTTATTCCCAGCTCGAACCAACAGTTTAATATATGCTCTTGATGCGATTTGTTACTGAGTATCTATTTGCTCATAAGACATAAGGTAAGGTATCATAGGCCGTTATCATTAACATGTCTAACTAACTACAAATATATACATGCCTAGTCAAATCAAGTAGTGTAGTTCTTCGCTGCATTCCGTTTCTTTGCATCCTCAAGAGCCTTTCGAAGTCGTTCTTGTTGCTGTGTTTCGGCAGAAGCGCGTCGAGGTGGTGGTCCCGGCATCAACACTTCGCCCGGATGAGGCTCTTCTTCCTGAATAGGAGTATCGTGGCGGTCTGGTAACACTGCCGACGGAGAGCGAGAGCGCGTTTGCGGCTGTGGCGGTAAAGGAAGCTTGTCGACGAGTGACAATGGTCGACGCCACGGGCCAGGACCTGCACCGGGCTCCTTGTGTATTGCGATCAAGACTGCGTCAATCTTAGTTGATATCTCGGTAGGGGCTTTCCTGATACTCTCGAGCTTCGACTCGTGGTCTTCTTGAATCTTGTCGTCTTCTTTCTTCTTCTCTTCCTCTAGTTGACGGAATACTTCGGGATCTGCGTTCACATACTGAGCTTCAGCCACAGAGACATTATAATCAGCCTCGTTCAACCGACTATCCGCCTCTCGGAAACTCGTCAACATAGACTCGGCGTCTTCCGAAAGCAACTTGGTAAGCGCAGATATCGACCGTAGTAGCAACTCTTTGTCCGCCTCTGACAGATTACTCCGCTCAATCATGCTCACATCAAGTTTGCGCGTTTTCGCTGCCATATCGTCGAGGACACTCTGATGATCACCCAAAGCATGAAGAATCGCCTCGTCAAATATGTCGGTCAACTTGTTCGCTCGCGCGTCTCGGTCTTTGGCAGCTTCCACAATATTCTGCTTCTCCATCTTTTCAAAATCGGCATCGAGCTTCTTTAGCGCGCGAGAATCTCCAAGGAATACCAAAGGTCGTCGTTCTGCCTTTTTGCGGTGTCGTTCGCGATCTAGACCAAGGTCGAGTCGTCTTTGGTATCGGGCTTCCAACTTTCCTGATAAGGTGTTGATCGTCTTCATTGTGCGCGAAATTTGGTACTTAGAGTTGGGATTTGAGTGGATCTTGTCGTAGTTGAGCTCGTCCAGTGCTCTTTGATACAGTGCTTTGAGTTCCACAATTTCCTCCTTGAGGCGCGTATCCACCGCGTTGAAGACTCTCCGAATGTAGCTGTCAAGCTCCTTGCGCTCTTCTTCAAGCTGGGTACGAGCTTCATTTTGTCGGAACTCTTCCTCAAGAGGATTGATATCAGCGTAACCAATCTCCTTTTCGTTGAAAAGAGCATCAATGCGCGACTCTGATGCTTCTTGACGTTGGAGACGTTCCTTTTCCAGAGCTTCGCGGCGGTCTCTGGCAGACAGCTCCCAGTTTTCTGTAGTAACGTAGATATACCTAAAGTCATCAGAGTACACCTCCATCTTCTTCCTGATATTACTGATCTCAACACTCTCTTCCAAAACTGGAAACGGATCTGGGATCAAAGCACCAAGTTCTTCAATACCACTTCCTAATACAGATGGCGCATTCTTCCCTCTGTAAGAAACACTCTTTTCTCGGATAATTCCAAGGAATGTTTCGTCCATTTGAATGCCTGCCGAAGGTTTCTGGACACTCAGGCTCGAACTCGCTGGAGCGCGTAGCGTTGGAACAGCCATAGCACGTCCACTTTCAGCAGATGCTTGACGCAAAGCAGAGTAGGCTTGATAACCTGGCTGAGTGACACTTAGTTCTTCTCCGCCACGTTGAGGGCCCTCGGCATATCGGAAAGGCGTATAAGCGGGTTGAGGAGGTTCTGAGATCAGAGGAGCAATTTGTCGTGGCGCGATTGAGCTATTCATAGATGGTGGTACCGAAGTGGATCTGAAAGCGAGATCGTTCTGGTGTTGTACTGCTAAACCACCGCCATGATAGCTACCGCCTTTGCCTTGGGGATTTGACGCTGACCTGTGGAGAGTGCCTTGTTCTTTCGCGATGATTTGTGCCGGGCCTTTGCCAAGCATAGGCCGTCCACCGGGACTGTAGGGAATGTCGTCAGATTCCACCGACCCGTGTCGACTTTGAATTGGGTACTGGGCACCTGCTTCAGACTGTACCGGGATAAGCCCAGAATCGACAGACACAGAAGCAGTAGGCGTCTCTTTGACTTCTTCACTGGATTCGGTTGCTTTAGTCTCCTTCTCAGGAGCTTCTATACTGTACAGCACCTCTCGTAGTCTGGTCTCCTTTGCGACAAACCCAGTAAATATCTTATACTTCTCCTCTTCCGACTCTGCCACTGCCTCTTTGCGCAACATCGTCACATAGCGAAACAAAGATGACTTTGACCACGGGTCGAGATCATCATACGGATCAACAAACTTGACTGGGGAGGCAGCCGTTTCAGTAGCGGCAGGTGTCGCTGCCTTGGTAGTTGCCTGCTCGCTTTGTACCCCAGGGGTAGTGTTTGAATCTGTCGCTTGAGGAGAAGCGCTCGGGGACGCCGAAGATGCAGGTGCTTGAAGAGGCTGTGGCTTAGCAGACACTGCTTGTGGAGATGTAGGCTTGGGAGAAGTAGGCTTTGCCGACATGGGAGCCGGGCTTGGAGCATATTGTTCATCCTGGGCTTTAATGATAGGAGAGACGGGGTTCTGGCTCCAAGCTTGAATGACACCATCAATAGTATCTGACCTTTCTTGCGGAGATATAGCACTCTCTTGAGACTGGGTGCTATCAGTCCTTGGGGGATGGGATGATTGAGGCGTAGCGTGTGAGTTCGGAGTCCGATTTTCAACCGGAGGTGTCCAGTTTGTCTGAACTGGAGAGCTTGGGCTCACCATATGAGACACGGGAGATTGGTATTGAGGTGAAGTATGTATAGAGTCCTGCGGAGTGTATATTGTATTACTTTGTTGCATCATAGCCTGCCCGGGAGTATGGGTTCTTTGATGCAAATCATCTACATCACCGGGAGTGGGAGTCAAGTGTTCCCAGTCCGACACTCCACCATGCCCGAGTATTGATGCTCCAGACATGGGATTACTCGGCTGTGCCGCTGCCCAATGCGTGTCGGTAGTTGGAGGAAGAGTATTTGGAGGGGGCTGCGACGGCGCTGACATGGGCATGGCCGGCGGCGGGCTTCCTAGAGGAGGAATTGGTGGCTGATAGTAGTTTGGTCCTGCTTGCTCAGGAGCAACAGGTGCATAAGTAAAGCCCTGCGGTGGGGGTGCTGTTTGCGCGCCCGGATCATAGTGGTGCGTTGGCGCATGATGAGAGTACTGAGGTCCATAGCTTTGCTGATTGTTCTGCCATTGTTGTGGAGTTTGCTGCATTTCATTCTGATAAGCAGGTGGTATAGGCGGTCTTGGAGGGGGTACTGGTGGGGATTGAGTAGACTGCGGATAAGTATTATTGTTGTAGTCCCAGCTCGTAGGCGGAGGAGGTGCTGGACCTGTCGTTGACGTTGGACGGGGAGGAGGCGGCGGCGGTGGAGGAGATGGCGCGGAATATAGATCATTTCGAGGCTGTTCATATATCAACATATTAGTGTCGTGTCTATATGGGTGTTTTGAAGGACATCATACTGGTAACGGAGGAGGTGGTGGTCCATGTTGATTATACCGCACGCCCCAGCTAGTGGTATCTACATTCGGGCCAGGGCTCACAGGAGGCGCTGGTGAGGCTGTAGGCGCGGTGGGATGAATAGGACCGTATGTGCTTGGATTGTATGAGGCGGAAGGCGGAGGCTGATTCGATCGCCATTCGGGCTGCGGTGGGTTCGGATAACCCCCCGCGGAATGCGGAGGAGGCTGAGAACCGTACATATCGCGTGTCAACTGGGTGTCTCAAAGTGCGCGAGGCGATGCCTGCGGTAACTGGGATAGTCGTGACTGGTGCCTGCCCGCGCGACGTCAGGATACGAGAGCTGGTCGATAGCTTTGCGTAGGGTGTTGTATGAACTTCGAATACTGGATGATGGGTTCTGAAGACAAAATCAGTAAAATAAAATGGTGAATATTGTCAGATCGCCCTTGCGCACTTACGCGGTAGGTTCTGGTGCCCGATGGTTTGCCCTGTTACCACTCGATAAGACAAAGTGATAAGGAGAACAATGAGACTGTATGTGATGCGACAAGGACGGGAACCTCGTATGTCGTAGAGAAAGGACTCTGTCGCTGTGACGCATAGACTAGGGCGTCACTTCCTAGGAGCGAGGCTCTCGAATAGCTTTCATCAGATGAAGTCTCAAGATTAGACCTTGGGTGGAGGAAGTCTAGCAGATCGATATATTTCAGTCGTTCCCCTTTGGGTTAGGCGCTACGTGGTGCCGCGAACTCGGACTCCACCAGCCTCCAAGTGCTCCACAGCGTGAATAGTAGATTCAATCAGTTCTTGATTCTTACAAGGGCAAGAAGAATAAATTTAGTCAAAAGATGTCCTTGATCTCTGGTCTCTACGTACAGAGTCCTGGAGTAGATTATTCGTCTTACGTTGAGATCAGATGTCTCATTACGGGGTACACTCTATCAGGTGTCTCGCCTTCCTCATATTCCAGTAACCTTGCGTGGTATGGGTGGCGCATGACCACTAGACTAAGTGTGCCTAAGGCTCTCTTGATGTCTGTCATCACGTGTAGGAACAAGCCTACTTTCTCCTCGGGTCTCTTCTTTCAAGATTGTCCCGAGATGGAGAGAAAGTCCATTGTATCTATAGTCTGCAGACCATGTATGCTTCTTCCAGGCATGCGGCTGCAATTCACTGTAATTTATGTGTCTGAGTACCGTAATGTATGTGGACTGGAGACCCTGGGAGGTGTCAGTGTCACGGTAAACTGACGTATGGTAGCTGAAGCATGGCCCATCATTGGCCGATAATGATGGAACCGGATTTACCGTACCGTATCTACATCAAACGACAGCTGGATCGTGTCCGTCTAAGCTACGTGATGGCTAGCTGCGTAGGGTCGCTTGCTAATGCTACTTTGAGTATACAATCTGTCGGTCATGGCTCTTATTGGGGCTTTGTGCGATCTGGTAGGATCAGGATTTTATCCAATGGCTTTTGGGAAGCGGCCGTCCTGCCATCGCACTGGCGGGTCCTCTGGATGGAGCCCAGTCGGAAAGTTTGATGGTGATGATCTTTGACAAACTGCACGAGGATTATGTGTACATAGTATGTGGCTTGGATCTCCAAAAGTCTAAGATTGTGCGGCACATACAATACAGCAGACTGATACGGTAGATCTGTTACCTGCATGTTCGTGGCGGCCACCTTTCCCTGAGCTTTGAAGTAGCTCATCGTACTACGTAGATCATATCAGGATGAGGATGGGAGTAAAATGAAGCCTCACGATCGTCAAGGGAACGCCCTGGTCAAGCCATCGACGATTTAACCTTTAAGTGATCCGTATTGCGCTACTCCGTACTCCGTACAGCCACGGCTTATAGATTCGTTTGGCATTTGTGATCAGTCTACTACATAGTAAATACGTAGTATGTAGTACTGCTACTAAATAATGTCCTCCGCGAACTGATCGAGATATTTTATTGAGATCACCGGCATCGATAACGCCAACGTACGTACTGTATCAATGTATTAGTAATAATTACCAACCACCACGTTTTCGCGCCTGGCACCTGCCAAGCCGAGCCGCTGTCCCGTATTGGCTGGTGGCTGTGACAGCACGTATGGACGTATTAATGTACGTATTATGTATTATTTAAGTTACAGGACGGACGAACTTGGTCATCAGCATCATCCGCCAGCTTTATCTGATTGTGTACCTTCTCGTACTCCAGACGCTAGTACATGGTAACCACCTCATCGTCGCCTCACAGCAACGGCTTGACTCACTATCAACTGTCTCTCTCTCCTTCCCTCTTCCAGGAACTGACTGTTGGTATCATCCTGTTTTCCCTCCCCCATTCCTGCTTTCCTCTGCAGTTCGTCATTGGCTGTTGCCACTCCCGCTCGCGCGCACCGAAGCAAAAAACCCAACCTTCTTGCTTCGTGCTGCTTCTTCCCTGTTGCCTCCCGCCTGCCTGCCTGCCTGCCTGCCTGCCTGCCTGCCTGCCTGCCTGCCTGCCTTGGCGACCTTGCGACAAGTCTCGTTGCATTTCTGTCCAAGAATTCGCTGTGCGACACCCGGTCTCTCATTAATTAATTAGTTAATCATCAAAGCAAACATTGCACCTGTCTTTTCCCTTTTCATCTTGGCAGCAGACTTGGGGTTCCTCCGCAGCCGCTGTCTGCTGCAGACCTACTGCTCTTGTTGCTTATTTCTTCTTCCCAGCATACCCGGACAAGTTCCATAAAACGAATGCCCATTGCGGACGACCAACAACATCTCTTTATCCTCCCGCAAGGCTGATCCTTATTCTTTCTGTTTCATCTCATCGTTCCTGTTTTGGTCTGCGCCTCTGACCTCCACTTTTTGCTTACCCAGGCTGGCGAAGCTGAATAACCCGTCCATCAGCTTGCGCCACACTCGCTTCAGGAACACAGCAACGCCCGCCCCACGCGACGGTACATGTACGTAACCTGTCGCTGCCTCTGCTGTCTTCCCCCATCTGTTCGCACTTCCAAGAGTCGATTGCGCTCTGGATTCACATAGCTGCAATCTGCTATACCTTTTATCCTTGTTGTTCCAACTACCTCATTGCTTTCGTTCTCTAGAGTTCTGTCTGTTGTCGTCATCGCGCGACTTTCCTCTCTACCCGCAAAGCACGAGACTTGTTACTGCTCTTTCGAGACCTAACTCCGGCCGTGACTGCAAAGACTGACATGACTACTAGCGTGATAACAGAAGCGCGTTCTGATCCTCACCATCTATTTCCGCCAGGCAAAATACACGGTGCCTTCATGGCGGGACAAATACAGACAAGTGGTGATCCTGTCGCGATATCGAACCCGCTCCCGGCGGCTACGACTTCTATTCTAAGCGGTCCCTCCGATCAGATCTCATATCTCAAATCCCCGAAGCCAGAATCGCATCTCAGTTCTATTGCTAGTGCCGGCCTACGCACATCACCGTCTCCCGGCTTTGAAACCTCGGCTCCCGCATCGACTACCGTTGGCATGGCCAGCTCAGCCGCAGATCAACCACCGGTGGCTGGGAAGGAACAAGATACACAGCATCAGGACAGCCCACGTGTAGCTCAGGAAGCATTGAATGCTGCCGTCGAAGCTCGAAAGGAAGATGCCGGCGCCGCACCCATTCTTAATGAACCCACCGACTCGACCTCCAAACCAGCCCAGGTGTCAGATGACATGCAAGTAGATTCATATACGAGCTCGAGTCATTATGCCGAGCCATCTACTGGTGCTGATGACCAAACAAACCAGACCTTGATGAATACGTCGACTGTGGCCAGTCCCGGCCCAATTGAGGACATCGCTTCTCAAGATGGGGATAGACCACGCCATCAGTCCGATTTGGCAGAAGATGCAAACAAGGCCTTCTCATACCCAATGCCCGCAAATAGTCCCTTGGATCCACGTCGTGGTCTCAGTCTACCTCATTCTGGGTTTCACAAGGGTAGCCCTCGTTCGCCATCAACAAAGAAACATCGATGTCCTTATTGTTCAACCGAGTTTACGCGCCACCATAATCTCAAGTCCCACCTTCTCACGCATAGCCAAGAGAAACCATACGTATGCCAAACGTGTAACTCCCGATTCAGACGCCTACACGACCTGAAACGACATACGAAACTGCACACAGGAGAACGCCCACATATTTGCGATAAGTGCGGTCGCAGATTTGCACGGGGAGATGCTCTAGCTCGTCATAACAAAGGTCAAGGCGGATGTGCTGGGCGACGTTCAAGTATGGGAAGCTACGCAGGCGAAGAAGATTTCGGAGACGGCACTGTTGGAGCAGAGGACACAATGGATGGCCTTATGTACACTGAACCCGAGCGAATGGACGAAGAAGAGGAGCGTCGCCTTGGTATACCAGGTATACGTAAGCATAATAATGTATCTTCCGAGCCCATGCCACGCCCGCCAGGCGTTTTCCAGAATCGAGCACCCAGCACATATCCTCCAATCGCTTCGACTCAACCGCCGCCGCCGCCGCCTCCTCCTCGTGGTCTTTTCCCACCTCCGACGAACCATGGAGGATCAAGCTCTTCTACTTCCCCCATCTCTACAAGTGGAACTATGACTTTTCCTGCAACTGCGCATTCGTCTACGTCAACCTCATTTCCCGCTCCTAATATGACGGAAAGTCCGAAACCTCTATCGCCAAATGCGCTTTCTTCGCAAGTCAGCCATGGAGCGGATACTGCGGGTCTCTCTCATCAGCAGCATCGGTCTCATTCGCCCAATTTGAGCCAACAATATCAACCGTCACATTTCAGACATGGCCAAGGTTCTTTAGGTCTTCCACCACCACAGCTGCCTCCTCCACCTGGACTCAATGCCCCAGACTCACGGTTTCTGCACAGTCAAGGATCTGTTCAAAATGGTCCTCCGTCTGCACTGACTCCTAAGCACAGCGGTACGCACAGTCACTCCAGCAGTTTGGGCGGACCTTTACCATCTCAACCAAGCGTTGATCCGACATCTAGCGCTGGTCCGGAAACGAACGTGCAAGGAGAATCTCGGGAAGATAAGCTGTGGGCATATATTCGATCTGTACACGAAGAGGTTGGCACTCTGCGAGCAGAAGTGGCATCTTTACGGTCGCAACTAGCTGCACAGAATCAAGGCAATCCAGCACAGTCGGGAAATGCTGCGCGATGAGACTGTTCTAAGGCGCCCCATCACTTGGCTCGCTATCCCGTTTTCGATGCAGTATTCTTAACATCATATTCCATTCCCCTTGAGTAACATTGGACACATTGTGCATTGCGCGAATGTATTATTGGCATCACTTTTGTTTCGTTCATGATTTCACCCCTAAATTTCGGAGATGCTGATGACATGCATGTCAGGACGCGGCTTGGGCAGGCGTTTTCAATATTCTACATTTGCAAATCATGTTATATCTGGTCACTTTGCATCTATTTTTGACCCCATTTCTGTTGCACCTTCCGGATTTCTACTGGGGCGTGTTGGCGTATCAAAACTTATATTACCTGATCCATCTTTCTCTTATGGGGCTTAGTATCTCTAACTACCATTTATATTACATCTCATATCTATCATAGTCATTTCTTAATACTGTATCAATCAATAAATCGGATAGCCTGGGATAAGGCGTACCTAGGCGTATAAGTGCGTATCAGAGCCCTGATTAATCACGTGGTCAGCAAGGTACATGAGACGACATCGAAACGCGACATCTGTACTTTCACCTTCACTTTACCTGTTCGTAATCCATTGACCAGCGTACTGATATATAAGGTACATGAGACTTTGATCTCTCGAGAGCGATACCCGTCTATTCCAGATGTCAGCATTAAGACTTAACTTAGTTACATACTACTTACCGGTACAACATTGATAGGCAACGATAACAGCGATAACGTCAACATCAACACAACAACAACGATCTCATCAATCGATCAGAAACACGAACAAAAAATGTCCACAACATCCTACCTACGACTAAAACCACTCCCCTTCTCATCTCTCCCATCGCATCCCACCCTCCCTCAAAACACAGAACAACAGCTAGAACCATTCCTCTCAACAATCCTCACCGAAGCCCAAACACTAATCACAACCACAATCCCGCAACACTTCAAACCACACCCCAAACTCCGCTCTTCCGCACCCTCAAACGCAAAAGTGCAACTCTTCACCTCTACCCCAACTAGCAGTAGCGGCAGTAGTGGGGTGGTGGAGGATTACTGGGTCTGCCGCAAGAGTATACATGCAGACTCCTCGGCCCAAAGAGGGGGAAGTGCGTCATGGGCGGAGTTTGAGAAAGGGTTGAGAGAAAACCATTCCGAGAATGAGATGGATTATACGCCTAGTGTGGCTTCGGTGGAGCATTTGGTGAAGTGGCCTGTTGTTGAGGATTTTGGAGGGTGGAGGGGGGTTGATATGCATGGTTTGTTCTTCTTTTCTCGTTGTTATTTGAATGTTTTTGTATTAAGGATGGTGGCAGTGAATATGATTACGCATACTTTCAAACCTGCCGGCCTCATCTCACCGAGGAGCTTCATATCGCTGGTCATATCGGCATATGAGCCTGAAAGCATCACCACCAACAGCAACGGCGACAATCCCATTCAAGGCTTCTACACAATCCAAATACCGCTCTTATTTAAAAAAGACTCGCCAAACAACGGTGTACCAGACGCAATCAAACAACAAATCCTATCCGCTGTGCCAAAGAATACCATCTTCGCGCATTATGCCAGCGTTGAGCGTGTGCGGTTGTTGCCTCCTGCGACTGCGGACGCAAATGCAGAACGGCGCATTGAGTGGATCATGGCCACGACTTCAGATGCTGGAGGACAGATTCCGCAGTGGGTGCAGCGGAGTTGGACGATGGGTGGAGTGCCGAAGGCTGTTGTGGCGGATGTGGGTTTGTTTCTGGGGTGGGTTGATAAGAAGAGGTCCTCTTGAATGAGTCCAGGTTGTCGTATTGATACCATTGTTGTATATATATCAATTTGCAGAGTTCCATGACTTCGATGGCGATCATAAACAGCGTATACCCGGCCCAACACTCCCCGTATCAAAAATCTCCACAAGCCCAGCTCCAAGCGCCTCTTCTAGAATCCAACGAAAACCCATCCCATTAAACTCTTTCCACTTCTTAGTCCTACCCGGTAGCACACCACTGAACTCCCCTCTAATCCGCTTCGCCACGCTGAAACTGCGATTTGACTCAACGGCGCCATCCCAGCGGTCCCGGAGAAGAGTTAGTGGTGCTTCATGGTATTTGGACTGTTTCAATAAAGCTAGTAGATGCGAGCGCGCTGAGCTTAGGAGGCGTAAATAGGGACCTGTGTTGGGTAGAGACAGGAAAAATGCTGGTGCGCGGGACTGCCCTGAGTCTTGTCTGGTGTCGTCGACTTCGATAGAATAGGTGCGTACGGAGGTTAGATTGACGGCTTCCTTGGATAGGGATGATGCTGTTACGAGAAAGCCGGCTCGAACGAGAGCGCCTGATTCTTCGCGCGAGAATGTTAGGGCTGGGATGGCGGATGTATTTGACATTCCGTCTAGGACGCCAAGGAATCGATCTATAGAACTGTTAGTTTATGTGATATGCATGCATCAAGTCAAGCAACGTACCTTTGAGAGCTTGGTCCAGATCACTACTCGTCTGCACCAACTCACGCAAATCACTAGCCATAACCAAACAATCACCCAAACCAGCGGTACCATTCCCTCTACCCGGAACAATGAGTCTCTTCAACTGCCCCGACTGAACAAGCGAAACAATCTCTCGCTCCACCTTGGTCGGCGCCTGCAGTACCGTATGTATATGCGCAACTGAGACCAGCGGCGGGAGTGATTTGCGAAGATTCAGTACTTCTGCAATACGGGTACTGTTCATACCTGCCCTTCGCTCCGGTAGTTCCTCGAACATGGACTCTTTCACATGCTGCATTGCTTGCATCACGCCGTTGAGCTTCACTGACTCGGTGAGGTATTGTGAGTTCCCGATGTCGGGTAACGGCTCGGAATCGCTCATGAACCCGTCATCCTCCTCTCCCGTCTGATGATGAAGTGATTTACCTTGCGCATTTCCGCGCGCAGAAGGTTTGGAGCGTGCATGGCTGGTGAACGGTGAAGCCCGGTTCTTGGGTGTGGTGGCTGATTTTCTCTTTTTGATACCAGAGACTGGGGCTGATGTAATGCGTAGGGACATGAGTTTAGGTTCTGCCTATCGGGTCGGATGATGTATAATTTCTTTTTTGACAGCCTTGAAAATGGAGATGGATTGGATAGATTAAAATGTATGAGTCGAAATGTCATGCATGTCCCCACTTACTTAGTCATTCTGCGCTAAGCCATTTAAGATACCTTAGTCATCATGTCACGTGCTGGATATGTAAATATTAGGTTCGTTGCGAGTTGACTTTGCGACAGCTCTGGAACAAGTCATGACATTCAAGACTCCCATGGATTGATTCAAGGCATAGACAACCACGCATGGACATGGCTCAAGCTAGTTTCCAAGGTTGTCAACGTGCTAAGCCTGTCTCCTTGATTGGTTGCATGCCACCCGCCAATCAGGAAAACCATTCCAAATTGAACTGTCTAGAACTGCCGGTTCTTAGGAGCAATGAGCTATTTAAACGGAGAATATCAGGTATTCATACATATTACGACCTGGCATCCTATAGATAGCTCGTTAGGTACGTACGGCATGGCGTGTAAATCGGTCGTACAGTAATCGAGATGGACGCCTTCTTTGGGCGCCTGGCGCCCACCCTTACGTAGTACATCATGCGCGGCCCAGTCTTGATATCATCTCTTACTCAAAGTCTAGTCGAATACTCAACGACTTATCTGGCGACGTTCCGCGCTTCCAAAAAATGTTTCTGATGTTCTGAAATAGATACCATACAAATAATTCATATTGTATTCCCTTGTTATAACTTTCGAATGAGGCATTGATATACATAGTAAGATTTACTAAACATGCAGCAGCGGGACCTAAAATTAGTACCGGTACTGTCACATTTCATGGTCGCAGCGAGCCAGCCACAGAAACCACCCGCGTATTGATGTAATTAGCTGTATCACAACGGTGTTTTTCACATGACGTAGAAATTATTCGATGTACGTACCTCAAGCCTGCTCCACAATTTTTTCCAGCTTCGACTTTAATACTTAACTTAGTTGACTACACAACTACGAAAAAGACTATTTTCCTATCCAGACACAAGAACTACATCCCCGATTATCGTCCTCATATCACCCGTTCAATCGAGCACGGCCTGCCGGTCTAGCTGCTCTGCTTGCGCGCTGTTGTTGTCTTGACGGACTGGCCCATCGGCCCGAAGCGCGCAATTAAGCTACAGGAGAAATTTGTGACAGTGCAATATCCTCACAATGACTATCTTCATTGCTTCGCTGTATGTACAGTTCTGACTTGATTTATAATTCGAGGAATCGAAAATTTATACTGATTTGCAATTGTCTAGCTTCCTTCCGTACACGGTCAACTTCCATCTCGACAAGTCTGCCAAAACATCCCACGGCAGCCCAAAGTCAAAGTCGCCCAAGGGATCTCCAAAACGCAATGGTCTCTCAGCCGCCGCGAGTCTCTTCCAAAAACGCGAAGAGGATGCCATAAAGAAAACAATGACTCCAGGAGCGACCACCGATCATGAACATATCTTCACCAATCCTCGTACCAAACTCGAGCCGCTCAGCGAATACCCGTTCCCCACGGCCCCCAATGGACAAGTCAATATTTTATCGCAGAGCGAGGCACATTCGCCTGCATGGGGCTCGACACATACTTTCAACCAGCCTCGTCCGATGAATGTGACACTTCCGTCTCCTTCGATCTTGAAACATCAAGAACCGATTCCTGTTGCGGTGCCTCAAGTCCTTGAGAAGCCAAAACAACCCACCATGGGCATTGAAAGTCAGAAAGCCCAAGGACAGATTATGCGCTCGGTTGCTTCCCACTCGTTTTCTGATGCCGACTGGACCATCGAATCTGCTGAACAGGGAAACCCCGGTCTACGGAATGCGGTTCGCTCATTTACCGATCCTGGTTTGGATGACACTGTATGGGTCGGTACGCTGGGTATGCCAACTGATGCGCTGGACACTCATGTCAAATCAGAGATTGACGAGACATTGGAGGATAAATTTTCATCACTAGTTGTCTATGTGAGCGATACTGATTTCGACGGACATTATTCTCACTTTTGCAAGACCATCCTCTGGCCCGTGCTTCACTACCAGATCCCAGACAACCCAAAGAGCAAGGCGTACGAGGACCATTCTTGGGTGTATTATGTCAAGCTCAACGAGGCTTTTGCCCAGCGCATTGCTAAGAACTGGCGACGAGGCGACGCCATCTGGGTACATGACTATCATTTGCTGCTGGTCCCTGCAATGTTACGCAAGCTGTTGCCGGATGCTCAAATTGGCTTCTTCCTGCACGTCGCATTCCCGTCTTCGGAAGTCTTTAGATGTTTGGCGCCGCGTAAGGAACTTCTCGAGGGTGTCCTAGGCGCAGACCTTATTGGTTTCCAGATTGACGAATACTGTCGCCATTTCTTACAAACTTGCAGTCGCATATTGTGTGTCGAGGCTCGGAAGGATGGTGTACAGTTGGAGGATCGATTTGTGAATGTGGGCAAGTTTCCGATTGGTATCGACCCAACGTCGTGGGATGAACGACGCCGTAGCCATGATGTTGAGCACTGGATCAAGCTCATCTCAGAAAAGTATGAGGGCAAGCGGTTAATTGTGTCGAGAGACAAGCTTGATTCAATTCGAGGAGTTCGACAGAAGCTTTTAAGCTATGAACTTTTCTTGAACACGTACCCTGAGTTTCGCGATCAGGTAGGACAACGTTCACCGTTTCTTGTTGTTTTCTAACGTCCGCAGGTTGTCCTCATTCAAGTTGCATCATCTACCAACGAGCAAACAGAATTGGAAACGATAGTATCTGATATTGCCATGCGAATCAATTCAACACACTCAACACTAGCCCACCAACCGCTAGTATTCTTGAAACAAGATCTCAGCTTCCCGCAATACCTCGCCTTGATTACAATAGCCGATGCGCTAATGGTGACGAGTCTAAGAGAGGGCATGAACCTTACCAGCCACGAATTTGTCTATTGCCAGGACGGAAAATACGGCTCCAAGTCTCACGGTCCACTAATTTTGAGCGAGTTCACTGGAAGTGCATCCATATTTGATGGTCATGCTCTACTCGTCAACCCATGGGATTACCGCCAGTGTGCAGAAGCTATTCATACCGCACTTACCCTCACTGACTCTGAGAAGGAGGTCATGTGGCGGAAGCTGCACGATGCAGTGCTGCAAAACTCCACTACTAACTGGGTCAAGTCGTTCAGGGAAGCATTGTCCAAGGTGTGGGACGAGCATTCTTCTCGAGAGACAATGGCCGTGCCACGTCTGTCAGTCCCGCGTCTAGAAGAGGCATACCGCAGCTCCGAACGCCGACTTCTCATCCTCGATTATGAAGGTACCCTGGCATCTTGGGGTTCACCAACCAGTATTATCTTGACAACGCCTCAACGAGCTTTGACCACTCTCACTGATCTACTTGAGGATCCTAAAAATATTGTCTATGTGATGAGTGCTAGACGGCCTGAAGAGATGGAACGGTTGTTCAGACAGGTTTCTGGACTAGGACTGATTGCCGAGAATGGATGCTTTGTTCGCGAGCCATCCAAGGATAGCTGGATCAAACTCAACGAAGAAAATCACACCAAGGAATGGAAAGCTGGAACAAAGGGCATTCTCAACTATTTCCGGGAAAGAACGGAGAACAGCTGGATAGAGGAGTTGCATTGCTCGCTCGTGTTCCATTACGGTGATGCAGAAGATAAGCTTGCTGCGGCTCGTCAAGCGTCCGAATGTGCTGACCACATTAACGACGCATGTGCGAGCCAGGGTGTGCATGTTATCCCAGTCGATGGCGCGTTGATCATCCAGTCTTCTCAAACAAACAAGGCGAGTGCAGCGGAACTAGTATGGCGGTACAGCATCCAGCGTGGGAAAGAAGGAGGCTATGCAGGCCAGCCTGATTTCTTATTTGTGGCTGGAGACAGTCGTGAGGATGAAGTAGTGTTCCGCTGGGCGAACAAATTGGCAGAATCCAAGGCTGTCAAGAACTGCATGACGGTGACATTGGGCTCGAGGAGTACAGAAGCCAAGGCTACGTTGACCCAGGGAGTGACAGGTTTGTCTTTTTTACATCCAAGTATTGAACTTTACTAAGAATCGCCCAGGTGTTTTGTCTTGTCTCCAACGACTCGCGGCGTCTAGCCAATCCTAGCCTCACGATCCCCACCACTCTGGACTCAGGATGCAAGAACGGCCAGGCAATAGATAGCGCGCCGTCTTCATATACCCATTTTTTTTCTTCTTCTCTAGATACTATTCACTTCTACAACCAACTCTTCCCCCATTTCACCAACATAAACCATCACATGCATGATTTATGATACACGATTACAACGATACACAATTTCCAGGCAGTGCATTACCTTCGGGATGGACATAGCAAGAACGACGGGCGTTTTTTGATGTGTGTATGCTAGTTGACTACGTAGAATACGAAGGATTGTCCATATTTATCACTGTAATCCATGACTATGTATACTATGTAATTTGTTGATAGCCGGATATCTGTGGGGCTGCGGAGTTGTGGAATGACAGATGCCGAGGTACGCATTGAGACGTTTATCTAACAACCAATTAATAGATTGGATGTTTAGTGATCTGTTTAACCGTAGAGTATCCCCTTCAAATTCCATCCTTGATACATATATCGTCTCTTTCTTGAAAGGGTATACTTGAAAACTACGCAAGGACCAGAGAAGTCGCAATGTCTCCTCCGCATACGCAAGTATTCGAAGATGGCATCACAGTCACGCCTGTATCATCGCATACATATACCGCAAACGTTCAACCAGACTGGTCCATTGGCGCTGGTATGTCTTCCTCGTCTGCAATTAAGAGGTTATTTCACTAACATGAAGAAAGTCCCCCATGGCGGGTATACAATGTCTATCCTCTACCGCCTCGCAACCACTCATTTCAAACATACGCATCCCACCCGACACAATTCCCAACCTCTACCGATATCAATGCAAATGACATTCCTGCGCCGCACAGCCGCTGGACCCGCGACACTGACAGTGGAAGATTCCAAACTGGGACTGAGAACGTCTACAATCCACGTCACGCTTTCTCAGGAAGATGATAGTAGTAGTAGCAGCAGCGCAAAGAAGCAAAACAAGAAGCTAACAGCCAAAGTTGTGGGATACATCACCGTCTCAGACCCTATTTCAGACGTTGGACCTTCCTTCCCTTCAGCCTGGGAGTTGCGTCCTCCTGCACCGAGTCGTGGTCCGCCCAGTGTCGTCGTTACACCCGACAATGTGAGCTTATCACCAGACTCCACCACGCAATCAAAATGGAGACAAACAGGGCCGGGGCATTGGGCCAAATTCAGACGCGTGGAACATCAATGTATCACCTTTAGTCCGACAAGCGAGTTCAAGAAACCGGGTGTAATAGATCAATGGGCGCGACTGCGCACAGTGACGTCCGGTTCTTCGTCGACAGCCGGGAATGGGAAGTGGACGAACGAGACGCTAACGTTTTTGGGTGATTGGTTTCCTGCCGCGTTAGAAGAGCTGGGTACTCAAGCTCTTTCGTCGTTGTCGTCGTCGCCACCATCGACAAGGCCGAAAAACCCGCCGTTTTGGTATCCGACTGTCACGCTGAATATAGACTTTAAGAAAAGTCTCCCGCCCCAGGGGGTGGATTGGTTGTATTCCCGGGTCGTTATGAAATCCGTACGGAATGGGAGGATGGATATTGAGGTTATCATCATGGACGAACAGGGTGAAATTGTCGCGTTGTGCTCTCATGTCGGTTTAGTGGTTCCTGTTGAGCGCAACACAAACGGCAGGAAATATGAAAAGTCCAAGATGTGATCTATTTACATATATATATGTATGTATATGTATATATGTACAATTTTAGATACCAATATAATTCTATATGCAAGCTAGAGCTTCTCATTCCGCGTCAGAACCCACAGAGACGACGCCTCTGCGCAAACCATCTTTTTCTTAACCCACTCTAATTGCCCACCGCCATCTTCTTGCTCTTCTTGAACCGCATGCGACAGTGCCCAGTATTTGCGCGCATCGCGAGCAAGACACCATGACCGAATAACTAGTAATCCCGGCGTGTACACGGGCTTCCTATATCGCACATTCAATTGCGCCGTATATATTGCATCTCTTTCCCTCGGATCAGTGCTCAATCTTGCCGGATTCAACGCCGTGACATGTGCCTCGATAAGATGGGACATGGCTTCATCAAACAGCGTCGCGATCACACCTCCATGCGCAGTCTTGGGATGCCCACTCAATCCCGGCGTTGACATGGACACAAGCGTGATCGTATCCGGTGGTCGTGAGGGCGCAGACACACCTTTTGCTTTGGGATCGTTTGGCGGTGGCGTCGTAGGTAAAGATGCAGAAACCTGATCGAGATTGCGCCGACATAATGTCACTAGAAATGGAATTGTCTCCTTTGTGCCTAGTGTCCCCGCAAAATAGCCATCTTCGTCGGTGTAGTCCTTGTAAACACGGGCGGGCATGTTGAGGACGACATATTCGCTTTTTTCTCTGTCATCTTGTTGTAGACTCAATGATTGCTGGAGGATTGATTTGGCCCATGGTATGGTGTTGAAGTGGTTCAGTTCTGAGTCTGTGAGGGGTCTGGGCTTGAATTCCTCCTGGGCTGGTGGTGGTTTTGTTGACATGGTATGAACCATGAACCCCGTCAGGCTAGTCGTATGGTATTTTGTGACAGCGACTACTGATTAAGCGACTTGATATTGAAAGTGCCGTATCATTGGTAAGAATTATCAAAGTCGATGCTACACTGCTATATTTGCAGAATATCAATTGATCTTTGACAGTCAGTATGTATGGAGTTGATTGTCGGGCCTCGGTTACGTTGCTTGACTGGGCGGGCGTGTACTAAAGATGGTAATTGGAATACGGTCCGTATTGATGCCAGGCACGTGCTGACTTGACGATTCGAGTGTATATCTACATGATTTCAACAACTCAAATGATGAAACAAATAGCTTCTCAACTTAACAAACATTGAATTGAATTATCCGGCGTCATCAAATAGCGACGTTGCACTCATGACTAAATAGTAGATTGCTTGTCAGCCACTAGTAGTGTGTCGCGGAAATTGTTGTTGGGCCAGTATGTTGACTGATCAAATTTATATGGCGGTTTCAGATGAAACAATTCTAATTCAACCCAATTAAACCACCAAGCTCAAGCTCAATAACTGAAACTCCGCTGAGGCCTGGGTGACACCGTCATTTCCCCCATGCCTCTGATTGGGTTTGCACAGGTATATAATACATAGTGTGTACGGTAACGGACGCTAATGCGAGCTAATACGGTGGTCTCGGAGCCACCCAGCCAATCGATTTTGGCTATTGGCTGGTATCTTACACATTGTTACAGTGTTACATCCCAAACGAACTCCTCGATTTGGTTTTCCAGGAACGCCGTGTCTCACAACCAGTCTGAATGGCTATACCGATATACATAGTACAGGGGATTGATTCGATGCAAAGGATCAACGTGTATGCATATCCAAGGATTACTTACAATTCCATTGATGGTACGGAGTATGTACGTAGCAACTGCGAGAGCAAGCCGTTGCTATGCAAAGAGATAAGAGAAGCAGATTAAGGAAAGCCAAGCAATAGACTAGCTGGCTAGTCATCTCCACTTCCCTGCTGGACGCTCAGTCCTATAGTAAGTTGTGCTGCCCGGCTTTCCGGCCTCTTCTTTTTCGTTCCTTCCCTCGTCAACAGTTGACTAGCCAGCTCCGTCGCGACTGCCTCTTTAGCTCCTCCTCTTCTTCTTCTGTCTCACTCGACTTCCATTCTGTTTCTTCACACTCTCCGCGTTCTCGACATTGACTTGATTACTCTATATATTTCCATCACCACTACGTCTGACATAATTACTCTTGATCCAATCCGCGCGATCCACCCGCCAAAATGCGTTCGTCCGCTGTGTTGATCCTTGCTGCTTTCGTGGCTGAGGCCACTGCCTATTACAACTACACCTTCCCAGCTGGCTTCAACCTGGGTGAAGTTCCCAGTACCACATTGGGTTTGTAAAATCAATTGCAAGTATACCGCTGGAGTCCTGGCTAACCGACATCACAGCTCAATGGTGCCAGGGTGAACGGAACACTTGCCCTCTTGTCTGTGGAGGAGCTGCTTCTGCCAACGACTGTGATGCTGTAAGTACTTCTCAACTTTGGCAAAATACTCAAACATTCAACTGACGCACGTAGACTACCCTCAACTTCGACTGCACCTGCAGCAATGGCACCACTCCCGACCTGACCCCATACAAGAGCACCATTCCCTTCTACGTGTGCCAGGAAAATTACAACCAGTGCATCGCAAACAACCCCAATGACCTCGATGCTCAGAAGGCATGCAAGGCCAACGCGACTTGCGGCACAATCGACCTCTCTGCCGTCTCAAGCACAAGCACCTCTGCCTCTTCCACCACCGCAGCCTCAACTACCGGAGCCAGCACCCTTGCCACTACTGCTGCTGCTGCCACTACTGGAACCGCGTCTGGAACTGCTGCTAGCGCGACTGCCACTCACGGCGCTGCGGCTCTTCAGATCTCTGCAGACCGTGCAACTGGTCTCTTTGCCGCTGCAATGCTTGCATTCTTTGGCATGATGCTATAAGGTCGCGCACCGTCGCAGATCTCGTATCTTGCTTCCGATACATATTCTCGCTCGTCGAGTACTAATAGCAGTATAATCGTTTTCATACCTTTCTTCGAGTTACTTTGCGAGACGAAGGGACTTTCCCAGTCTTTAGCATGGAGTTTGTGGGCTTGTCTTTTTCTTTTTCATGTTGAACGATATCCTTTGGTGTTTTGAGTTCCGTAGTCATGAGACGAAGTACGAGAGCATGGTTATGATATCGATGCCTCTCTTTATTTGCATATGATAGTTCCATAGTTGGTACACGGTAGCATTCGAATGTATTCACTCGATCGCTCGATTGTGTAGCGAAATGTATTTCTTGCGACCGTAGGCTACTAAACATTTTTCTCCTCCACAAATTAGATAAATTCGTAGAACTAATAGAGCTAGTCACATTGAAAGATTGAGAAATCCTGCTGTTGATGGGACCTCCGCTCCGCACGCAACGGACGCTGATTCGCCAAGACATCAAATCACACAACTGAAATTTCTCCCACACTTATCGATACAACAACCACCAAGTCGCCCACGACTAACAACCGATCGCCCCAACCCAGCCAGACACCCTGTCTGCTCTTATTACTCGATAATTCTTTTCTCTCTCGACTGACTCGATACGTCCGTCGAGGAGCATAAAGAAACACCACCGCCCAAAATGCCAGCACCTACCAATACCCTTCTCATTGAGGGGTCATTTACGGAGCTGTGCGAGGAGCTCGCTCAATATATCGATGTGCTCCGTTCCAACGAAGGAGGTGCCAGCGTCAACACTGAGATTGCCCCTTTGCTCGAGCCGTTGCGTCAACAGGAACAGAATGGAGAGGAGGCGAATTTGGGACAACGCGACGAGGTTTTGAAGAAGATTGTTGCTGCGGCTTCGATTTTGAATAATGCTCCCGAGAAGGGTATTCTTCTCTACTCGCTCGCTTTTTTTTGCGTCTGGCTAATATGGTTTATAGAGTTCATTCCTGCTTATAACCTCCTCGTCCACCTCATTCAGCAGTCTTCTGACCCCGATATCTTCCTATCGCGAGTTTGCATTTACCTATCAAAACCTGTCACATCCTCCGCACAATTCGGCCCTTCGCTGGCCCTCACCGTCCTGACCACCATCTTCAACACTCTCGCCCCCTCCGACTCCAGCCGGTACCATGTCTTCCTTGCCATCATTGCCGTCATCCGTCAATCAGGCTCCACCTCCGCCTACGAAGCCCTGAAAGGTCAGTTGGCCTCTCAGCTCCCCAACTGGCTCGCTGCGTGGGAACTCGACGAGGAGGATGCCCAAAAACTCCACTTGGCCATCGCAGACACCGCCGAGGCCGCCGGTGACAGCGAACTTGCGCACTCCCACATCGTCGAAGCCCTCCAGTCCATCGATGCCAACGAAGCATCCAGCAAGGAAAACCGGGACCTCGCCATTCGCGCTCTCACATCTGCACTTTCGCACCCTGCTATTTTCGACTTTACATCCATCTCTGCTTCGGATGCCGTACAGGCTCTTCGGTCCAGCGATACTTCTCTTTTCGAGCTTCTTGAGATTTTCGCTGCCGATACCCTTGACGCATATGAAGACTTTGTCGCATCGACTCCCTTGAGCTCGATCTCCGGTGGTGTATTGGCGGAATCTGGTGAGGCGCTTCAGACCAAGATGCGCTTGTTGACGCTTGCTTCTCTTGCTTCTTCAACTCCCTCTCGTTCCCTGCCCTATGCCACGATAGCCTCCGCCCTTGGCGTCGCCGATACCGAAGTCGAGAAATGGGTTATTGACACTATTCGCGCGGGACTCGTCGAGGGTAAACTTTCTCAGTTGCGTTCTGAATTCTTGGTCCACCGCGCCACATACCGAGTATTCGGCGAGAAGCAATGGGCGGAAGTACAGGGACGTCTGTTCGTCTGGCGCCGCAGCCTCGAAGGTGTCCTCAGCGTCATCCGCACCGAACGCGAGCGATACGCACGCGAACTCCAGCAGCAACAGGCTGCAGCACAGGCCGCCGAAGAAGGCGGCCCCGTTGGCAAGGGAGGCGATAAGAAAACCGGAGACCGAAGACGGCCTCACCACCAGTCACAACCTCGTGAAGTCGATCTATTAGGCGAGGCTGACTAAAACCCATTGCATCGTTTCTTTTTTCTATTCTATTGTTTTAATGTTTTGCGAAAAAGACCTTTTTCTTATCATGTTTCATTTGTTCTTGGAGAACCGGTTTGAGGCATATCAAATTTTTTTCTCTTCCGAAAGAGTTTTGAGCTGTGTATGTAAATGGGGTAAGAGAAAAGTTTTTACCTTTGTGATACTTTTCCTACATTTATGTGATGTATGCAAAATAATGCATTGATGATGATGAAGAATAAGAAGATTACTTTCAAGCTGGTATCTTAACATGGAGCGAGGACAGTCTTCCTGGCAAGAGCTTCATACATAGCCGTGATTGTATCAACTGACGATATCAAAGCCATGGAAAATATTTGACACAAACAATACAATCCGGTAGATCAATCTGCTAGACTCTCACACGGGGGCATCTCATTCACCCTCCAACCTCAAACATCCAAGATCGATCAAAGACCCTGATTCGTCTTGACGCAAACATGTACATGGATGGGCAGAAGCACACCTGCAGCTCATCGCCCTGCACTGCAATTTTAATGTCCTTGAGGAGATGGAATATTCAATTTGAGTACCTATGTACTGGAGATAATCGATAGTGCTGGTTGAGCGTTATCATGTTGGAGCATCGGGGCTAGGGCAAGGTTTTGAGGATGTTGCCCCGGTTCATGTATGCACATAGGTAGAGCTAGTTAAATGCAGGCTTGGAGTGGATCCTCCAAGAAAACTAGAAGCATGATGTGTAGCTGAACATGCATGATGCACTGCAATTTTAGTATCGTAGAGCAGTTGACTATTCAACATGTTTGCTTAGGACTGAGTGCTCAGCCTCACCCACCCAGCCGGAGTATAGTATGAGTGCCCTAAAACTGTGCAATATATTACTTTATAGACATGTATATATACCTCTAAACCATCTAGCAACAAACTACCACATTCGCTGATATGAACAATCTTCTTCCCAGGGATGCAGATAAAATTTACAAAGCATCAACACCCTTAGCCCTCAACTCAGACTGAATCCTCTCATAAACCTCCTCCTTTGACCCCGTGGCCTGCACACTGATAACTTTCCCCTTTTCCTCGAACTCACGCACAACAGGCATGGAAGTCTGCTCAAACGTGCGGAATCTCTTACGGATCGACTCGATGTTATCATCGTCCCGACCACTGGTTTCGCCGCGCTTCAACAATCGGCCTAACATGACTTCTTCGGGACACACCAGGAAGAGAACGAGCTTGCTAACGCAGACAGTCTCTTCGAAGAAATGCGCCTGATCGATTTGGCGGGGGAAGCCATCGATCAGGAATCGAGCAGGTGTAGTTTTGGAACTATTCTCTTCCAGGATGGCGGCCATTGCGTTCGAGAGTAGCGCAACAGTAACTTCCATAGGCACAATGGTCCCCTCACGGATGTGGTGACGGATCAATTCGCCGTACTCGCTTCCCTCGCGCACTTGCTCGGCGCGTAGCAGGTCGCCGGCACTCAGATGGTTGAAGCCATAGTCGCGCACGAGGTTTTCGGATTGTGTGCCTTTGCCGGCGCCGGGGCCACCGAGGACGAAGACGACGGTGACTTTGTCGGAGGAGAAGCGCGGTGTTGGTGCCATTTTCTTTTCGTCAGCTAGGGAGAGATAGGGCGAGAGAATAGAGGGGCTATTTGCGCGGCGTAGAAGAAGCACGAGATTTGACCAGCAAAACGTATGATCCGGTACCAATCACGAGAACAGCGACAAAGGGGAGGATTTTGAAGGGCGATTCACTACTTTGAGTCGTAGTAGTTGTTGTTGTGGTCTTTGATCGAGAAGATGAAATGTGGCGGATGTTGTTGTTGCTGCTGCTAAAGTGGTGGGGCAGGGCTAAATAATTCAGGAGTTAGGGGATCGATATCTGAGGCCTGAGCTGCTTGCGGAAGCGCAAAGGGTCGGACTTACTGCAATTTCTGGCACTTGATGCGGTCCTGGTGATTCTGGACACGGGAGCAGTATAGCGAAGAAGCATTCCGTATTAATCGATTAATTGAAGTTCATATGTTGAAGTTGATGTCTTGTTGTTGAGGAAAGATTGGTTGCTAAGACAAAAGTTGAAGATTAACGGTGGATCATTTCTTGGCTTGACTAAACACATCTAGGCCTTCACATTTCACATTTTCAACTATCTCAATTTCAATGCTCTGAATTATATCCTATATAACAAATGGATTCGCCTAGCAAATCGAAAGAGTGGAATAAAAGAAATCGCCGTGATCGCCGGGCGCCTGGGAATATAGTACCAAAAATGACACACAAGAAAAAGACATAAGCATGGCAATATTATCGATCTACTTTAAACATATCCAGACATTCAACATTTTCTAGTCATATCCGTGACCCTGCCCCGGTGGTGGAGGATAGCTGGGACTCAATGGTCCAGCGTAGGCACCCGGAATCGGCACAGCTTCATAGGTCTTTTCACCCGGAGCAGCGCCGACATGGTCATTGACCTTCTCTGTCATGTCTTCTTCATTGGAGTGGTCTGATGATTGAGCGATGCCAACAGCAGGGGCTCCGAAACCCTGTTGAGCGACCTTTGGTGTCGCGGTTTGCACCCGGATGGGCGGTGGTTGAAGTTGGAATGGTTTTGTGACTGCGCGTGTAGGCGACTTTGGTGTTGCGTACTGAATGGCGTAGCTCTCGCCATTCTCGGCTGCGGAGTACGCATCGTGATGGTATTGTTGCGCAGCCATCGACATATAAGGAGACTTCGGTGTCATGGGGAAGAATCCAGGTGTGTTTGGTGCGGACTGCACACGGAGTTGAGCAAGGTACAAGTCTGAACGGGCCTTGTCGCGGACATCCATGGTCTTCTTCAGGCGCTGCTTGGTGTAGAATCGGTAAAACACAACGGCATAGATGGTGATGACAATGACCTCGAGAACGATCTCGATGATGGCACACACCAGTGACCAATCTTGCAGACGGCAGACCAAGGCATAGTTGACCTGGTCCTGGAACAGCTGATGACGGAGGTTATCGTTACAGGACCATCCCCACAAGTCTTTCCCCCCGCCATTTGCTTTTGAGCTCTGGAAGATGGCTGCTCCGACTACCCACATGATGGTACTGAAGGTAAAGAAGCCCACCGAAAAGACAGAGTACCATACAGCAACCTTTTCAGCACGGCGATGACCGCCTCGCCAGTATCCGTAAAAGACGCATACGGCAGTAGCCAGAGAAATGCAGGCCATGACCAGGAGCAGATATTGTGGCCATGGGTTTGTTCCTACTGCCCATGGTGGAAGATTACTGCGTGGAGGCAGATCTTTGGTGGCTCTGAAAATGGTCAAGCTGGTTGACAGAAGCGAGAGGACAATGAGGGAGCAGCTAAAGTTGACAGTTCGTAGAAGAACTTTTGCAGCTCGGACTCTGACTTTGATTTTCTGCGGACATCGTTAGTATTGATGTTTGCCGCACTCCTGATGATGTATCGGACTTACCAAATCTCGCTTGTTTTCTCTTGCTGTCTTCACCTCTTCCTTCTCTAATTTGACCTCCTCGCGGAATGTCGGACTGAACGGGTTCAGCGTTCTCGCCGTACCCGGGGTCTTGAGGGCACTTTTCAAAGGCGAGGCCGGGGTCATAGGTTGATGCGCATATCGCGAAGGGTCGCTGTCAGCCATATATCCGAATCCAACATCCGAGACATGATGCTGAGCCTCTTTCATGACAGCAGCCGGAGGGTCGGCGAACGGTGATCGGCCTCCATCCGACGGATCAATAGGTGAGATTACTGTCGTTGCCTCTGCGAATCGTGCTGTGCGAGGGCTTTTGAAGTCGGAAGCAGAGGAGGAAGAGGAAGACCTCGAGGAACTGCGCATGATGGATGTGGGATTCTTTTGATTAGACATGGTGTATTGACAGCGAGAGATCCTGCTCTCGACGATCTGTTGTATAGCTCGGCTCTAAGCTGTAGAGTCGGTGAGCTCAGCAGAGACTGCTGGCAGATCTTCACCGGTTGGTATGAAGATAGCGATGATATAGATAAAGAGTAGAAAGAATCGACTAGCTGCGGACCTGCGCAGTGTTCGAAGCAATGCAATTACTGAAGCAAAATTCAAGAGAAGCACAGCTTAGGATGGGAAAAGAGGATTTCCATCGCCCGAGGGCCGCACTCCATGGTCTATGTATGAATTGTAGAGGCATGGGAAACGGGGAAACCGGAGCCAATGCATGCTCCCCTCTTTTGCGCACATCTGGCACAGCATGATCACTCAATTGACTGACAGCGGTCAGTTAGCGCCGGGTTTTCCTGCTCGGCAGAAGATCCAGAGCAACCAGAAAGAGTGATTGGAGGGCCTGAAATAGCTACCGTGTGCCTGTTTTGCGCTCAAGTGCAGCATCTCGCCATCGATTGGGCAGTGATGAATGCAAGATAGCGCGCGGGGGGGGACCTCGATAGGACGAGGCAGGATGAATCGGACAGCAAATCAGTGGTGGCTGCACTGTCCGGAGCGTGATATCGGAGTCTATGCATCGTTCGTCACAAACGACCAGCCAATCAGGGCGGTGAAGCCTCGGCTTGGCTCTAAGGCCGGACACACGGGAGCCTCAGGCTGCCCAATCACAGGGGCTGCCGAAGCGCGGACACCATTTTAGTTAGTATTTACTCACTGTAGCAAACCAATCACCGCGGCAGCTCCATCACGGGTAGATCCTCGCTGCAGACAATGTGTGATGTCCAGTTCGTCACGTTTCTTCGTCTACTACTACGTAGTATGTATGGAGTATTGAGCACTCGCATGCCGAGTCCTCTGCATTTGTGCTCTTAACAAAGAATCTGCGCATTGCTGCGGGATGGTCACGCTTATTGCATGATCTAGTACTATATATATATATATCAGCCATCCATCGATTATGTCCTAGAATAGACGACTGAGAGTAACATCCAGCATCTCAGAGAATGGCCTGAGGCTGCAGGGCCAACATTCAAGTGGTCCGTGCAGTTTCCTCATCCGGCTACTTACACAACGAAATCATCCTATCAGTCACGGAGGACAAAGATCAGAACTTAGTCGAGTCTGAGTGTGCTAGAAGTAAAATAGTATGAATGCATTGATTAGCCATCATGATAATAGACACCCAACTCCACAAGCAATTGCTCTGTACAACGATCATAACAAAATGCCGCCTAGCCTCTCTACATAGCACCGTCGTCAATCACCGCCCCAACATCTTTGGTAATGTAAATCTCTTCCAATGTGCCTTCTCCATCGGCGAAGCCGCCACCGTTCTGTAACACGAGTCCCTTTTCATTAGCCAGATGCAGCAGGCAAATAAATCCGAACGAGGTACTGATATCCCGTAACGATTCTTCCGGATACACAGTCTTGAGCGAGTTCATCACGTTGGTGAATTTCAATTGACCGTGCTTCTCAACCTCAGATGTAATGTCAGGCATCGGGTGGTCTCCGTCTGACTGCCTATTCTTAGGTGTAGGGGTCGGTGGTCCGTCATCATCGGTAGGCTCTTCAGGCTGATCGATAACGGCTGCTCTGTCGGAGGCCGAGTTGAATTCCATAGACTCAATCAGCCCATCGCCCATACCCTTCCACATTTCTTCCTTCAACCGCCGAACGTCAACCTTCTTAGCCACACGTGCGTAAGCCACATAGTCGGGCCGAACGCGCCGACCACCTTGCGTCACTAGCTGTGAGCCGAATCCTCCACCATGAAGCGCTGATCCGGGTGTAGCTCCAACTATATTCAATAGGGCTGTCAACCCTGTAGCTCCCGATCCATCACCGGCTGATGTCGTCGGCCGGGCATCCATGTCGCCTGCGGGCGAGAACATTTCTCGAGCGTCGGCAAATGGTAGATTGTCGTCATCATCGTCTCCCATCGGCAGCCCGTTAGGGAACGCAAGCCCGTCGTCGTCTGCAAAGAAATCGGCATCATATGTGCCTGCAACCTTTTCATCTTCCGCTTGTGCGCCATTCTCAGGTTTGTGATTAGCCCAGAAGGCCTCGTCCATCTCGCCTGCCGCTGGAACACGCGTCTCGTTAGTCTCGCCTGTTCTGCGCGCCCCAAAGAACCTCTTTGATCCCATGCGAGCCTTGGGCTTGAGGAAGAGTCGCAACAGTTGCTGCGAGTTGAAGTGCTTGTCATCTGGGAGTAGATTGCGTCCTTTTGTTTTCCATTGTGTCTTGGGGATTGAAATAGCAGAGTTTGAGCTTGCTTGTGTGTAGATTAGATCCGCTGCTGTAGCGTCAAGCGGAGCAGTAAAGTCAATCACGAATGGCTCCTTTTCTTTACGTTGCTTTGGCGCAGCGATGGTATTGGCAGCACTAGTCTCCTTAATCTTGCGGATTCGCCAATGTTCAGGGCCCGCCCAGTTCTTTTGTAGAGCGTTATCAAAGTAACTTAGGATGTTCTCGTGCTCATTATTGGCTGGTTGGTGAGAGATCGACAACGCGTAAGGATCTCCGTCCTCGCCAGCCTCCGGATCGTCATCTCCACCAATGTCCATGCGATGGACCTTTAACAAGGGTTCCAGTGCTGCCTCTCGCGCCCATGCCTCTCCACCTTCACCAAAGCCAGCGTCTTCGCCAATGTCAAATCCTGCAAAGGTTCCATCATCGTCATCAAATCCGACGGCGTTGTCATCATCAAGCATAATGCCAGAAGCATCACCCATACGTCTTGCCGGGTCAGACTCGTCATGGTCCTTGTCGTGTCGCCATTCCTCGGGAGCTTTGAGCAATGGCATGTCAAGAGAGCCACTTGGATCACCTAGATCCAGGTTCTTCAAGGATGGGCAAATGTCTTGTTCGGAAAGGCGGTCTAAATCGGGGAAGAATCTGTTCCCGAGAGAGGAGATATCAATTTCCACGGGGTCGACATCCATAGGATCACCCTCCGGTTCCTTGGCTTGGGTATCCTCTGGCTCTGCGCTGTCATTCATTTCGTCGTCTTGTGCATGGTCTCCACCGTTGGTTGTCTCATCCACATCATCGCTACTGTCGAAGATGATACGTCCCTGGCCATCAATCGATAAGTGGTTCAGCAACAAGCCCTTGGCACCCCCCTCATCAAAGTCGGCCGATGCTTTCTTGAAGAGCGGGTCAACAGCAAACTCGAGTTCGAGCTTTTTCAATTGTAAAGATGCAAACGACGGAGCGAGCGTAGCCTCATGAGAACGCGTCTGCATGTATTGTTAATGATGAATGTTATCTCAGCAGACGTGTATAGATACTAACCTTTTTCTTTGCCTTTCTTCGCACACCGTCCTCACCCTCTTCCTCTTCTTCCTCTTCACCTTCACCCCCCTCGCTTTCCTGGGCTTTGCGATCTCGACTGTCCGCCAAGCCACTCAAGAGCTTTCCGGTTTCAGTTGCGACACTATCCACTCTGCTTGTATAGATCTTAACGCAACCGTCAAGTGTACAACTAGCCTTCTGAAAGTTGACGCCGTCTCCCTCGCGGAGCAACGACATATCATGAAAGTAGTCGATCAGGGCGAAATTCCATGAATTAGCAGCGTTGATCTTATTATCGGTCGCCATTTTCATCCACTCTTCGAAGTTGGCGAGAATAGGGACTCGTTTGGCAGGAGTTGCACCTCTACCGCGACCATCGACGTCGCTTTCCCGACCTCGTCTAAGAGAACCACGTGGTGTTGCTGGGCTTTGACTATCGGCACGATCGTATTGCCTGCGAGGGGGCATGGGCGTTTTCACAGCAGCCTTGATCTGGTTCATTTGGCGGTCATACTGAGCTTGTCGCGACTGCATTCGAGCAGCCTTCTCTCCCATGTCATCATTGAGGGGGATCCTGCGAGCAAAACTAGTTAGCTTGTGTTCCCACGCTTGTGCATCGCTCTTTCCGTACTTGATGGGAGAGTTCTTCTGCGGGGTTGAGGCACCGCCATTGGAGCGGCGATGGCTCTTTGATGGATTCACAACACGAGGCATGATGGATCGCGAGTCGGGTCTGTAATATGCGTGGACGTATATGATATTGAAAAAGCGAAGGACACAAGGACAAGCCCAAAAGATATTCAGTTATTCATCTTCTCTGTGAGATGTAAATCAGCAGTATTCAGAGTCGGCTGCAACGATGTTGCGCTTGTATTTGCACTGCTGGAGGTCGACAGTCGCTCTTTCCGGCTTGTTGTTTTTTCGAGATGGCCTTGCGGCAGGTGCGATTGGTGGGCGTTCCACGGTTTGTCAACAAAACATACGGCGTGTCAGAACTACCACGAGCGCCGTCACGTGCGTTAACTCACGTGATGTTATTGGAGGACTTCTTGGCGCGGGCTTGGCCTGCCCAGCTTATCGATAAACCGTCGTCATTGGTCTTGGCTTGTGAGCTTAGACGACGTCCCATCGTCAGTCAGCAGCATTTCACCTTCATCCATCTTTTACCTTTGCCACTCTTTGTGGCTTTGACATATACTCTACACGATACTGAATATACTCAACGCTCTATGACCTCGTTAGGCGGTTCGCACCATTGGATCTTGGTATGGCACGCATCAAGACCTAACTAAACTCTATGTGAAGTATTACAGTTAGTGTCGATAACATTCATATCCTCAAGGAATGCCTTGCACAAATATATATCTAGTCAACTTACAACCGGCGTGCAAACCTCGACAACCACAATGCTACGATCATAATGTTCACCCAACACAAATTATTCTCATCAGCGTCGTCTAGGCAGCGTACGAGGACGCGCAAGCTATACCACCCTCGACCCTTCTTTCTGAGCATCGCCATATTCTCACTTTTGGCTCTCGGAAGCTGGATCGCTCAAAGGTCAGCGCGGGGCCCATCATTGCTTACTGAAAATGGCTTCCAGAAGCGGATGGTCTATACAGGACTTCAGGTTGAAGGTCTAAACAGTTCAAGACTTCTTGAGCCATTTGAGCAGGAGATAGAGGTATAACATCTTCTTTTTCTTTACGTCAAGACCCGATAGAGGAGCTAACACGAGTAGTGCCGTCTTGTTCGTCATGCAGACGATCAATGTGCATTCGTCAAAAGCAACTGTCCTGATGAGGATGGGATTTTCTCCTACCTTCAACTATATTACTGCTCGCTTCGCCATGTACAACCGATTGCATTCGTTATAATCATAGCATGGCTGTCTCTACTTTTCAGCACAATCGGTATCGCCGCTAGTGACTTTCTATGTATCAATCTCAGCACAATCGCTAGCATTCTCGGGATGAGTGAAAGTTTGACAGGAGTCACCTTTCTAGCTTTTGGCAATGGCAGTCCGGATGTCTTCTCAACATTTGCTGCAATGGGCTCCAATAGCGGTAGCTTAGCCATTGGAGAATTGATTGGTGCTGCGTGCTTCATCACTGCCGTGGTGGCCGGTTCAATGGCCCTAGCCAGACCTTTCAGAGTCGCCCGTCGAAGCTTCGTACGCGACGTTGGATTTTTCATCTTGGCTGCTATTTTATCAGTGGTTGTTCTAGCTGATGGTGAACTGCATGTCTGGGAGTGTGCATCAATGATCGGTCTTTATGTTTTCTACGTCGTCTTGGTTGTGTCCTGGCATTGGTATTTGACCCGTCAGCGGCAAAAGTATGATCGAGAATTTGCGGCAAGAGCTCAATTTCACATACCTCAAAGTCAAGAATTGGATTTAGAAGAACAATCGTCTGATGAGGATCCTGTTGGTGGAGAATCGAGCAGCCTATTACAGGGCCGGAGATCGCCTGATTTCGAAGCACTTGAGAGGCCAGTATGGAAGGATGATGACGAAGAAGACGATGAGACACGTAACAAATATCTTGCTGAGATCCGTGAGAACATGCGTGTCACTCGACCACCTTCATTCGCGCGGAGAACGACTGCCAACTCAATCCGGCCAAGTCTAGTTGGCGCTCTAGAGTTTCAATCTGTCCTTTCGTCTTTGAAGAAAGCGAAGAACATACATGATGATACGATTGACCTTGATCATTATGCGGATACTGATTCGGCCGGTCCGTCTCCTCGGATCCTGCCAAGATCGAATTATGGTAGGACATCTCTTCATCGACAAGAGGACGCCTCGAATCGGCGTCGGTCTGCTTCGGTTAATGATACACCCGTTTTGCATGTGGATACTGCTTTGGACAATGCAAAGCAGCATAGTGGGACGCTTATTCCCGTGATTGGGGAGTCGTCTAACAACACTTCTTTACAATATCAACCAGCAACGACTCCATTAGCTGATCTCCTGACCGTTCCACAAGGTGCCTTCAATTCTCCGAATTACCAAGTGTCACCTCGATCACATCAGCTTCCATCGCCAAGTAGTGTGTCCCCATTCGACCACATCCTTCCACAGCCAGCCAATTTTGAGCAATCAGACGAGAGTGATAATGAAACTATAAGATTTCCTGCGTTTGTCGACTCACCAGCTTCTATATCTCCTAGACCATCCAGTCTGAATCTTCCCGCCGCTGCTGTCTCACCAACTACAGAATATCGACCTGCCTTTGCTCAGGAAGAGCAAGTGTCACAGTGGTGGTATTATCCATCTTTGGTCCCTGGAACTATGTTTTTCACCCTCTTTCCGACGCTGTGTGATTGGGGATCCAAATCCTTCTGGGCCAAGATTCTAGGCGTTGTCGCGGCGCCCAGCGTTTTTTTTCTCACGGTCACGATCCCGGTCATAGATCCTAATCGAACCGAAACCACAGAGAAGAAGGCGGATAACCGTCGCTCCCCTCCATCTGCTGTTCCCACTGCCGCTGGTGGTAATCCGCATCAACCGACACCGATTATCCGCCTACCTGATGAATCGCCAACTCTACAGCCCGAAGATCATCAGCTACTCGGAAACGCCCTTCATCATAGTATAGAACACATCTCCCCAGTCGCACAAGCCCAGGACTCAATCACTCTCCCCAACAGACGAAGATTTGACTCTGAAATTGCAGCCGGTCCACCAGAGTTAAATGACGACTCCTCGTCTGCCACAGCGCGAACCTGGCATCGCGCACTTACAACGATTCACGTATTCACATCGCCCCTTTTCGCCATAATAGCCATTTGGAGCATTCTAGATGACGAGTATGACTTACGAAACTTGATCATCCCCATCCCCATCAGTCTAGGTGTATCACTTATCTGCGCCATACTGCTCAACATATTCCTCCGAAAACACGACGATCTCACACAAGCACCCAACCAACTCCGCCCCTTTCTATCGTTCATCGGCTTCATAGTCGGCATCTGCTGGATCGCGATAATCGCAGATGAAGTCGTCAGTCTTTTGAAAACTCTCGGCGTGATTCTGAATATCAGTGACTCCCTTTTGGGTCTCACCGTCTTCGCCGTGGGCAACTCACTGAGTGATTTAGTCGCGGACATCACTGTAGCTAGACTGGGATACCCAGTCATGGCACTAAGTGCTTGCTTCGGCGGACCCATGCTCAACATCCTACTCGGCATCGGTATGGGTGGTCTGTATATGACATTGAACTCCAACGTCAAAACCACAACAACATCGACAATTGATGGAATGTCGCGTTCCCATGCTCCGTACAAAATCACAATCTCGAGAAACCTCATGATCAGTGGTGTTACTCTTCTCGTCGCTCTGGTCGGACTGTTGATTATAGTCCCACTGAATCATTGGAAAATGGATCGAAAGATTGGCTGTGGACTCATTGTGCTTTGGTCACTGAGTACGCTGGGTAATGTCATTGTTGAGATTGTGACATAGAACTTCTCTCCTGCGTCGTGTACTTAGTTCATTGGCTGGCCTTGTCGATACGTAAATTTTTTTTCTTATTATTCTGGCTGGTACAGGTTTTGGATTCGTTCTTCTTGTACATATGTTTCTTGTTTATCAAGCATTGCATATATGTACGATGAGAGTCTACTACAAAATTCTAGGACAGGACTCGTACATGTAGAACATCGCCCCCAGTAAAAAAACTGCATGTGGTTTACATCAAAAAAGATATAAATACTTAATGATAACTAGCAAATGAAAATTACATCTAACCAACGCTGTTTGATGTTACTCAAACACAGTAGACCGAAACAAAGCAAGACAAAAAGAGCGCAACAGTTTATAGACTAAGAGCGATGGATTATGTTCAGTCAACCAATTTCAAGATCACAGTACACGACCGGCAACAGAGCTTGTGCTTCGGTCTTTGGTTTCGACCTTCTTCAATTTAGTTCCAGCTTGGATGGATGCGAATAATGCACCACGATCTTGGGGGGCGCCACCGCCCAAGGCTGGAGGAGGACCAGCAGCGGGAGGTGGAGGTGGAGGTGGAGCACCACCAGGGGGAGGTGGGGGCGGTGGAGGAGGAGCAGCAGCACCTGGGGGTGGAGGAGGGGGTGGTGGAGGAGGAGCAGAGGGTGCTGTTACTGGCGTCTCGCTTTCAGGTGAGAAGGGAGTCTCTTCAACAGGAGGTGCTGGCGGAGGAGGAGGCGGCACGGTGGGACTGCTTTCTTGTACAGGTGTCGCGGACTTCGACTCATCCATGGCGCTCAAAGGTCTAGGGGGTGCCATAGTGCCGAAGAGGATACTTGCAAGTTGTTTGGCACTTCCACCTCCTACACGGTCGTCATCCTCATCGTCGGATGATTCATTGTCAGATCCAGCAGCAGACCAGTCATCGTCTTGTTCGGGACGTGCGCGAGGCTTGCGTTCAAGAGGACCGGGGATGGCTGCTGGGCCAGATGCAACTTTTGCGCTGGCCTCCTGTTGCTGCTGCTGGAGCCTGAAGAATGGGTTTGTAGACTGCCCTTCTGAGGAGGGAGTGATTGCAGCTGGCTCTGCCGAAGGAGGGGGGATGGCTGCAGCTGCTTGAGCCTCAGTGGGTTGGTTGAGCTGTCGGAAGAATGGATTCTTTGACTCGGCGGCACCGACACTACGGCTACTGGAGGGTGAACCGTTGACTGGTGGCGTGGGCTGGACTTCAGCAGCTTTGGCCGGAGTCACAGATACTGGTGGCGGAGAGTATACGGGAGCGGTAGGAGTGCTGATATCAACAGGACCCTCCTCGTCAGAAGAGCTCTCATCGAGATTCTCGAGTTCACGCTGTAGTTGGCGTTCACGCTCCTTCGCTGCCTCCAGCTCAGCTCTTTGCGCCGCAAGTCTGGCTTCCTTCTCCTTTGCCTCTCGCTCTGCGGCCTGCTTGCGTTTCTTCTCTTCCTGCTTCTTGAGTTTACCAGCACGGACCTGCTCTTCAAGAGCGCGAAGGCGTGCTTCATGAGCTTCACGTTCCTTCTGTAGCTCCTCTTCTTGTCGACGAGTTTCCTCCCTATTCCCAAGTTAGAATACATCGCTTATTGTAATTCGTGCATCGTATGGTAAAAACTTACTCAAGTTGTTTTGTTTCAGCTTCCTGTGCCTCTTGCTCCTCCCGTATCGCTTGTTCCTTGATTGCAGTCTCTTCTGCCTTTGCTGTTTCTTCGGCAGCTCTTGACTCAACTTGACTGTCTGGTCGACCCTTGCGTGAGGGAGGCGCTGGAGGAGGTTTCTTGCCACCGGCTTTAGCAGCAGCGGGTGCAGGCGTACGTTCATCAGCGAGGCGGCGTTGCCTTTCTTGCTCGCGTTTGGCATCTTCTTCCTCCGCCTTCTTCAACCTCTCTTCACGTTCCTTTCTTTCACGCTCTTGGCGCTGAAGTAGAGTGTCGCCAGAATCGGTGCTAGGCTTGAGACCAGCTGCAGCCATGCGCTCGGCAATACGCCTTTGTGCGCGCTCCCTTGCAGAAGCCACACGTTCCTCATGAGTTTGACCCGCAAGGGATGCAGACGATTCTGTCGAGCTCGGAGCGGGTCGTGACGGCAGCTCAGATCTTGTGGCCGATGGTGGCTCCCTGGATACAGAACGAGCCTGGTCCTCTTTGCGAATCTTAGCTGTTCGGCTACCACGCTGTAAGTCGTAGATAAAGTCTCGGATCGTATCTTCCACTCCCAAAGCCTCTTCCCACCGGCGCCTCTCATGTTCACGAGTAGAGTTCTCGGTGCCCTCCTTGAGACTATCCTCAAGGCTCTGAGAGAATTCTTTGACACTTTCCTCGACGTCTTTAGTCATGGCCTCATTACGCTCACGCTCGGCTTTAATCTTCACATTCTCCTCTTCAAGTCGGCGGGTAGCTGCACCCTCATCATCCGACGAGGTCGGAACAGGACGACCTGCCAACTCGGCGGCACGTGCCTGCATCCGAGCCCTAGCACGAGCTTTGATTCTGTCGGCTTCGGTTATCGCGCCTCCTGGACCGGTACCAATAATATTCAAGGCGCTGTTAGGGTGGGCCTTAGCATCACGCAAGCGGAAAAGCTCAAGTCTAGCTTCGGCAATAGCTCTCTCGACCTTGCGCACATTAGAGGCAATTTCTGGAATCTTGTCTTGGTACGACTGGAGCTGACGGCGTAAAGAACGACGCTCTGCCCCGGAGTCCACACCACGGAAAGCAGACTTGGGATCGGTGTCAATATCATCTTGGACACGACGAATGCGATCCATCAAAGACTCTGCCTCACGTCTGTCTCTGCGGTCCATGGCATCATCTTCTTCCGCCTGGTTTTGATCTCTGAAATCGACGGCATCCAGCATAATCTTCGTTTCTCGAAGCTTCTTCTTCAGCTGATCAACACTCAATTCCTCGTCTGATCTTTCCGAAACCTGAGATGAAGCAGCTGGAGAAGGCGTCCTACCACCATTGCCAACCCTACGACGAGCGCTGGAGCGATAGCCAACTTCGTCTCTGTTCTGGTACCTGGTGGCATCACGACGCCCTGCTGCACCGGGGGATGTTGCGCCGCCTCGAAAAGAGTGATCTTTCAAGTAGCTAACACCTGTTTTTTGGGGCTGAAGGAAAGCGCCACTTGTCTTGCGGGCTTCCGCATCCTGAGAAAGCAGAGATTTGACCGTACCAATCGAGTCGTTCAAGTTCCTTGTCGATGGCGGGACCAACTCCGGTGGCAAGCGCGTAGGGATAGGATAACCGTTAAGTCTTCTGTAAATCAAATGCATAGCGACGCAGAACTCATCCTGGTTGATCTTTCCTTTGTCGTTGGAGTCGACCAGCGTCCAAATGCGTTCTAGATCCGAAGTTGGCAAGCCACTCTGACCCATGATCTCGATAGCGGTTGCGCCACCAATAAACCCCTTATTCATACCATCCCAGGCGCGAAACAGCTGGTCGTAGATTTTCTTCTCCTCCTTGGTGACAGCCCATGGAATGTTCGCATTGCCCGAGAGACCAGTCGTACTGAAGCCTCCTTCGCGGCCAGGCTGTGGCATGAGTTGTTGCTTGAGAGCGTCAATATTCGGCAACCCAGTTGCAGGCGTGTTAACAAATCCCCACTGGCCAGGAACACCGGTCGGTTGAGCAGCCAACGGGGCCATTCCGGTCTGAGAAGGGGACAAATGGGAAGCGAAGCCAGTTGGCATAGGTGGCATAGGAGGGCGTGGGCCATTGTATCCAGTCGCTTGCGGGTTGCTGAGAAAGCCGGTTGCTTGGGGTTGGACAGGCTGCGACTGGCCCGGAAATCCAGTGGGCTGTGGTGCTAGACCTTGCGGCTGGAAACCAGTCGCTTGGTTATAAAATCCAGTAGGTTGAGCAGTAAGCTGATTCAAGAGCTGCGTGTTCGACGGCTGTTGTGGCGTGGGCTGTTTTGGAGCCGGAGGCGCCGCAGAGTTTTGCATAAGAGGAGCGTCGAACTTGGGAGCATTGGTCTGTGGCGCGCTTGACTGAGTATCCGGGACGCCGAATGAGATGATATCGACCATTGACGAAACTTCATTGGCGATTTTCTCGGGTAGAGACGTGGGAATCTCCTTGCCGGTCAACCTCAAGTTGCAGAGATACTATGAGTTGTCAGCATCCAATAAAGCTCAAATCAGTTCGAATTTCTACTAACCAGAGCTAATGCAAGCTCGGGGAAGAACAGTTGGCCGGTCTTGTTAGTATCTGACAACACCCTGGAGAAGATGTTAGTCTAATAAGCCATGAGACCTTCATCAAAGAACTTCTTACCAAATCTTAGATAGATCCTGCCCAGGTAGCCGTGAGCGCAATAGAATATCTCTAGCTTTGTCCCCTATCCAAGTATCAGCGAAAGGAGCTCACCAAAACCCACGTCAACGAAAGCACCTACCGTCTAGAGTCACATCATCCCCAGCTGCGGCTTTGAACAGCTGCTCGAACTTGGCTTGATCCTCAGCAGTGATGAACGAAAGTCTCATATTCGGCATTCTCGGCCCCGATTTAGGCGGCGGAGTCGGTCGGGAAGACGAGCTGTCTTGAATGAACGATTGCGCCATCTGCGCCGATGTCTTGTGAACGGCGATCGTGGGGGGAGCTGCGGATGCAGTGGGAAGCTGTTGAGGAGCTGCATTCTGTTGCTGCGGAGCTTGCGATGGCTGACTCGGAGCGAACTGATTCTGAGGAGCTGCGCCTGGGAATCCGGTGAATTGGGGCTGCAATTGCGGTTGCTGCTGCTGGGGCGGCTGGAGCGATGGTTGGCCGTACGGTTGTTGAAAGCCTGTAGGATTAGGAGCGCCTGGGAAGCCGGTGAACTGAGGTTGAGGTTGTTGGCCACCAGGGAAACCTGTGGGTTGAGGAGCTAGACCATGCTGAGGGAATCCAGCTGGTTGCTGTTGCTGTTGCTGGAATGGTGATGCCTGTTGCTGCTGGCGAGCGCTGTTTGCGCCGCCAAGGAACGAATTCGAGGCAGAATACATTTATACAGATAATATGAACATGAAATTGAAAAAGGAAATCATGCAAAGATCAGACAATATAGCACAAGCACGTGAGAGAACGCAGACATGCTAGACTCGAAGCTGTTTTGGAGGTTGGAAACAATGACGGCGGCTGTCCCGAGGAGAAGGGGGGAAAGTAAAACGGGAACCTGACAGAACCGACGAACGATGGCAAACTCCGCAGCCACAGTCCAACACGCGCTAGCCACAACCGGTGCCCAAGTCAACACACAGCTTCTTCTTGAGCTCAATTATTGTTTTTAGGTAATGAATGTAGTTATATTTGAGCAACTTATCTATCTCAAATAATAAGTTATGGAGAGGACCTATTCTCCCCACTCTTCAATGTTGTGCGATGTCAGCAAGATGTTTGCTTGAACATTGAGCTTTATATAAACAGATGCTCCACGAGAAGACTGCACATGTGGAAAAGGTATGATAGCACTTTCAAAGCCAGTCATTGATTGTGATTAACCCATCCTAAACAAACGCCTAGATCATGAAAATATATCCTCAAGCAACGCCACTTTTTAAAGACCATCCTGAGTCCCATTCTGGTGCTGAGAAGCGCCCACCATCTTCCTCAACTCAAACTCCTTGGTAAACTCTCGAGATATTGTGCCCAGGTCTCGGACAGTGTCATGACAAGCAGCAATCAAAGCATCCTTGGGCGTAATTTCGCCGTCGGTTTGTACACGAAGCTCGAGTTTGTGTACGAGAGGATGTGGTATCTTCTATCGTTAGCCTCTTGACTCTCCATCAAAAAGGATAGGACAAGCATACTTTGTAAGCAGCGAAGGTAACGTGGCGATTTTGAAGAAGACGGCCACGGAGGAGGTTGCCCACAGTGTGATCTTCTTTATTAATAGTGAATATAGATGTGGATGGAGTTCCTGTCCTCATATTAGCCATGAAGATAGTCAATGTAAGGACGAGTGGATACATACGTGTATCTGCCTTTTCTTCGATTTTCTTTTCTCCTTCTCCTAAAATAAAGGCCTCTGTTCTGTACACGCAGATGATGTCAGCATACTAGAGCCCTAAAAGTAATTGCTTTATATGACAACATGAAATGACATCTCTCTCTCTCTGGACCCAAGCAAACAGAATAAAAAACGAGACAAGAGCGGGAGTAAAATACTTTCTAGGCACATCCACAGCAGGCGGGGGAGCAGAGGCATCCCGATAGCGGTTTCCATTCCAGGAAGCAGCAGCGCTTTCGCCGTTTTTGGTCCACGGCATATCGGTCATGAGATGGGATGGAGGGGAATGTAGGAAGGTGGAAGTAACAGAATAGGAAGAGAGGCTAGGAGGAGGTAGGGTTGAAGTGGGTAGAAGTGACGAAGAGGTCTGGAAGATGAGAGGGAACAGAGACAGAGAGGAGAGATGACAATCTAGGAAGGTGCCCTCACAGACAAACAATGAAGGAGCCATCAGGGCAACATGACAGAACAGAACAAACAGAACGACCAAACCCACCTATCCGGAGCATTCATCTTGACGATATTATCCTCCTATCCAATCAACCGGCGACTCGATAGACAAATATAACAAATAAAAATCGCTTGGAATGCCCATCCAGGAGGCGTAGTTCCTGCGACTCTCCCCGGTAACAGAGAGTTATAGTAAGAATTTGACGGAAGTATCCAACAAAGATAGTACGTATGTTATAATATAAAGCGTCGAAATGGTCAAAATGTTTCGAGATGCAGCAGTCCAAAATGTATGAAGATACTGGAGATCGGTGGTGATCTTACTCGGGCGGAAAAGTTGCCTGCAGCGGAACAGTCACTATCAGCACGTGACTCCCGGCCAATCATGTTTGCTTATTTTCTACGTCTACGACGAGTTTTTGCTTGCAACAAAGACCGAAATTAAAGAAAGGGCTCTTTGTGCGTATTTTGTCTGATAAGTTATCATTTTCATTATCCTGAAAGAAGAAGGAAGGAAAAATGCTTGATTCATACAACAAGAAAATCATGACCCGAATGACCTGCTCAACTCCTCCGAACAAGAAAAATCGCGATGTAACATGGTTTTTATAGTGAAGAAGAATTATACATAAGATAGAGAATGATCTGAGATGAAATCATCCTTGGGTAAGAGGATAATAAGTAAAATAGAGAAGAATATCTCTGATGAGAATCGTATGCCAAACAATGGAGGTATAAGAAAATGTATAATATAATAGTCGAAGTTCAAAAATCATCGTTATCGTATGCGTCGAAGATCATCGAAGGTTTGACGTGACTGTCTAATGGACCATGTGCAAAAGATCGCCCAAAGCCGAGTTTTCCTTTTTCAACTTCCAACTGCTCTTCTTCTTTTCGCGCTTCTTCATCAGGTCTGCCCAGGCTTCATCCTCATCCTCGTCTGGAACTGCATTCTTGTCATTCTGTTTTCCAGAAATAGAATCTCTGCTGGGACCACCAACAGGTCGAATGGTCACAGTGGCCAATGAGGTTGATTTGCGGTCCCCAGGCTGCAAGTGACTGGGAGAAACGGAGGTTGGTCGCGGGTTCTCATTGTTCCAAGGCTTGAGAGATGATGTAAACGTTGATGATCGAGGCACTTGTTGCTCTTGGACAGCCATGGAAACTGGCCGGTATCGAGAAGCCATTCCAATATTGCTGCGCTCCGAAGGAGCTATGGATGGGGCATATCCATGGCCACCTTGCGGTGTCATAGGACGTCCCATTGCGTCGGGGTGAATTGAGGCTGGTCGATTGAGGTTCCATCGGGACATATTGGGATCCAACATGCTCAAGGTGCGTTGATCAACTTGGGGTGGGTTAGGGGGCAGGTGAAAGGACGATGCCATCGATAGCGGTCGTTGGGCTGTGTTGGCAGGTTGACCAAGGGCGGACAGGAAGGTAGGGTTCATCTGCGGTGGTTGTTGTCCAGGCGAAACACCCTGCATTTGCATCATCTGCTGCATCATCTGTACCTGCACTTGCATAATCTCCGTCATTTGCTGAGAAATCTGAAGTTGTGCCTGTTCCCCTGGCGTCATCACCTGAGGTTGCTGATATTGAGGTAGACCTGTCGGTCCGTTCCAGGGACCTGGGGCATTCATCTGAGCCATATTAGCAACGGAATATGGACGAGGAATTCCTGCAGCTTGAGCTTGAGCTTGGGCGTTAGGACTTCCTCTGCGCATCGCTCGAGCTCGTTCCTCGTTTGCAATGACACCAACAAGACCACCGGGTGGCAGGGAGGTTGAAGATGGCGAGGATCCTAAAGCAGGCGCTCCACCACCCATTGCCAAACTCTCCCTATGAGAAGGATTTACAAGACCGGCTCCAAAGTAGGGATCTCGAGGTAGGTTACGAGCAAACACAGGTAAGCTGGCCCGGGCATCTGACGCGTTGTCGGTGGTGGAAGGACCGGGAGATCCAGAATATGATACACGGAGATTGGGGTTAGAGCTTGACGTATTCAATCGAGTAGGCGGCCGGTTTTTGTTGGGGAATCCGTGTGCAGCCAATATTGCCAGAGGGACATCATCGTCATCTTCACCATCACTCTTACCGCCTTCCTGTGGAATTGTGGGTAAACCGAGCATCGACGAACGCGAGAGCAAGTTTGGCGTGCTAATACTGCCCTGTTCGGAGATTGGGCGTAGTGTTTGAGAGCCGCTTAGAGAACCGCTTGATTGGTGAGGAGCCTGTTGTCCGATAACCTTCATCATCTGCTGACGGTAGACGGACAAGTGAGCCTCTTGCTTGCGGCGTTGTCGTGCAGCTTCCCGGGTCTTCTCCGCTTCGTCTTCATCTTCTTCATCGTCCTCGTAATCATTTCCAGTTTCCGAGTTGTCGCTCTTTGATGTGGTGCTGAGTCTGCGAGTCATTTCTCTCTGTTGACGGTAACGTTCGAATTGGGCAGGTGTCATGACCTTGTTTTGAGTATTAGGTGTCGAGGCAACATGATCTTCGTATTTCGAAGCTAGTTGTGCACTAGACATGATCTCGTCGCTCTCGAAAAGGGGAGTTTCTTCGTTTGTATTAGGATGTGGGCTAGTTGAGGTGGGTGGTTGTGGGCTTCGAGTTGACAGCAGTATAGACTGGCGAACAATCTCGGCGTCATCGTTGTTGGCTATAAATGAAGGCGAATCGTCAGAATCGTAGCTATCAGGTGATTCGGGGGCTGCAGATTTGGCGGAGGTCATAGATTGCGATGGTGCTAAGGTTGCTGTTCGTTCTTGATGTTGAGCGTTGTCATTGTGCATCAGTGCATTAATAGATGTCTGACTATCCCATGATAAGGGCGATGGCTCCACCGCCTGCCGCCTGTCTGTGATTATGGGAGCTAATGGGATGCCTCGTTCGTTCTGATTGGGAGTTGGACGGTCGTTCAATTGAACATCGGTCTGCATATCGTTAGAATAGAACGGATGATTTAATGGACGAGTAGGTGACAATACCATTTTTGAAGAATCCAGCAAGATGGCGCTTTTCCGCTTGCCAAAGTTCTCAAACATGCTACCGAATCCATCATCCTCATCCGCCGGTCCGCCTATACTCAGATCTGAATCCAACAATTTGGGGGGGATGGCAGTGCTGGCCGAGCTTGCTGTCGTCGCTCGGTCTCTGGTGGTCGATGGAGACACGGTCGTCTGCTGGCGGGGTTGCTGATGTGATATGGGTGTAGATGTCCGTGGTCTCGTCCCGAATGAGAACGTACGGCCGGCGGCACGCAAAGAAAACACGGAAGGAGACTCTGGCACCGGTGGTACAGGCAAGTCATGAACGCCTCGAGAAAGATCGTTATGTACAGGAACGTCGGTGGAAGAAGGCAGAGTTGAAGATGAACTATATCGAGCGGAAGACGAGCTGTCATAGAGACCTGTGGATGCCGAGTTATTGGTTCCACCACTAGCTCTAGCAAAGTCAATCAGCAAACGGAACACCTTAACCACAGATAGTTATCCACTGGGACATACCTATTATGGGGAACAGGTTTTTCGATTCCGGCGAATATATTATCTGATTCCGCAGTTGCTGGACGGTAGTATCGGCCCTCACCACTGGCAAAGGTCTTGCCCTTGTTTAACCCGTTCGGACGCTCGAATACCCGAAACGAGGATTCAGGTGCCTGTTCGACCTCATCGAGAACATTGCCAGACGACTTTCGTCGTGCGAAGCCCTTGGGGAGCTTGATCGGCATTGAGGCGGTATTGTCGACTGTCTTGCTGACACACAGAAGGCTCGACTCGTGCCTGGTGCCAAACCGCCGCAAGGAAGACGGAGAGCGAGGTGGATAAAACTTTCAGGGCGAGTTCGAGAGTATAAAAAATAAGTTTTTGGCGGTTGATCTCTGTTCTCTCGAAGACCCAAGTGTGAGTGAGAAGGACTTGTATTTCGAGGGGCCGTGCAGACGTCGATTGATTGTTGCTGAAACAACGTATGGCGGGCTGGGGCAGTCACAGCAAAGGAATTAATTGGCAATCACGGAAGGCTGTGGCCGAGCCGGGCCCGAGTATTAATATTATTAAGTGGTCGAACAAGTTGCAGAGACGATAGAATAGAAACAGAAAAGAAAGGAAAAAGAAGTGCGTACGAAACAAAAGCCGAATGGATTGTTCGATGTGTGGGAAAAACTAGAGGTAGGGAAGAAAGTGTCAATGGGCGAGTGGATGGATGGTTGGATGTTTTCGTGAAGTGTTTAGCGCCGCAGTGGTCCTTCTGGCATGCCCCTGCTGGGCAGTGGGCGATGTTTATGCCGCCGAGAACCCTCCGTTTCCGGCCAGACCTGGAGAATGCTGTTCAGTGTTTATTTGTTTAATTCTTTTTTATGAATACTCCGTAGTAGTTCATGAATAAGTATATCGGCTTGACAGCTTACTTTCGACATACATCAGGTAACTGACTCTCCGGTTGCTACAGGAGTTACAGCTTTAATGAAAAGGAAATTGACTCGACTGATCGATCGATTAGACTGTTACAGGCCCACAGGGTATAGCAGTAGTGAGATACATACCGATCGACTCCAAACTTAGCGGCAGTAACTCCTGGCTTTGAGTTCTGCGTCCTTCGTAAGCATTAAATCGCTGCTCAAAGTGATCTTACTCTTACAGAGTATATAAAGATTTAAATTGAATGTGTACCTCTCGAAAATGCATAGTAAGAAGCAAATAAAAGATAGTCCCTTCCTAGCGCTACACAGAGTGGTAAGTGGCTGCAAAAAAACCCTGCTGAACGGAGTATATAGACCACATTATTGTGACTGTGGCGGCAGCGACGGCGTTGATTGGGCCTGGCCTGTCTCATTGCCCAAGCAGGGATACCGTCTGTGACGCATGTATGCTATTTCTATGCGGCGATAGCTGACGTTGTATGGTAAGTACAATACGCAGATCTGAATCAGGGGAAGTCTCCTTAGAGTTTGGGTCTGTCGATAGTTATTCTATGCGATCGACTTGATCTTCCAGGCTGTGTACGTACGTACATTGATAAATGTGCATCAACATACAACAATGCAGTAGTTATACAGTAGTCGCCTATTCAATTGATTATGCAGAGTACTAACCATTCCACCTTTTGCCAATTGCCATGGCGAGAAAAAGAAACATCTGGACTCCGTAATAAATCACGGAGCACTCTTACCGAAGCTGGGCAGTGCTGGCTCAAGTAACTTACAAGAATGCTAGCTTGTTAGCTTTAAAAACCAAGTGGAGCCCTGGAGCCCTGAGACAATCGACGCTGAGTCGCTGACACATGCAAGACCACTGTGGAGTTTGGACTTTCAGCCCTTGACGCTGTTGTTTATTTTTTCTATGTGTAGGTGGATGATCATGGCATCATATGTCTTGCATTTGGCCTGTCACCCTATCTGCCCTTTATCGACATGCCCAACAATTTTTGCAATCTGTCTCACGAAAAAATGAAAAGAACAATCCATGTGTCAGTTGATTAATTGGGCTCGGCTCGTACAAATCACATGTTTGGTGGCATCGATAGTGACAAGCCTCGACTTCGACAGGTCGTGTCTGGTACCTACTTAATCGACTGGTCTAGTCTAATTGTTTGTGTACTAGTATATACGTAGTTAGTATTTTGACGAACTGCGTGTGTATGTATCTGGTACCACGTCACATTCCTTACATTTTTATGCCAGCACACGGGTGTTGCTTGGAATGTTGGGTACGGAGTAGGTAGTTAACATTCCTGCTTACGTACCTAGGTGGTGACCGCAGTTCTCAACTCGCGGCGATCCCTGAATTTGCGAATGAGAAAAGAAACATATATTCGTTATGTCTCACAATCATCAGGGCCTAGAACATTTCATTTGGTATCTAAAAGAAAAAGGCAAGACGAGCCCAGCGGCTGGCTAGCCATTAGGGAAAAAAAGGATGCGAAAGGTAAAAAGCAATTATGGCTCCAGCAACTTCAAATTTTCACTTTCCGATCTACAAATGTTAAAAATCTCCCTCGACGACAATCGAATCCTGGGCTCGAAGACCGCCAATCAACGCCACGCCTGCTGGGACACGGACATCGACGACATTGAAACAAGCAAATGCCGTCAATTTCTGCAACGCGGGACAGCACTTAAAGATCGATGTCACGATGAAGTCGTTCATGACTGTTTGGAAGGAAATATCTAACTCTTTGAGCGCAGGATATGTCCGATCGGCTGCAAACACCTTCTCAAAGGCATCACGAGAAATATGCCGGCAGGAGCTGATGTTCATCTTTTCCAGCTTCGATCCTGAATGTCCCATCAGAGCTATGAAGCCCTGTGACGCAAGCCCAATAGGATCTTCCGGTCCATTCGGGTTGGAGTTGTCGATATCACGAGTGGACGATAAGTCAGCAAACTTCAGAGGCGGATTTGACCATCCCGTAAAGAGCTTGACAAACCCTTTGTCGGTCCAGACTGCATTATCACATAGTCGTAACTTCTCAAGCCGAGTACAGCGAGTGTGTATCGTTTCTAGCAGCGCATCGTCACAATCATGAAAGGCTTGTAAAGACAGAGTGCGCAGCTTGGGTCCGAGTTTGTCGACAAGACTGACGACGTTAGTTTGTTGTACATCTTGCAGTAGATTGATCGAGAGGTGCTCAAGGTTGGTCAGGTTTCCTAAGGCGGCAAGTGCTCCATCTCCGATTTTCCAGCAATGATTCAGTTTCAACCGACGAAGGTTCGGACACTGTCTGCTGAGGGCCACGACAGTCTCATCATCAAAGGAAGAGTCAAGATTCGAGAGTTTCAACCCTTCCAGTTGAGGGCCGAGTTTCATAAAAAGCTGTCGCCAGCAACCATCAGAAACAAGATTAGTTGCATCAAGCTGCAAATGCTTGATCTTGAGCTGACGGTCGATCATGTACTCTATTACTTTGTCTTTCATTTGACCTGCAAAGCGCAGATTTACATGCACAAGATGCGGCATGAAGGCAAAAATCTTCTCAAAATCGTCCGTCTCAAGTTCTGAATTATGTTAGCTGGAGTTGATAGATACCAGAAAAAATTATAGGCACTCACTTCCACAATCGTAGATATTGATTGCATCGAAATCTGAACGTAGAAACAGTTGAAGCGTTCGAGGAGTGAGCACTCGTCTCTTGGATAGAATTTGACTCAAACGATGGAGTAGCTGTGGAGGCAAGTCACCAAACTCTTCCACATCATTGATGTTGTCCGCGACTTTCTGTACATTTTGATTAGCTACAACAGCCCCTACTACGAGTCTTCAAAATTGGCATACCTTTGTGCACATTTCGACCAGAGTCGAAGCGCCGTGCTGAGCAATACCATCAAGCAGTTTGCTTTGGTTCTGACGGCGGCCAGTCTTAGGAGCAGTCTTCTTCGGTTTTGCCTTTTTCTCGTCCTTGGCTAGTTCTTTGGAGCACTTAGCGCAAAGCAGGCCACCATTCGGGCCAGTCTTGCTGTAAGGTGTGACGGTGAATCTCTTTTCGCAAACCTCGCAGTTGTCCAACTGGCCTGGTAGTGGCTTTGACCTTTGATACATCATGTCGCGAGCGATTTCATCGTCATCAGAGCCCTCACCCTTGCGAGCCTTGCGACGGGCAAACTCTTTGCTCTGCTTGATCTTCGCTAAGGTAGCAGCCTCTTTTCGTTTCCTTTTCTTTTTCTCCTCGGGTGACTCGGCAGTCGTCTCATCCTCGTACTGTTCTTCGGCTTGGCCATTTTCTCTCCGCTCACGTTCGGCTTCACGTTCTGCCTGACGAAGACGCTCTTGATAATCATTTTGAATTTGAGCTGCAGAAATGTTGTTTGACTGGTATCAGATTAGTACACGCCTGTAACAATGCTTTCGGAGTGCGTCAAATCTATCCAAATGAACATAAAATGAGGGAATGTTGAAATAAACAAATGCTTACCGCCAGAAAGTCAGTAAGCGCCGAATGTCTGGATGGTGAAGTTAGCCAACCTCATTCAGTTCGAAGATATTTCAGACGGTCATTTATAACTCACGGTCCCCTTATCTGATTGCCATTTTGGCGCCGATTGGGCCTGTTAGACCTGAAATAAGTGTCAGCATTCATCTCATCACCAATATAATGAGCAGTCGTGCATCAAAATGCCAGGAACCCACATTTTGACCTCGATCTTTGAGATAAACTGATCTGATAATTCACTGAAGATTCTCAACGAGGATAGGCTGTGTGTGGTACTGAGCAGCCGGAGGTCACAGGAACTCGTGACACTTTCGCGTTCCACTTAACGCGAGAATCAACCGGAAGTGGGGTTCAGTCACCTCACAAGGCGCCTTCGAGGAAGGAAGAACAGCGAAAAAAAACTCGATCGGCATGCGACAGCCGAGGTGTTCCTGAGAGCTGAGTGGGCTCTTTGTCTCTTTCAAGGAGGTGGCAAGAGAAAAAGGACAATTTCTTTCTTGCTGAGAGATCGTATGAGCTTGGTTCTTTCCCAGATTCCGATCGAGAGGGATCGCGCTTTCCCCTGTTACACTTTTTTTATCGCGGCGCCGGTGTGGATAAGGGGCGCTCCAGGCAACCACTGGCCCACCAACGAGGGTGCTCCTTCCGCTGCTGAACGGGTAGCGGGCAGCCAATCAGACGATTTGCTCTTGGGAGTCAATCCATCGCTCTTTCCTTCCATCCATTTTATCATTGACTGTCCCTTTCTCTCTGTTCTCGACCAGGCTGACACGACGCTCGAAACAGCCAGCACATCCGTCGTTGCTATCAGTATTGGACGACAGCCATCTGCAAAGGTGTCAGATCTGACGAGTTGTCCATCGTTCGTCTGGTAAGGCTGGGATTCCGTGCAATCAAGACCAAACAGGTCACTAATGCTTCATTTCTCTAGACACTCTGGCGAGGCTACCGATCGTTACAATGCCGACCAGACGCAGTTCTACCAGGCTTGCTCGTGGTGCATCTGCCACTCAAGCCCCAGAAAATGACGAGTCCACCGCTGCATCCGCCTCGAATCCTCCTCCCAAACCAACTCGTCGCTCTACAAGAACGTCGTCCTTCATGATCGAGGTTGCCGTTCCAGCAGTCAGGACGAAGGATTCAGTTTCGACTGCCTCGTCACTGTCGCCGCCGTCCGTCGACTCAGCCTCGCGAGAGGATAGCATTCTTGATACCCCGGCTACCAGCGTCGCCGTTTCTCCACCAGCATCTGATAACAATGGTGGGAAAGCAACGAAGAGGGTCAGTGCCTCGACAAGACTCCAGCAGCTTCGTGCCAGTACTTTTGCTCTTCCTTCGTCTACATCTACAAGCTCGACTAGAGGAAAGAGAAGTGCCTCCCAAATGCTCGCTACTGAATCATCGGATGCGGCATTGGCTCGTGAACTACAACTTGAAGAATATGGAGGAAGTGATGCCAAGCGCCAACGAAATGCCTTCGACGCGGAAGATGTCATAGCAGCTACTATGGCCGAAGATTCCGACGATGAAATGTGGCCTGACTTGGAAGAGCAAATGTCTCCTAAGCCTAGCCGACGACGCTCCTTACGCTCTCGCCCAAAATCACAGATCAAAGATGACGGTGACTTGCCCATGATAGACGACGGCGGTGATACGGACGATTCAGATGACTTTGCCTATTCTCCATCTGACGATAATGCGAGTGAGGCGGACGCGGCTTCCCCTGAAGTCGAAGAGGAAGTTCCAGTAATTGCGCGGGCAACGACTCGTCGAGCTCGAACTTCTAATACAACACGCCGTGGTCGAGCTCCGGCTGCAGCTCGACGTCAAAGAGCACCCGAGCCAGCACTCCCTTACCATATGGGTCGTCGGGTATGAGATGATCATTTGTAATGTGATTAGTCTGTGTTACTGACTGATAGCAGGCAGCGAAAGAACGTAGAAAGCTTGAGAAACAGCACCCATTGATTATCAATATGTGGAAGGAGCTGGAAGATATGCCAGCGATCATTCCTCAACCGGCCGAACAACCAGCGGGTATTAGTCGCATGCTCAAGTCGTTTCAGTTGGAAGGCCTAAATTGGATGATGCAGCAAGAGAAAACCCAATACAAAGGAGGATTGTTAGGCGATGAAATGGGAATGGGAAAGACCATTCAGGCTGTGTCCTTGCTCATGTCTGACTACCCCGTGGGAAAGCCGTCTCTAGTTGTCGTACCTCCTGTTGCATTGATGCAATGGCAGTCGGAAATCAACGTAAGTAGACCGATTGCGAAGCAGCAATTTATTCTGACTCGTCACAGGAATACACCGACGGCAAGTTGAAGGTGCTCGTCTATCACAACTCGAATCCTAAGGTGAAGAATCTGAATAGGAAGGACCTCCTTCGTTACGATGTTATCATGATTTCATGTGAGTTACTAACTCGTCATGTCATTGCTTTCTCGCTAATGGCTATAACTAGACTCGGGGTTGGAATCAATGTACCGTAAGGAAATGAAAGGTTGGAATCGAGAAGATGGCATCGTGAAAGAAGACAGTACGTATCTGTCTATTATACATTTAACAATATCAATCCCTGACCATCTTCGCAGGCGTAATACATTCGATAGATTTCCACCGTCTGATTCTCGACGAAGCACACAGCATCAAGGTTAGAAGACTCCACTATTGCTCCTACATTTATACTGATATCGAATAGCAACGTACAACGAGTGTTGCTCGTGCATGCTTCGCATTAAAGTCCACGTACAAATGGTGTCTTTCTGGAACTCCAGTCCAAAATCGCATCGGCGAGTTTTTCTCCCTTCTTCGGTTCCTGGAAGTTCGCCCATTTGCGTGCTATTTTTGCAAAATGTGCCCATGTCAGGAGCTTCACTGGTCTCAAGATGCCGAGAAGAGATGCACCCATTGTCGTCACAGGTAAGCATTATCCCCTTTACAATCGCACGTAGTATCTCACAAATTCTCTGTAGTGGATTCAGCCATGTTTCGGTCTTCAACCAGGAGATTCTTAATCCAAGTAAGCTTATATTCCTCTTACTCTTCCTGTTCAATTCTAACAATTCTAGTTACGGAAAGTCATGGGCAGGCCCGCCATGATGCCTTGCGCAAGCTTCGTCTCATCACGGATCGGATCATGCTTCGACGCCTAAAAAGAGATCATACATCGTCGATGGAGCTCCCACCCAAACGGTAAGTCCTAACCTTCTGGACAGTAATAGTGAGAGAAACGAAGCTGATGTCTGTGTTGTATAGTGTCATTATACACAATGAGTTCTTTGGCGAGATTGAACGTGATTTCTCTACCAGTATCATGACCAATACTACTCGACAATTCGACACTTATGTTAGCCGTGGTGTCATGCTTAACAACTACGCCAACATTTTCGGTTTGATCATGCAGATGCGCCAGGTAGCGAATCATCCAGATCTGATTCTCAAGAAACACGGTGAAGGTGGGCAAAATGTGCTGGTTTGCAACATTTGTGATGAACCTGCCGAAAGCCCGATTCGGTCTCGGTGTCATCATGAATTCTGTCGACAGTGTGCGAAGGACTATATGCGTTCCTTCGACGCCGATTCTATCGTCGATTGTCCTCGATGCCACATCCCCTTGTCAATTGATTTCGAGCAACCCGAGATTGAGCAAGAGGAGGATGTGGTCAAGAAGAATTCGATCATCAATCGTATCCGAATGGAGGATTGGACGTCATCTACCAAGATTGAGATGCTCGTATACGATCTCTACAAGCTGCGAAGCAAGAAACAGACACACAAGTCGATCGTCTTCTCACAGTTCACCTCTATGTTACAACTAGTCGAATGGCGTCTACGCCGAGCGGGTTTCAACACAGTCATGCTCGACGGTAGTATGACTCCCACACAGCGTCAGAACTCCATCGACCACTTCATGAAGAATGTCGATGTCGAAGTATTCTTGGTGTCTCTCAAGGCTGGTGGTGTGGCCCTTAATCTGACAGAGGCATCTCGTGTCTTCATTGTCGATCCGTAAGTCATTCCTCATTGTTTGTCCGGCATCAAGTACTAACTAGCGTTCGTTGCAGATGGTGGAACCCCGCAGCTGAATGGCAGAGCGCTGACAGATGCCATCGAATTGGACAACGCCGCCCGTGCGTTATTACTCGACTGTGTATTGAGGACTCGGTGGAATCTCGCATGGTGGCTCTTCAGGAGAAGAAAGCCAACATGATCAATGGCACCATTAACAAAGATCAGGGCGATGCGTTGGAGAAATTGACACCCGAAGACATGCAGTTCTTGTTCCGAGGCTCGTAAAGCGCCTGCCTCGGGCATTCAGCAAATGGGCGCGAGGTTTGAGGGGGAGAAAGGTTACAATATCAAAGGATGTTATTTTAGGCGTTCGGACACAGCCACACGGATTCACGGCGGTGCATGGAATGTGCAGGCAGCAGGCTGGAGTTCGGTTAGGCACAGCCACATATCACATGTGCCCAATACTGCTAGATCGAGACTAGTGTTTGCTTTTTCGAACTTTTACATAGTATGCCATCTGCCTAGAGGCCCGGAGACAAACATATCCGCATTTCCACATTGACATTTGCCTCAGAACTTCAGAAGATAGTCTGTACATTGTAGCTACTGATTAATCAATCAATCAATGGGTCTTGAGATACATGAATAGTAAATAACCAAATATAACACCAATAGACTATTAGACGAAAAAGCCCATTGCTCATTGAAGAAACAATCTACGTACTCCGGTAGATGTATGGGTGCCGATTGGCCAATCCAGCCATCACTACGTCACCAGCTGGTCCCCTCTGAGAGTCTGAATTTAAGACAAAAGAGATCCATTAAGGTTCCCATGATCCATTTTAATCTGGGTGTCGGCACGATGTCCTGCAGTAGCCCCGAGTACATCCTACACGTACATATACCGGAGACGGTCCGCCTCTTGGTGATCAATTTCCTCTTTATATCTCTCTACCCACTCTGAATCAACCGCCAGCGTCGTCATTGTCTCTCACGGTCTGTCTGAACGACTCTCACCTGCCCCTCTTGTGCCAAGCAAAGCTTGTTTTGCTGTTTTGCCCAACCGATTCAACCGAATCGCCCACCATCCCCCGCCCATCAGTCACCCTGTGCATATTGCTGTTGGCCCTGTCGATTACCTGACAAAGATCGCAGAAGTTGCATTCACTACGGCCGACAGTACTTTCTGTCTTCTTGATGCGTTGACTGCTTAGATATCCTGTCCTTGTTAACTGTCATCATACTTCACTGAAGTTTGTCGCAATCTCCACTCGGAATCTCGTCTCCACTCAACAAACGTTCTTGACTACGACCACCAACAGCTCTGCTTGACACGGTATCAGGACAAGAGAAAAGAAAAGAAACCATGGGTGCTGAGATCGCCCCAGAAGTGCAGCGACAACATGTGACTGAACGCTACGGTCCCAAGCTCGTGGAGAAGACAGAAAAGGCTCACGAGAAAGCCCTCGCATTCAGGCCGAGTGGCCACCACGACAATGCCGAGGAAAACAATCCGCCTGGAGGCTTCGATGATACTCCCTTCCCGCATGCGCCGGCCGGCTATACGCTGAAATTCACCATTCATCGTGCGAATAATCTGCCCGCTGCCGATTTTGGCACCTTGTCGTCCGACCCCTTTGTGCGCGCAGAGCTAAGAACCGATCTGCCGAAACGACACAAACAAGATCCCAACATCATCTTTCGGACCCCAACAGTAAGGAGAGATGTGAACCCCGTGTGGAATGCAGAATGGATTGTTGCGAACGTCCCCGCATCCGGATTTCACCTAAAGTGCCGTGTCTATGATGAGGATCCGGCGGACCATGATGACCGGTTGGGAAACGCGCATGTGTTTGTGGATCGCATAACAGAGAACTGGGAAGGGATCAAGGAGCGCGCATATCATCTGAAGAAGCGCGCTGGTAGCAAACGAGCCTATATGGTAAGGACGGTAGTGGCGGCTTGCTCAACCTCGCGAGACTTGGACGCAGAACTTATCATCAGTGTTGAGTGTCTCGGACGGACAGAGTCTAATAATGGTGCGCATATATATACGGTTGGGCCGATTTACTGGTTCAAACATTTTTCTCCTTTGATCGGGAGACTTTTGAAGACTACTGGTGCAGCGGAGAATGAAAATGCACTGGGCAAGACCACTCCATACAAGTAAGTTTGCGCAGGGTGATGAAAGAATGCTTTACTCATGCAAGATCAGTTTTCAAGCTATCGAAATTCAGCTCAAGGGACCCGTACCCGAAGACTTGTATCATCGATATGTCGAGTTTAAGCCATTCGTAGCTGGAATGTTCACTTCACACAGTCTACGAGGACGTATTTTGAACCGAGCCTTGCATCATCAACACGCTCGAATTTACAACTTCGACCGCAGTACCATGAACGGAATATTCTGGGAGCCGTGTACAGAGCTGACTGAGCTTTTCCTGGACTTTGTTGATCACGGTCGTGGTGGTCGAATTTTCACCTATGTCCTCACACTGGACGGCCAGTTTCGGTTCACAGAAACCGGCAAGGAATTTGGCATTGATATGCTCAGTAAACATACTATGCACAGTGATGTTTCCATCTACATTGCATTTTCCGGCGAATTCTTTGTGCGACCCAAGAAAAAGCACCATCGACTTCGCGAATCTATATCTTCTATAAGCAGCAGCCGCCCGAGAAGCAGTGCAAGCGGCATGGAACCAGAAGCAGAGGATGCCGACGAAACCGGTAAAAACGAGGATGACTGTTCGGCTTACGAATTGATTATCGATAACGATAGCGGTACATACCGACCGAATGCTGAAAAACTCCCGCTTCTGCGCGAGTACTTGTCCAAGAACTTCCCTGGTCTTCACATCTCGACGCTCGACTGCCAAAAGGACGAGGAGCGGATGAACCGACTCAAGGAACAACGAAGGGCTGAAAAACAGCGCGCTCGAGGCAACATGGTTTACACGCAGCAAATGAACGACTCGTCCTCGTCACTTTCCAGCTCCGAAGAAGAGGACTTGCTCGAGCGCTCGGGGCAGCCTCATGAACCGTCGGATAAACATCCTTTGCATGATTTGAAGGACGTGAGAGGCAAATTCCGGAATTGGATCGAAGCGGCGGATGGAACTGGTGACGGGCATAGTAAGGCGACATCAAGTGAAAAGCCGCCTCATAATAAAGACATGGACAGAGAGGCTCCGAACGATACCCCGGCCTCGGCTACAGTCGTTGAGGCATGATGATATCCACGATTCCCATTATGGTTCGCCATTTTTGTTTCTTGCCTTGATGGCTTGTGATGATTCATTTCTATTTTATGTATAATTCGGTCTGCTGCGTTTCAAGACCAGCTGACTCTGTTTTCGCTTCTGTCATGAGGTCACGGTATGTTTTGGTCGAAATCACTGGCTGGTTTCCTTTGTCTATATGTGTGCTGGCACGTTGAATAGTGTTTTTGGAAGTGGGATTGAGTCAGTAATAGCAGATTAATTATGCGATATTCTTTCTACAACTCGAGAACTCGAGGCAAATACGGAGCAGACTTTGCGGGCAATTAATTCTGCATGAAACACGCTAAGAAGCGATCTACAAGATCTAATGTTCAGATTGTTCTATTCATACTTCTTGCACTGACGCTTTTAAGACGGCTGAAAGAAAGAATAAAATGAACCCAAAGAAAAAGACACTGTGGAAGTAACCACGCAACTGAGACAGTCTACCTGATCAATCTAGTATTTCGTATTGCGCGGGCGAAACTAAGCCTTGACTACATAGTACGTCGAGCGAGTAAATAATATGGGGCCGTGAATCCCCCACCCAACATTTACTGGAACAACCACCACCACCAACCACTTCGCTCGCTCGTTCGCTCACTGTCATTCCTTCTTCAACCATCTCAACTTTCCTTGATTTGTGTCCGTACTCGAAGAATCAATTACTCATTCGATCTGCGTCCGAGTCAACCCCCACGAGCAACTAGCGCCGTCTCCAACCGGAGCCTTCCGTCATGTGTTCTTTCTGAGGCAGCCTTCATTATACTGCGTGACAACAGCCTCTTTTGTTCGCCTTGTCCTTGTGTGTATTTCCGAACCAAGCCACTCTCTGAAAGGCAAACCAACAAATAAATACATATTGCATTTCCTCGACTAGCGATTCTCGATTTCTGTGATTCATCGCGAACACACAACGACCACCGAGCTCCGATCCATATAACTTTTTTAGCCCACCACGACACCTAGACCACCTTGCAATGAGACCCGGTTTTGATACTTAAAGAACTACCATTCGTACGGATTTAGACGAAACTGCGACGCTCGGTGCTCGATGTTGATAGTCAGTCAAGTTACGTCTATCAGTTCGCATTTGTCAAAGAGGACACAACCTTTCGCGCTCGTTTCATGAACATTTGGCGAAAATGGGAACTGTTTCAAGCAAAATCGATGATTCGGGGACACTGTTCTTCAAGGACCAGAATAGATGTGAGTTTTTAAAAATCTGAGTTGCGATAGTCGGATTGTCCTTGTGCTAATCATATCTCGTGCGCTATGGTTTAGTTGCGATCGCAAATATAACGGTTCTCAATACGCAGGGGCGGGCACTGCTACATCTTACACCAAATGCATTCCCGGCATCGAGATATGTCGCCGCGCGCGACACTGGCGATGACAGCCCGGTTGAATACGTACAGGTATAGTGACATGTTATATTGGCAGTCTGAAGCTCTAGGTTTAATGTATCGTTCTCAGGATCCCGACCCGCCGCAGTCCACATTAACACCTTCGTTCCTCCTTCGTTTGAATAACGACGACGAGCTTTCTTTCAAATTCACATTCATCATCAGGCAGACACAGTCGGGCCAGGTTTTCAATTCCAACATCAACGGAGTGGCAACTTCTCTACCAGAGACTACGGATACAAATCTCATGGGCCTAACGTTTGCGCATGCGTCCAACATCAAGGAACTCGACAATTTGATCACAAGAGAGTTTCACGCGAATCCGAACTTGCAGAACAACTCGAATGTACAACTAGTCGGAGATTTCTCAACGAGCGGAAGTCCCTCGGTTCAGTTTGACTGGACTTGGAAATGGAAACCGCCCAAGGCAGTAGAAGACAAAGGCGGCGGTTGGCGTAACAGCTGCAGTTTTCTCGACTATGATCAAAGGACTAACCGCTTGAACACCTTGGCAAATATCACATTCTGGGTACAAAATACAATGCGCCCTGGATCTAGTCCGCAACTGACGTCACCGCCGAATTTGGACATTGGGTATCCTGCCCGCAATCGCATACCGTCAAGTCAGTCATTTTTGTCGCATTTGAGTGACACAGAAGGCACCACGGGTACGACAGGACAGTCGCTAAGTCCTGGAGAGTTGGTGACCCCTATTCCACCATCATCGTCTTCATCCGTGCCTGTTGCCAACATGCCCGCTCCAGTCAAAGTCGACCTTCCGTCACGACAAGGCGATGATATGAGCGCCGTGGAAGATGGTCCGTTGTTCCGTGCTACGATGAAAGCCTTGGAGCAAAAGACAGGAAATATGCGAGCGAAGATCAAGAAAGTGCTTAAGAAAGCCGAGGCGGCCCATATGGCGCAATTGGCCTGCAACGATGCTGTGAATGGATTCATCTCAGCCTTGAACGATGCGTCAGCCTCCAACGCCAATGCTATTCAACCCGCCATGGAGCATTATTTCGAGAGAATTGCGCGAGAGATTCTCAAATACGAGCAAATTAACGCAGTTCAGCTCCAGAAATTGGTTATTGAGCCATTGTCAAAACTATATCAGAACGATATCAAACAGGCAGAATCCAAGAAGAAAGACTTTGATGAGGAAAGCAGAGACTACTACGCCTATGTTGGTCGATACTTGGGACAACGACAAGATTCGTTGAAGGAGAAGAAACGCGTTGAGAGCGATTCCAAGTATCAGACGAAACGCCGAAACTTTGAACTAAAACGGTTCGACTACTCGTCTTTCATGCAGGATCTTCATGGCGGTCGAAAAGAACAAGAAGTCCTTTCACATCTCACGAAATATGCAGAGACCCAAGCAAGAAATTATCTGTCAACAGCCAAGAAGGTGGAGGATATGCTTCCGCAACTAGAGGCATTGGTGCGAGAAGTTGATCAGGCTGATAAGGAGTTCCAATTCAAGCGGACAGAAAGGGAAGAGAAAAGAAGAGCTTTGGAGAAAAGCAGCAAGACCTATGTGGAACCAGACACTGCGAGTACCACAGCTGCAATCGGTGCAGCGAATAATGCACAGCAGCCAGAGTCGGAGCTCAATCGAGCAGATAGTACTGGCTCGCAGCTCAGAAGCGTGCATAGTAACGCTTCGTCGATCTCTTCGCAAACTGCTCAATCTCCCGGTCCAGCCGGTTTGACTAGCTCGCTCTCTAACGCAAGTTCGACTGGTGGAAATCGATTCAAAGGCATCCGCGATCTCGAGGAACGGGATAACTCGTCGGTAGATGGCTCTGACAAACAAGGAGGTCCTCAAAGAAAGGAAGGTTTGCTTTGGGCTTTGTCGCGGCCCGGTTCGCATATTGATCCTAAGGGTATCAACAAACAGGCATGGCATAAGTAAGTTTTCCTCATATCCGATACCAGTAGATAGGCTTACTAAGTGTATTGTGCCTAGGTTTTGGATCGTACTAGATCAAGGCAAACTTTCTGAATATAGCAACTGGAAACAACGGCTAGATTTGCATATAGAGCCCATCGACCTCCGTATGGCCTCTGTTCGGGAGGCTAGAAACGCAGAACGTCGTTTCTGCTTTGAGGTGATCACTCCTCAGTACAAGCGGATATACCAAGCAACTTCCGAAGAGGACATGAGTAATTGGATAACGGCTATCAACAACGCCTTGCAGAGTGCCGTTGAAGGGCGCAGTGCGCCACCATCCATGCCTCCACCATCAACACACAGCGAGAATAGTTCCATCCGGCGTGACATCGGGTCAATTTTGACTGGCAAAAGCTCTTCCTATTCCGGGCAGCATGGTTACTCCACTACCGCATCGTCAAATACGAACAGTGTCAATCGACGAACGACTGTGGGTGCACGACCTAGCTATATTCGCAGCGACAGTAATAGCTATGAAGAAAACCCTTCCAAACTACTGCAGACAATCCGAGATGCTGACCACGGTAACAAGTGGTGTGCCGATTGCGGGTCGACGGTCAAGGTTGAATGGGTATCGATCAACCTTGGAATTGTGCTGTGCATAGAGTGCAGTGGTATCCATCGTTCTTTGGGGACCCATATCTCAAAGATTCGATCGTTGACATTGGATGTGAACTCGTTCTCAAATGACATTGTAGAGATCCTATTGCAGGTTGGAAACAGGGTCAGTAACATGGTATGGGAAGCGACCTTGGATCAATCTGTGAAGCCACAAGCACAATCAACCCGAGAACAACGTTTGAAGTTCATCACTGCCAAGTACAGTGAGCACGCATACGTACAACCGTTGGCGGCGGGGCTGTCTCATTATACTACTCCTGACGAGACACTGTTGGCCTCAATCAAGAAGAACGATATACAAGGAGTTCTCTATGGAATTGCATTGAGAGCCAATGTCAATGTCACAGACCGATCACGAAATACGCATGCTGTCTTCCTTGCCCTCGCCGCCGCAGACCCGGCCACCCCCGGTTCTACCTCACCCGGATTCTCGCCCATGAGCACAGCCAAACAACCACCACCCAGAGCCATCCCCTTCCCTATTGCCGAACTTCTTGTGCAAAACGGGGCGGAGATCCCACAACAACCTGCGCCTATACTCCTTTCTCCAGCGGCACAATTATACATTAGTCAACGCACGGCTACCGTGTCAAGTTCCTTTCCATCATCAACATCAACCGCCACAAATAATAATAATACACCGAGCTCCGGCAGATCAACTACCGATACGCTATCCTCGCTACCCCTGATTCGAGGAAGTTCGACTTCTGAGTCACATTCGGCGGCGCATGCCCTTGCCCCGCTGGACAGTAGGGAGCGAGAAAAACTTCAAAAGAGAGGTAGCGCTGGTGCAAGATTTGCTGGTAAGGTTTCATCTTTGGGTGTTGATAAGTGATTGAGGCAGGGAAGAGTAATCAATCTTGATTCTTGGATATATACTATGTAATTGCATGATACCTTTGTTTTTATCTCGTCTCAATATCGCATTACGTTATTTATGAAACGGCAATTCCTCGCTGAACCATTATGATTTTTGTGCTTATCCATTGTGCGTTATTCTGCTGACCACATATTACTCTTGATTTATCACTGTGGTAACGCCTTATGCATTATTGTCATGTCATATAATTCCCATTGACACATTGTCCTTGTTTGGTCTTTTCGATGCCTTCTACTTTCCAGTGTTAATAAGTTACGAAGCATATATCTCAAATATTTTGTATTGTCTTGCAGTGTTTACTTCGTTGTCGGTGCATCATGAATCTACTTGGTGCATATGTATACGATGCATTGATCGATCTCCAGATACTGATTTGACATATATGTATGTACGATTCCAAGTGGTGAATAATGATATCTCTGAATAGTAGACACTCTCGATGAGGATTATCAACTTGTCTCATTCCAAATGTTCTCTTCTACCTGTGTAACATTCTGTACACTATGTGACAGCAAAATCCCCTCGGCATCTCAATGTTGAATGCAGGCAATAACAGTTTCAAGACCATCACACGCTCAGCTAGTTGATGTCGTTAGGCATTCTTTAGCCACGATATGCCCATAGGTAGGCACCTACCCTTCATTCCCAACATATCCCTCGAAACTATCCATCAAGCTGGAAATCAGCATCGACTCGGAAAAAACCAGTGGCAAAAATCTCAATGTTTCTTCTCTCTTCTGCTTTTTTCTTCTCTGCTCAAACCAAAGCCGGAGCAACCGGCATGCCGGGTCATACGATATTGATTTGTAAAATCTCTAATCCATGTGTTGGTGGTTGTCATGTCGGGGTTTTTCATGTCCAGCATGTGAAACCCCCATCAAGCTAGTTCTAGGATTGCGTTATACGACCCTTGCAAGGGCAGACTCCGGGACGGCCTCATTGCAAAATGCACGTTCTCCTCGCCACATTACAGCCTATGACTCAGAATGTGAGTATGTTAATTAAAAGTGGCTTGCTTCCAGTGGCTAAGATCATCGTCCTCAGCCCAGAGGATAGGTAAGGCGCTCCAGTGGCTGGAGACCTGAACCAGGGGGTTGAGTCATAACTTTAAATGCCTACACATTCTTCAGGCAGACTTTTTCTTCCGGCGCTTACTGGTAGAACTCAATCCACATAGGGACCTTGAACTAAATCAACCTACATACATAATGTGGATGCCCGGGATGATGGATGGATATGCAGTATCTACAACCGGTACATATTCCGTACATCCCATTGACTCCACGACCTCCACAATGCAACTAGAGGGACATCAGGGCTTGGATTAAAGTTTTTTGAGGTCACTGAGAACCCTTGATGGAGTGCATGGGATGTCAGTCAATATGCCAAAATGATCGAATTATTATATAATAAATACGTCTTTAGGATTGCTAGTCTCATGCACATCTGGTTATTTTGAATTAACTTAATTGAGTATGTACGTTTCTATATCAAATATTGTTCGGGCATGCGTATACAGTATACTTTGTAGATGTCAATATAGGGAAATTCGTATATGTTTTGAACTCGTAGTAGGGGTCTCGCTTTGCCAGCCACAATGTCTGACCTGACCCTCAATCGCGTAATGAAACATAGAGACCACAAGACCCAATTCAAAAAGCCACGCAACACACACAACTCTCATCATTCGGCTCCAGTCGGCATGTGTACCCAACAGGAAGCTCCCGGAGTATCCTACGTATGTGTACAGTTTCCATTGACGTTCGCCACCGAGGAAAATCGGATACAATTGGCTCCCGGAAGCTGAATTAACGAGCATGGATGGGCAAACTAATCGTTGCAAAGCCTCATCAATGCCGATGGACAGTATGGTCACATGTGACAACCAAATTAGACAGCGCAAAAATCCGCAGGTGGCGTGGTGGGCGCAAGCCACACTGGAGAAGTGCATGCGTGTTTCCTAGTGAGGCTATATACAGTAGCATACTAATATGTCCAAGGACGAAGCCATCTGATTACGAAGTGAGGGGTGGGGAGTCCATCGAAGTGTGAAGTATGAAGTCGAAACTCAATCGCGATGCCTATGATGATTGGTCGGACTTTGCGTTCGTCTGGGGAAGCAGTACCCACTTTAGAACGCCGCATACGTCTATGTGGCGCTTATCTAATTCTCTGACTGGTTGAGGACTGCTATTTCATTCCCCACTATGACACTGCCATCCACAATCGATAGGACCCACTCGAATCTTCGTTCCTGTACCCTTTCTTGGATCCTCTACCCGCTTGTCTTCTCTTTGCCCACTTGATCTACCTGTACGGCGATTGTTTAGGAAATAAGCTACCTATTGTACTTTCTATCGTTGAGCTTCACGTTGGATGAACAGAAAGACGTTTGGAGAGCCTTCGATCGATGACGTGTTAACTCGAGTGTATTCGAATGACAGGATATCCGACTTCAGTGATTCGAACATTATCCCAAATGCAACATGATTCACGAGGAGGTTCTCAGCTGGTATCCGTAGAGACAGCATGATCGTTCAACCTGCCCGTTAAACTAAGTGAACTTTCCGCGTCAGCTTCCTTCTTCCATATAGAGGAGGGATGATCGAGTTTCGGAGAATTTTCCCGCTATCCTTCAGCTGTGGCAAATGCTTCATTCATCGACAGAAGACTTGTCGTTTTCCATTCCATTTTTCTCTCAGGTGGGCTTGTTCGATCGTAGGGTTACGAAGCTGAGAGGGTCGACGAGTGCGGATCGGAGCGGGCGGTATCCCAATATATTAGCTGATTGAGGTTGATCATGAGAAGGAAGTGTTCAGTTATCCTATGAGATGTCGCGGTCGATGAATCAAAATGTCCAAGTGAAGGGGTGGATTGACGAGGATGAGAGAAGGAAGAGAAACAAAGAAAGCCCGATGGAGGGCTTAGTTGTACTTTAAACGGGAAGTAAACTTAGCACAATGGGTCCTGCAGCTACGGTTTCGCCACACGAAGTCAATCATGACTCGATCGGGGAGTGGATGGGAGATCTCGTGACTGATGGATGCTCAGGCACCGTTTTTACTCGGTCAATCAGATCAAGACAAGTTGTTTATAGTAAAGTATCAGCCCGCTTTCACATGTCAGGCATGTTCAAGGCATAGTTGCACTGTTATAGGCGATCATCAGATGTGTGTCTGTATGAGTACTTTCTTGCCTGTGTATCTGTGAGATCAAATGGTCTCAAAAATCCCTGTGTATATTCAAATCATCCGCGGCACCCAAGGTCAGTTGTAAGCTTGAGCTGTCGGTTTCCATGCGGGGATCATCATAACGGGCCACCTATGCACAATGTCGTCAAGTTAATGCACGGCTGTATAAGCAATGCACCCTAGCGACGAATCAGCATCCTTTCTCGGAAAATAGTACCATTCCCTGTCTTCAAGAAAATACACATGGTCGAGTTTATGATGATGCAGAAGCGATGTTCAAGATATTCTTAGAAACAGTTATATCATCATGAACAGACTATGACCGTGATTGATTCTATCTGAAGAATCAAGACGTCAATTCATGCAGGGACTTTTTGACAGGCATAGCCTTGCATAGAGGGAGATCTCAAATCTTCAGTACTTCGGAGTGAATCTACCTAGCTTAAATTTGAATCGGCCTTACTAAAAGCAATTGACGGCTGCAGAATATGCCATAGTCGCGCACTACACTAGTTTATCCATAGCCTGCATCCTTGCGACAATGAACTATGTTACCATGTACTGCGAGTTGTATGTACCGATACTCAGTTCAGTATGCGCTATGCCGAAAGCGGCAAGGGATGTATGAAACGATTGGCTGGTATCTCATGCCGGCTGTGATAATACAATGCTTCTTTCCGTTCCCCGTATCGGTATCCCGTACAGATACAAGCCTGTACTACTACGTAGTACAATGGATCGACATTGTCTTGCCAGCTGATCTACGGTGAGAAACTCTCTAAGAATCGAAATCTAGCAGTCAGGCATGAATACATATTCGGAAAGCATGTGTAGCTTCTGCAGAGTATCCTGACATTCGACGCTGGTTGTGCCAGTGTGAACCTCGCTGTCTGGAGCAAGCCGTACATTGTATTTCTCACCTCATATCGATCACCCAATCAAAGCCAGTGGTCGCCCTAAATCTACCGAGTCAGTCACACTCGGTCGTCTTACTCCGTAGTGGTACCCGTCAAGATACAGCTAGAAGGGACTAGAAGAGTCTAAGCCCGAAGAAGACCGTACAACATCCAAGCTTCGGGGCTAGTGGTACTGTACCCGTTTTCGATTCCCGAAGTATGGGTACACACGTAACAAGTCATACAATGTCTGTATTTTTGTCTTTCTGCTCGCCACCACAGTAAGAACTCACAATTTGATTGGCGGAAAGTCGAAAATATTTCGATGATCGATAGCGCTTTGCTATGTAGTCTTTTAGCAGCGATAGGAATTTGACAGGATTGATAGGCGGCCTGAATGTGAACGACAACTGGGGAGTCCTAGTAGGTATATATTTGAATGTTACAATACAAGTACGGGAGAGATCCCGCCAATCAGCTTGCGTGGCAGATTCAGCCGACGACGACACATGAGACGGATACTTCCTACGTATTGAGCTAAGAAGTATCAATGCTCACTGTGGGATGCGTCCGGTGGCTTGTTCCCACCTACACACTTCTACCAAACATACCACTCTAAGAAACTGGTGGCGAATCACGAGACAGTATTTCTTTCTTTTGAGGTTCAATTGACTTTATCCCCTTTACTATGGAGTATGACTATGATCAGGGTAGAGAAGGATAGAAGTGAAGCGAAGCCATAACTATACATAATAGAAAACAGCCACCGCAAGGCTCATGCCCATCGTCCCAATCAATCCGGTCGAGTCATGAGACAGCGTTGAAAGCGCCACAACGATCTACAAATCAGAGTGCTCGTAACACTGGTAGCAAAGCAAGCCACTTTCGTAATTGTACCTTTCACGGATCTCCAGTTTCTGCTCAGCGCTTACCAGTGCTTGCTCCAGAGTATTATCTAGTATTCGAGTAGTAAATTGCGTTATGTATTCGACGTATTCGGTACTTCTTAGTCGTAATTCACCCAATGGAAGAGAGCTATCAGGTACATCCGAATACAGTACTACTTACTACTTACAAATAATGGAGAACTTATCCTCATACAAATTTAACAATATTGTGGGCACTGTCAAGGAATGGAAAATAAAGTAATTGGATATCTGAATTTGGTAAGACAAATGATCTCTTTCCCCATAGTTAGTTACCTGCTGTGTGTTCCTTTTTTCTCTCTCTCTCTTTTGTGGTGGCTTGCATAAAATGGGTCGGGCCTCTGACTGACTCTTAAGTACTATGTAGTACGTTCCTGTATGTGATAGAAGATTCGACATCAACATTCTATTCCTAACTCCATTTTTCTATCGGCTTGCTCGTGCTCTCTTAATTATTTTTGGAGACATTGCTACCCACTTTGTATAAATTCGTTCCTGCTATCAATTCGTCTATTTTGATACTCCATTTCTTAAAACCCTCTCTCATAGGTTATTCAGCCTACCTTGAACTTGACCCGAATGGTACAAAACCCCCAAGCCCCCTTGTCAATCTGCATGTTGACAGCTTAGTCTGTAGCGTAACCCATCTCACGTTATGCTTCTATCTCGGTTCTAAAGATAAAAGCCCAGCTTCGGCGCCGCACCAAGAGAGACTAACGTGTCAAAAAACGCTGATCAATTGTGGCTGTTGTTTGTTTCACAACATCATACGCCACCCTTTTATTCGTTTTTCATGAATCATTTCACATGGTAAGCCTAGCCCAATCATCCCTGGTGGATCTCGAGCTCTCCCTGGATTTCAATGCACTTCGGCAACGTTCAGGTCTAGCCTCCATGTGCGCTGTCCCTTAGTGCAGCCTCCGCCAATTTCAACCGTGACATAGGGATCCTGGGCCAACCGAACTCCACCAGAATCAGTCAATCCCAACTCCCCATATCGTGCAGACTGAAATTACTAACCCATCGTTCCAGAGACTTGGCCTCTGCTCGTGTCAGTACTCGGTATCTTCGCCACAAGTGAGCATACGGCTGTGGGGATCGAGGTAAACAAACCTCAGCCCTACTTGACCCAATCAATCCTGGTAGGTAGACATTTCCTTGCCTCATTCTGATCTCACAAAACATCGCCTGTTCGTTCCTGGTGCTTTGTAAAAACCTTGCGGAAAAGACAGTCCCGCAGGGACTAGCCTTTCGGTTTGGAGTCGCGTCTGTTTGTTCGAGCGCTTCTCTCCACTTGGCTCCATCATTTGAATCGTTATTGTATGGCTCATGCTTCTCTATTTGATAACAAGAACAAACTTCTCGACCCGGAATTGAGTATCTTGCCTCCACAATAAACGCAACGCTGTGCCTTCCGTGTCCTTGTGTGAGGTCCTCTCGGATGACCTCTCATTTCTCCAGCGGCGAAAAAATAGGTAAGCATCCTTCTTCATTTCCCTCAGTTCCACTTCCTGTTGTTGCCTTAATCCGATGGCAAACAATTTAGACCCCAAGGCATCCGGTTTTGAGTCTACCGCCTCAATCTACAAGTGAGACGATCAGAAATTCCAGACACACACCTAACTTTAAACGTCGACAGGCCCGCGATTAACCCAAGCCAAGTGCTCATCCAAAGCACGGACAAACAGCGCCTCTACGAGGTAGTGGCTGAGAAAAGGACTTGCTAGGTCTCCTGTACTTAATCTCTAGCAGGTAAGGTGGCTCTAACCACGCGGCCGGTTCCCGTGGCTGCCCAATTTGCGCTTCTCAGAATCACCTTTCCCCCCTGTAGTGTTGCTTGGCTGTGCGAGCAGCTGATTGGACCATCTGTTTGTGAACATCTCAATCAACCCTTATAACCCTCATTTCGTGCACACTTTCCTACCGGTTGCTCGCTTTTCTCGATCATTTTCAGAACCACAAGTCATCGTCACACTTGTATGAACTCGTTGCCACTCGAGGGAGGCTTTCTCGATTCCAAGCCTCTTTTCAAGCTTGTGAATCGCACACACATCCTGTCTGTATAATTTTCTTCCAAACAAGCACTGTGCCCCCCGCTTCGCTGGCCCGCTGCAACTGCCTCTCGGATATTACTGCCGCTTTATAACTCTGATGTGGATAAATCTCACACTGGCAGTTCTCGAACACTCAACACTGGGCTCTTACTGAATGGAAAAGGCTTCCGCATCATACTGGCCAGGACTGTGAGGAATTTATATACGGTTATCTCTCACTCGTTGCCATTGCGTTGCCCATCCTTCCTTGGGGAAAAAGTGTCGTTGGCGGGATGTCAAGATTTTGAGCGGGTTGATGCTCATTGCCACTCGTCCTTTATGACCACTTGTTGTCTTTTCTGCTCCTTTGCATTTTCAAAAATTTTCATGGTATAGTCCGCTAACAATCACATTGCTCATGTTAGACTAAAAGCACCGTCACCAAGTGAACGACCTCGAAGCGGAGGACCTGCATTTGAGGATAGTCGTTTTTTAGGTAAGTTAACAACGATAACTCTTGTTGTCCTTGCTTCGTTCAAATAAAGATCGAGCAATGATCTGACTTTCATCTCTCCAGTTTGAGGACTGCCACACGTCACTGTCCATACTTTTCACACGCTGATCGCATCCATGGGCGATGTTTCTTCAGACCACTCTCAAACTTCCGGAGATGGGGCTGTTGATGAAACCATGTTACCAAAGCGAGAACCCATCTCGGCTGGGGGCGAACACGGTCTGTTAGGTATGTCCTTCTCTCTCGGCGTCCGCGAGGATAAATATGGTGTACTGACAAGGTTGCTCAGGTCCTTCTTCCCCAGACTTAACACAAAGCATCGAGTCACCAGGACTTTCACGGCGGACTGCGCAATCGACAAATGAACATCTATCTGCATCGCACGATCATTCTGCCTCTGGGAACCCAGCAACAAGCCCCTCGATGTTGAATATGAACGACATGACATCTGCATTGCCGTCTTACCAAGGCTCCTCACGATCGTTTTCACAACAGAACGTACAAATGCAGTTCATACCAACGCATCAATCACAAGGAATGATATATCCAGTTCACCAAATGCCATACGTCAACCCGAACGCTCCAGGAGGCACGATGTACAACATGCCTTACTCCCAGCCTTACCACACTTCATACATACATCAGAATTCACAACTCCAGGGAGGGTACTCACATTACCCTTCTTCCCATCATCATCAGACCGGAGGGCCTATACACCCACAGCCTTCGGGATACAACCAACCATATTATACACAACAGCAGTACAACCCTGGTTATGGTGAATTGCAAGCTGGGACACCGAATACGCGCATGGAGGGACAACCACATAACTTCGCTAATGAATACCGCCGGGCCCAGCTGGCACCGGTTCCCACCACGCGAGAACAGGAAAATCGAAGGGTCTCGACGAGCTATGACGTTTCTTCAACAATTGTCGACGGGTCGTCACGCATGAAGCAATCACGGGCACCTTTGGCCGGCTCAGGTATGTGGAATCTCACAAGAATATACTCTTACCGCACCATTGACACGAGCTAACTCATTCTGCACCTTCTAGGTCACGATCCTGCGCGACTGTCATTTGCAGTGGCTCCGAGCATGCCACCACGGGGGCCCCCACGAAAACCGAAGCAATCAGGGCACGCCCTGTGGGTTGGCAACCTCCCCCCCTCGACCAACGTTCTTGACCTGAAGGATCACTTTTCGAAAGATGCGACAAACGACATCGAAAGTGTGTTCTTGATTTCTAAGAGCAACTGCGCTTTTGTGAACTATAAGAGTGAGGCTGCTTGTGCGGCAGCAGTGGCAAGATTTCATGATTCCCGGTTTCAGGGTGTGCGGTTAGTTTGTCGTTTGCGCAGAGGTGCAAGCGCCGCTAGTTCAGGTCAGAGCAATCCGATGTCTTCTCGACTGAGAGATGAGAGGGAGGCTCGGGGTCAAGAAGAGAACAGGAAGAAAGTTGTAGAAGAGTCTCTTGTTAGCTGTCCGCAACGACCCTCCAGAGTTCCGGATAGATACTTCATTATCAAAAGTCTGACACTGGAAGACTTAGAACTCAGCCGTCGTAGTGGTATCTGGGCGACACAGACTCACAATGAAGCAGCTTTAAACCGAGCATATGAGGTAAGGATCCCTTTCATATATATGCAGAGTGTGGTGGTTCTTTTCTAACCAGTCTTTTGAAAAGTCTGCGGACAATGTGTACTTGATCTTCTCCGCGAACAAATCTGGAGAGTATTTTGGTTACGCGCGAATGGTGTCTGCCATCACCGATGATGAAGCGCTCGCTCTTGAGGCGCCTCCACGACCCGAGAACCCTCCAAGTGAAGTCGATGATCTGGATGTCATTCCTACTGAAGCAACGCAAACGGCTCCGAAAGGACGGATTATTGACGATTCGGCGCGCGGAACGATATTCTGGGAAGCGGATTCATCCGAGGACGACCGGCGTAGTAACGACGATAACGAAGACGAAGCGAACAGCCACAACAGCGACAATGACGAGGATGAGGAGGACGATGATGAAAACGAAGCTGGAGTCGAGGATGTCAAGGACGAAAAGAACACGACGGCACTGGGCGGAGAAGATGTTGTAGCCGGAGGCCAGACATTTGGGAAACCGTTTCGTATTGAATGGATCTCCACGGAGAGAGTTCCTTTTTATCGCACGCGAGGTCTACGCAATCCGTGGAACTCCAATCGTGAGGTCAAGATTGCTCGTGATGGCACTGAGATTGAACCTAGCGTGGGACGGAAGTTGACCCAGCTCTTTCATGTCCATCCCAGCGTGATGTCGGCCAGCGGACAACATGGCCCCGGATATCAGCGATCATATTGAGGGGCTCGAATTTCTGCTGTCTTTGAAGAACGAAAGAGGAATGATTTTTGGAAGTTGGGCGAAAGTTGAAGTTGTCGAATCCACCATGGGACGCCGAGTTTGGCGGGAAAGAGCCGACTGGGGCAGTGAGCGTACTAGGAAGGAGCAACACCGCGAACAACCTCCTTCCTCAGGCTCAGCACTCTATTGAGTCTACGATTTTATGTTTATGTCTTTTCTGTCCTTGCATCATCGGGAAACGGGTAAGATCTTACGAATATTTGTTTTCATCAATGCTTCTATGTACACGATTATCATTTGTTTTTTTTTTTTTTTCCCCGTCCAAAAAATATCACCGGGGCCCGGGTACATATACGGATAACGGGAGGGAATCATTTCATCATCAACCCTGTGTATTTTCTATTTCAAGCATACGACATGTCTAGTATTATTTATTCTTTTTTATTTGCATTCATAGGGTGTTTGAAGATTTGGGGATGTTTTACTTTCTTTCGCGCTTAGCCAGCCCGTGTTTTAGAGGTATGCATGCCTCTCTGGTCTTCAATGCAAATATCATACCCTTCTTTTTGCATTGTCTGTTGAGCTGTCTAGAAATACGAATGTGGAAATACCAGCACCCAGGTAGAAGAGAGGACGAGATATAATGAATAGATATGGAGGCTTGTATATTTTAGCTAGGAGATGCCTCATAAGTCAACTTTGTGCCATGAGGAGACCAAGGTAAATAATCCCCAAGCCGATTAGTAGTACGATTCGTATCCTCCTATAGGCACTTGGGAAAATTGGGCACGTAAAAAAGGTGCACATGTAAATGGGGACCGTAAATCACATGCTATATGATGTATCGAAATTGTTGTACATGTGCGAGGCATAGTTAACTAGCAAGGGACTTATATGAAAGTAACGAAGCAAGAAAATTGCCAAATGCGAGGTTGCTCGTTTCTCAACTATCGAATCAGCACTGATGGCTGTCATCTCCTCTGTGTTCTTCCACTAGCCTCGACAAAAAGTCCAGTGGCACACCGAAAATAATTCTATTCCTCACTCATTAGAGCCAAGCAAACTAAGTTCAAGGTCTAGCATTCCATGGCACACAGCTATGTGACGCTAACCGTCCAGCAATCAATTCCGGGGTAGAAAGTGCGGGGTTGGGTATATGTCAATCGTATTGCTTGGTTGTATACTATTGGATCCTGGGCCATATTAACACCATAACAAGGTCCGCTTCTTCAAAGAAATGCTGGGGCCTGTCTGAGAATGGCACACAATTCGCCGAGATCGTCAAACCCCTAAAGTTTCGATTAGACAACGAAATACGATTCGATGGCGATGGATTCGACTCCATGGTCGTCGTTTTAGTGGATTTAACGTCATAGACTCGTCGACAGTCGTGGCGAGTCACACTATCTGACTGCAAGCCTAACTCTAGTTCACATCGAATGCAACAGAGAAGCCTCCTCGAGCGTTGCCGAGATGCTGTAGAGGACGCCGAGTATCATGGTAGCGAGGTATCGTAGACAAGGACAAAGACAACCATGATTGAGACAAAGAGACAACGAGACTACGTAAGTTACTGTATGTGGCTTATGTAAGGAATCTAGGCCGGATGCGGCTACGGTGTGCGTTCACTAGCGGCGAGTCTGATTGTTTAGTGTTGCGGCTAACCCTAATCGGTCGAGGAGTATACATACGTAGTATAGTACTATATCCAGCTTCAACCGAGTATCACACTCCCTGGTTGGTTATTGGAGGACACTGGCTCTTGCGCAATGCTCACTGGTCCATCCTTGGATCCCAATCTCATGCTTTGCGGCACCTCTGAGCTCCTGATTGATCATCAGTCTGCATGATGGCCGCTGCGTTAGATAAGCATTCGTCAAGCACGTAACCTCAGTCCTTCCTTGCTGCTGCTGTGTCACATACTATGCGGTAACAATGCATGATACCGAGTGGTCCATTGGGCACTAGCTGCAACTGGTGCCAGTTAGTAGGTACACTCTACAGAGTATTACATAGTATGTTCTGTTGGAAAGAACAGAGACATGCCACACGCACTGGCTCGGCGCCGATCATTGGCTGGATTTCTCCACGGCGCACACACCATGAGATCCATCCGGCCCAGCCGCTTCCCTCCTTCCCCGCCTGTCTCCCTGCTCCTTCCCTAGGATCCTATAAGGCAATCCATCATGCCAACAGTTTCCTCTTCTTCCCTTCTTCTTCTCTTTCTCTTCCTCTCTCCCTTGTGCTCTGTTTCATAAGCCTCAAAACAGAAACCGACAAAGTTACCAACTGCTACGTAGTACGTATTCCCCTGTCTCCGCAGTTCTTAATGGACGGATCTCCATACTCCACCCAACCGTCCGCCCATTTTTAGGCTCACGCTTCCCCGTACTTTGGGTCTGCTTTCAGTGCTCACTGCTCCCCTCTCGACATGAACAACCGCCCCCAACTGCCCATCACTCACCGAATCCACTAATATTTCAAAATTAAAAGCCTGCCATCTCCTGATTGCTTTTCAACCTGACCTGATATTTTGCGATCTTGCTCTTTCTTTATCTGACTCCCGTCCGATCTACCAGTTCGAAGACCAATCGTATCCTTGACGTCACCGCACCATGGCCTGAAACATTCCATCATACGATTTCTACGTTGATCCTGCCAAAAGAAGCAGCTTGCTCCCCTTATCCGCGATCGAAACTGCGAATTTATTCGACCTTCTGAAACGACGTTCCTCGACCCCTGGAATTTGTTATTATCTTTGATTGTGGCCTCGTCATGTCCAGCGATCGGGCTCATTCTCCAACATCGACCTCTCCGCCTTCCCAGCGTCGCCTCTCTTTAAACCCGGCCGCCTTCAGTGAATTCTTCTCGAAACCAAATAACTCCAACATGAACAATTCGACAAGCAATTCCTCCTTCCCCAATCCTATCACGACGGCTGCCGCTGCCAATGCCCAGTCCGGCCGACGACGTATGTCCCTAACTACACTTGGCCTCTCTGGTTCTCCAACCCAGCCCTCCCCCTTTGGCGCCTATGCAGGCCGCCGTGAGAGTCTCTCCAGCTCAGAGAGTTACGAAGACGCCATTGAGGATACTGAACATTCTCCTGCCAACAATCCAACTTCTCCTTTGGCTAGACGCGTCTCATTTGGTGCACAGGCATTGAGAGATGTCCGTGGAGGAAGCGGTTCTGGAAACGGTAGATATCCCTCTTCTGGATCATCTCCCTTGGCGACGCGGCGTCATACTGCATCGTCGAATAGTTCCTCTTATTCAAGAGATAATCCTTCTTCTTTGTCTCCATCTTCATCTTCTTCTGCTGCTGCAGGTACTAGCACTCAAAAGCTTAAGAATGAGAGATCTGACCAGTCTTGGCGACCTCTAGGCGAGGGCTTCAACTGGTCCGCCGCCCTCCGGACCAGAGCCGAACGGGCTCCTTCTGTCGGAGGTTCATATCCTGCCTCTTCACATTTGCAACCATCCATGATGAGTCCAAATGATCCTAATGCTCATCAACGGTCTGCTTCCATTGCCATCATGGAGCAACCCACCCGCGAAATCCACAGGGAGCCGCGACAGAATAAACCGGATTTCTTCCAGGAGAAAATTCTTCGAGCTGATTTCATGGATTAGCCTGCAACGGCTATGAGGTCTATCTATCTTCGGGACGTTTGCATATTTTGAACGACACATTATCCATTACATCAGCACACAGGAGAGACTAGTCGAATATATACTGGGGAGCGATATTTCATTCTTAATCCTCTTGAACCAGAGTTCCGAGACATCGGCGAGTTCATGCATCATTCTCGGAGTCAGGAAATGGTGCTGTCCATTTCCAATCTACGACAGCAATACTCTCTATTTGCGAACACAAGTTATTTACGAACATGAAGGTGCATGCCACTGGGTTCGCATGATGGTCATCGGCAAAGGCTAGATATCGACTACTCCGGCGAAAGTCACGGAATAACGGGTCTCGTCAACATTGCATGCACCTTATATATGGTCATTGTCCAAAACTGGGAAAGGAGTTCATTGAAAATGTATTACTGATCATTTCTCTTGTCCTCGGAATCAACCAAAAACAGGCACAGATTCGTATACGCGTCGGGGCCATTTGTTCTCTCCCTTTTTACCATGGAAATGTTTCAATGTCGGAAAACCCGGCTGTGACACAAACACTGGAGTTGTGAGGTGTACGGCTGTACGGTTGTATGGTGTATGGGTTGAAGTTGTTTGCAATTCGTCCTTTCCTGATTTTCAACTTTCAAATTCGAAATTGTAACATTTTACTACTCAGACTGGAATTTGGAATAAGAAATCTGTCAATTTACTTAACCTGTTTGTATGCTTTGAGTTCAAGTCACGAGAAAGAATGTCATGAATGGAAGTTTAGTCAACTGCTTCCTCAATTACTCCGTATGATTCTAAGAGAAGGATGTCGTAAATATGCGTAATAATATAGGTACTATTGTGATGATTAAATGATTATACAGCATATACTAGTAAAAAGAACAACATCATTTAAGAGGTAAGTTTGTCAGTCACCTCAGTAAGGAATACCATTCGTCAACAACTGGAACTGATCGTAACCCTTTGTCGAGATATTCAGGTAACTCTTGCGCGTCAGTTCCCGCATATATTCCGCCGCTTCCCTCTCGGTCTTGTCAAGGACGAAACGATCACGGAAATTCTTGATGGTGTCTGGTTTGAAGCAGGGTAGACCACTATCAAGCATCATAGTGACGATCTGGATGAATTTCGTGGCGTGTGGCCGAGATGCAAGGAAGGCTTTGACTGTGAGCGATTCGAACCATTGATAAGGTTGGGTGGTGGTTGGGTCATGGGAATGCGTTCCTGGAATGGGAAGACGGAGCGTCGAAGATCCCGATGGCGATGAGTTGGAGCTACTTGAAGAGGAGTTGTTGATTCCGCCTGTGGAAATACCGCTGGTTATGCTACCGTTGGTATTGCTGCCCGTGAGATGTGGACCTCCGCCCATAACTGCTACCATCTCAGATGTTAGTTTGAATGGTGCTCGCTCGAATCGAACACCTCCCGGCGCAATATCGAAACAGAATCCAAAGTCGATATGAATAATGTGACCTGCGTCATCGATCATGATGTTGCCATTGTGCCGGTCTTTGAATTGAAGTAGATATGAGATGACCGAATATGATGCCATGCTCTTGACGAAGTTGGTGCGCGCCTCTTGAAACCTAGTAGATTCTTCTCCACCGTATTTGGAGACAAAGTAATCATATAGACCATTGACTGCTTCACGGCCAAGCATGTCTCGTGAGATCGAGTTCGGCAGTACATCAATAACTCCGCAACCCGGTGCAGTGGCTGTGACACGATAGGGGAAAACCCAAACATCTAGACCGACAGAGTTGAACACATTCCTGAACGCTGCGATCAATTGCAGCGCCAAAAGGTCTTGTCGACAGTCATCCCCGACCTTGAATATTGCCGATTGCCAGACTTCGTAGGTCTCTTGATCTTCCGATTTCTCCTTGTCAAGTTGTGTCTTGCCTGCTATCAGTTTACCTTCACGCGCTTTCGTCTTTTGAATTCGGAATGTGGCCATGTATGGCGCCTTTGCATGACTTTGCAGCGGTTTGCCTGACTTCCGATCGATTCCAACGACTATGCCGTCTGGATTGCTAGGCAAGTAAACTCCAACTTCCACTTTGATCTTGCGAAGCTCTTCCTCGATTTTCTGTTTCTTTTCGGGTTTGCTCTTCTTGATGTATGGGCGTAATTTACCAGAAACGTCAGTAATTTCACCGAAGAAGGAGAATTCTCGTTCATAGAAATCGCGTTCTTCAATAGAGAAGCTGGACACTAGTCTGTCTATGAATTTATCCAGCGTAGGTTTGATGGAGTCCGGCTATTCAAAGTTAGAAACAGACATGAAAGTCTCACAGGGGACAGGTATTCCAGATCAAAACATACAACTTCGGAATTTTCATCTTTGTAAGCGTTTGCCTTCATGTTCCAAATCACTTGATGAGCGAACAACTGAGAAAGTTTGGCAGACTCATATATGTATCGGTCGACATAGCCCAGAGCATCGTAGCGTAAAGCCTGTACAAGTTGCGGGACGAAGTAGAATCTGACATCGATGGAGTGGCTTTCTAAAGCCCGCATGGCATACTGAAGTATGAAAGGGTGGTTCCCATAGGCAGGTAAGAAGTATGTTAGAGCCTCAGTAGGAGATACCGGGCTCCAGTATAAGAGATACTTTGCAACATGTTAGCTGCAGGTCATGGTGAAGCGGATTTGGACTGGATACTAGCAACCATGTCAACTTACCTTTAATTGATGGGTAACATCTCCCGGCAAAGAGGAGCCGAACATCATTTCTAGACTTTCCGGAACTTCTATTGCTTTCTCAGGATACGCAAGGAGTAACCAACGCACATCGTTGTGGATTTTCTGTGATGGAAAACGAGTGCAAATCTGAATCGCTAAGCTTGCATTTTCGGCCCAAGCAATTGGCAACAGTTGATCGACGATAGCCTTCTCCTCTGGTTAATATTCAACATTCAACTAGTTATAGAAGAAATTGCTTACCTCAGATTGGTTTTTGCCTCCGAAGCCCGTTATGTAGTGTTTCTTTTCCTGCTCCAGGGGGTAAAGCCAAACTCTAAGGCGTATTCGTTCGTTCTCAATCAGGTGCTGTAGAAGTTCTTGTTTTCCTCGCAAGGATTGACGACGGCCCACGTTTGAGGAAGACAAGCTTGCAGTGTATTTCAATGCATCTTCAACATCTTTCAGCACTTTATCTTCGGCTTTTAGTTGGAGGCGGTTACCGCCAAAGGACCACCTGGAAAATTGCTTTTGGTGAGACTGTAGAATTTTCAACCAAAATGCGAATTACTAACCTGGGAGGATGTCTGAACCAGCTAAGAGCAGCTGATAATATTTCGTCTTTCAATTTCCACTTGTAGGGACGACTTTGCGTAGTTGAGTATTGAAGTATTCTCAATCCTAGCAAGACAATATGGAAATGTACCTCCCGAGAAAGAGGGTGACCATTGGTGCGCTGTAAGGCAACAAGCGTTCTGCTAATTGTTCGCGAGAAGATGCGCTGCAAATGCGGACTCGCCAGCCGTATAGCATTGAAATGACTTTCGAAGAACTGCAAAATGCGCAAATGAGGAGACAAAACCTCTTGGGCCCGTTGCTGCTCTCGGAGAAGTGCTGTCTTGTCTGAAGGAAGTAGGTCTATGACTGTGAAGAAAGGGTCTGGATGACTGCAATTGGTGAGTACACAACTTGAACATCTCGCAAACAGAATTTCGGACTCACTTGAAAGCAGGATTGAATATACCCTTCTTGGCTAGAGTAGTAGATTCCCAAGCGGACGCCACCTCCGCCAAGATTCTTGATTCGGTTTTTGGGTTCTCATTGATAACACCTAGCCAGATTGACACACCGAACTTAATGGACTCCTTAGTGAATAATTGAAATGGTATATCGACGAGGTAGTGAGCGATTGAGGGAAGGTCATCATCACTTCTGCAAAGTAATGCTGCTGCCTTTCGTAACGCATCATGTAATTCGTGGCTAGAAAGATCATAACCAGCAGAGACCCTGAGAGAAAGCTGCTTCAGGAGATTTTCTATCACTTCAATGTACCGCGTAAGGTAAGGATCAACTGTGCCATCTGCGGCTTAGAGTTATTAGTGGAGGTCGAGAATGCTTATAGGAAAACATACTGGTCTGGTCATTCTCCTTTCGTCTTCCGTTCGCCTGAGAGAACTCGGAGTATCTATATTCTTGACGGGTGGTATACTGAGCAATCAAGTCAGAAGCACAGTTGACGTTGTCGACCCCGTAGCGCTCAATGTGACCTATAGGGAATATTAGAACAACGGTTGATTCTCTTGTGTTAACAACACGTACTCAGTCGCGGGTCACTCTGGGGTATTCGGGATGCCATTTCAAGGGCAAATGAGCGTCCCAACGAAATGTGACCATATGCACCATCGTCCTCGTATTCGGACAGATACGTCTAGTATGGACTGTCAGTCAACGTAAAACTTTCTAAAAAGGGCCAAACCTGGTACCTGTAAAAGACCTTTCACGTCCAACGGAGCAAGATTGATAGCGACCAGCATCCAAGCTTTGGCGCGAGAGTGGAATAAGTCCAAAGTTCGTTTTCTAGATTCGTGATTGTCAGATAGGTCGACAGTCACGTCGCCTTTTGTGATAGTCGACTTCCACCCATATTCGTCCAGATCATTCTCGAGGCAGGATGACCACATTATAGTAAGGAGGTCTAACAAAACAAAAAGTGGAGTCCTATCACAGAGAACGGATGGGGACCGACTGATAATCTTGCTAGCACAGTCCAAAGCCACTTCCTGGACCCGATGTATACGATGACAGCCAGTAATGAAAATCCCCGCGAGCTGCTTGGATAGGTGTGGGCTAGCAAAACGTTCGCCGGTACCCGAGAGAGTCTTGGACAAATACGTATCGATGACTTTGTCCGCAACAGCTTTCATGCATTTTCCCAATTCAGATGAACTAAGTGTTGGGTCCAAGAAATACAGGAGAATCCTTGTGCAATCCCCGGCCGAGGCTCGAAGACTCTCGATCAATAAGCTCGCATTCAAGAAAATTATTTCCTGATAGCCGATACGCTTGAGGCTAGACTCATGCTCTGGGAGCTCACTACTGAGAAGCTTCCTCTGCTCAGCCAGCCGCTGATGTCCCATGCCACGTCTCAGAATGATGTTCAGTTCAACGTCGCTTTCCAAGATTTCGGTGCGATTCTCTGGGACTAAGGGAGGCGACTTCTCCGCAATAGCAGATAGTTCACTCCTGAATCGCCGACCAATATCAGACTGAACTGAAATCCCATGCACAGCAATATTAAACCAGGCATCGCGGAACAGAGCAGCTGTATCTTCGTCATATTGTGTAGACTCGCGGATATCTTCCTCTTTACCGGCGTCACTCGTAACCAGAAGCGCAAGTGGCTTAAGATATGGAGTAATATCGTCAGGAGATAGAGTGATATCTTTATGTTTGTCGTGTCCGACGTCTGACACGTCGCCTTTACTGATAATACCTTCCAGCAAATGCACGAGGTAAGTGGCCTTGTGAGATGGACTGTGCCTCAGTGCCACAGAGAGACGATTCCTTGCATTATGGACTGCGTCAGCGATGATGCTGTGGTCTCTAAGCAGAGCTTCTTGGTGAAGGCGGGTGTAGAATTTCAATAAAAGCTGGAACTCCGAGTGCTTGTTGACCAATGCCAGGTTAGCAGTCTCCTGTATGATGTATGCATCGGCTATGATGCTAATTCTACCGATCTTTTGAAGGAGCATGGATTGAGCAAGAGCTGCAATGTTCTCATCTTCACAGTTGACAGCGATCGTGACAATTGCATGAATAACGTTTCGGTGCGTGACTGTAGAGTCTTCCTCACCATTATAGGAGAGAGAGACGACGCTGACGGCATTTGAATGATAGGCATCCACAGTCGGACTGTTCTCTGAGGTTTCAGTAGGGAGTTGTACTGGACGCTCAGCACCGGCCGCTGTCGGGCTCAAGACATTGCCCAGTGAATAGAGCGTGGTGATCACGAAATCTTGCGACAGGACTTCGAGAATTTTTGCGAGACACTTGGCTGCAACGGAAACTATCGATTGACTTGTGCCACCTTGTGTTATGAACTTCAGCAGAAGATGACTTAAATTAGAAGCATTGGCAGGGAAAAGCTTAGCGGTACCGGCAATGACTTTGAGCGCTGTAGTTGCTAAATCAAAGGCTGCCATCTGACTTTGATCGGCTATAGTATCCTCAAGCCACGAAAGCAACAAGTCAGTATCGGCCAGTTCCTCATTCAGAGTCATGCAATTCAGGAAGGCGACTAAGCATGAGGCCTTTACCGAGAAAGCAAGTTCCTGTTGCCACTGGGAGCCAATCTGCAGGTAGTCGGCGCCATCTTCAAGAAGTTGTATCTTGTCAGTTAAAACGCCTACAAGGTGCTTGACGAGTGCGACTTCTTCGGCGTCCTTGCAAGTCTTTGCCAAGATTTTCCCATCTGCATACTCTTCTAGGAATGATGCATCATTCGGAGCTGCGCGCATTAGAACCGTAGTGACTGTGCAGGACTTGATAAAGCGCGAGAAGCACTGTTGCAATAACATAGCTCCTATTGGCCGCCGCTGAGCGGCATATCTTCGATTATATCTCTTCCAATCACGCGAGGTGGAATCTGTTGCAGTCGAATTGCGAATCTTCGAAGCTGCAGTCTCCACGGCCACGAGAAAGTTGATGGATAGTATACTTCCTAACCGCTCAACAATAGCTAGCTTCTCCGTTGAATTCCACAACTCGGTGGAGTGCGAGGCAGCATCCAGAAAGCCGACTAACGAAAGGGCGGTGATCAAAATCTCGATTGGTCCAATAGCGCCATCGAACTCGGGTCGCTCAATCCCCGCTTTCACCATCCCCTTCACAGCCCGCGCGCAGTTATTTAGATAGGTCATGATGGCGCCAGTGACATGTTCGCGGACCGAGGCATTGTTCACGCTCAGATTCAGGAGGCCCTTGGTCAATCCATGTGTCAGGGCCTCCCAAGGAGACGGCTTGATATCGTGCAAGAAAGGCGACGCTCGAAACTTCTGGGTGTAGGATTCTGTCAAGTGTCCGGCGAACTGCGAAGTGAGATTCAGCACCTGGTCATGGCGGGTGACGTTTGACGAGGTCTTGGTCAGAGCAAGGATGATTTCAAGTTCCCGAAGTGCCTATTGTTACGCATTAGATTGGAAGAAAGCCATGTAAGTGAATACACGAGCCAACGAACCATAGGGCCCTTTCCGTGTCCCTGAGAAAGCCCATCCCTGAAGCCGCCTGACTGTGAACTTTGCGGCCTACATTCGTTGATCAACCGGGCAACATTAGGCTTCGAGGAGTTCTCTTGGGAGCCCAGGGTATCCAAAAATGCGAGCCGCTCGAAGGCTTTGCGTCTGAGACCGGAGGTGCGACTACAAATCGCATATGACAAAAAGCTGTCAGTATCTGTCCGGCCGTAGGGTAGCGGGGACGGACTCACGCATCCATTGTAACGGTAGCAAGCCCCAAGACGGAGCAAATAATTAAGAGGTCGGGCCAAGTTGGGAAGATGTCAAGAGGAAGTGTTGTCTGTCGATATGTTGAGGAGGAAGGTGCAATGTGAGCTCGGCGCCTTCCGCGTCGCCCGGAAACGCTTGGGCCAAACTCGGCAGGAACAGCTCGACGTTCTACTGCGACTACACTGTATATAAGACCTCTGTCGATTATGCATTCATTTGTCGATTCATTTACATCTACCTTACGTGTCTTTTTCTAACACGAATGCCCTGATAAACATCGACCGTGGAACATCGCTTCAATGTCCACGGGTATGATATCATGAGCCGCGCACCAATAATAGGCGAGCCTCCGGTAGGTTGTTTATTTGTGTGTATAGGATCACGAGATGAAGACAAGAAAATATAGCATGGAAGAATCAATGGCATAGCTTGTTTTGACTCATTTTACCCCTCTACATTTTCTTTGAAAGTATTGGTTGAAGACTGGAGAGATAGAAAATATCGATCTGGCCCGTCGTTGCCTAGTCGAGCCCGGGCTTGCTCTTTCTTTGCTGTTGCGGCTCCGCCTGACTACTGCAGCCTGCTCCACTGCTCGATTACAATTCACAATCATTAACTTCTCTCTTCTAGATTGCAATTCCGTTGGCGTCAGACTGTTGCATCCCTCAAAAGATGAGATAAATTAAATTTGACAAATATTCCTCTCGCCCCCGCGTTGGCTGGTCTTCGTGTCTCCGTCTGACTCGTCCCAAGAAACATCTGATCTGCTCAATAGGCTTGTTACACGCGTCATTGCTCAACTTCCAAATGGCGCCTCGCAATGAGCGAAGCTCGCTGAAGCGTCATCGGGTATGGATTCGTGTTTCTTGTTCATGTTTGCATTTCCCTATCAGTGCTCTCGCTAATTATCATGGATACTACAGGAAAGCGAAGAGCAGCCGGAGGTCCTAAAGTCACAAAAGCCGCGACGTTCAGAGCGATTGGCCTCTCAGACCGGAATAACAACCGTCGCCAAAACCCCAATTAAGAATACATACCTCCCAACGCCTTTGACACACCATGATTCTACAGCCACCGCTATACAAAATGCCGTAACCATCACCCCCGAAGGACGCCGTATCGCGAGTCCGGAAGAAAGCAGCCTGCCAGTCTTCTCGTCTCCGCCCGGTGACACTCAAGCGCTTTCTCAATTTGTCTACCCGCCGCGAGCATTCGCAGACGACGTAGAAGATGAAGCTGCGGAAGGCGTCTGGGGTTATCTGATCCCTCTGGATGACAAGGCTGGACATGCTCTGGTGCTGAAGAAAAGGAATAGCTGTGATACCGGCTCGTGCGGCGGCCAGACTGACAGGGAAGCAACCAGCTCGCCCAGTCGAAGTGCAAAGAAGCAGTCAAAGACACCCAAGAAGCTAGAGTCTGCCAAATCGCCGGCCTATCCCCCTGGTGGCTATCTGATTGGACGTCACCCTGAGTGCGGTAAGCTAAAATCCATACAATTTTCACGAAAGAGGAGCGCGCTAACGTAATGTCTGTATAGACCTCGTTTTAGACATCCCAACTATATCCAACCGACACTGCTTGATCTTCAATGAAACAAGAAACGGAGACGTCGTTGCTGTTATCGAAGATCTTTCCAGCAATGGAACCTTTGTCAACGAGGCTATCTTGGGTCGCAACAAAAACCGGGAGCTTGAGGATGGAGACGAGGTTACAATCATTGACGAGGCTCGATTCGTCTTTCGATATCCACGGTCCAGGGACACCAGTGGATTCCGCCAACAATACAGAATTCTTCAGCAACTTGGAAAGGGCCACTTTGCAACAGTCTATCTTTGTGTGGAGCGCGCTACCGGTAAGAAATTTGCCGTCAAAGTGTTCGAAAGGCGCCAAAGTGAGTCTCAGAAGTCACAAGCCGAGGCTCTTCAGCAAGAAATTGCTCTATTGATGAGTGTCAACCACCCGAATGTTTTGTGTCTCAAGGATACATTTGATGAACGCGACGGGGCCTATTTGGTTCTGGAACTTGCCCCCGAGGGCGAGCTCTTTAACTACATTGTGAGAAAGCAGAAGTTATCCGAGAGCCAGACTCGCAAGGTATTCGTCCAACTGTTCAATGGTTTGAAGTATTTGGTAAGCAAGCTTGATTCATTGATGTTTAGAAACATGGCTGAAACTCATTCTGCAGCATGACCGGGGCATTGTCCATCGTGATATCAAGCCTGAAAACATTCTTCTTGCAGACAAGAACCTCCACGTGAAGTTGGCCGATTTTGGTCTCGCCAAAATCATTGGAGAAGACTCTTTTACGACTACCTTGTAAGTTACCATTCGTTTGACTTTTAAGACGTTCAGAGCTGACTGTCTCCAGATGTGGAACGCCGAGTTGTAAGAATAGAAACAGGTCCAATAGAGATAATACAGGCTAATGACGAGATAGACGTTGCACCCGAGATCTTGGAAGAGTCCCGGCACCGGCGATACACCAAGGCTGTTGATATTTGGTCCCTAGGTGTCGTGCTTTACATCTGCCTCTGTGGATTTCCACCCTTTTCCGATGAGCTCTGCACTCCTGAAAGCCCGTACAACCTGGCGCAACAGATCAGAATGGGCCGATTCGACTACCCCTCCCCTTATTGGGATTCCGTCCCGGACATTGCTTTGGACCTAATCGATCGAATGCTCACTGTGAATGTTGAGAAGCGAATCACGGTCGACGAATGTCTCGAGCACCCTTGGCTAACTGGCAAGTTCCCCAGCGTTGCTGATAGCACAGACGGCTTGACTGGCGCCATGGACCAACTTGATTTCTCAAGGCGGAAAGTCGAACGTGAACGGACACTGCTCAGTTCGGTCGTTGATGTTGAGGTCCATGATGTCGTGCAAGACGACGAGGAAGAAGTCAAAGTCTTTCGCAAAAACCCAGCCAACAAACACTCTCAGAACCATGAACCCAAACCGGGTGCGAACCGTCCGCCGGCTGAGTTCGTTAATATGGGAGGCCGCGGTGACCAAGTCTTGTATGAGGATGATACAGGCACTCGATATCCCTCCAAGGGTCATCTCAAGAACTAGGCTTCGACTACATAGCCTTCCTTATTTTTATTCTGACAGACCTCTCTGGAGGCCGGAAGACCATGGTGTTTAATCGTTTCTCTACGGATGTGCGTTGAGGAGTCTACGAGGCAATCAGAGCCCGATGTAAAAAGGAATGTCTACAATTCGGGGGAGGCGCGTTTGTGTATATTATTAGTAATTAGTCTAGCAGTGAACAAATAACTATTTGTCTACAGTTAGGTATAGCAACAATGAATCATAAGGTGATTAATATTGTCGGCGATTGCATTGGACGATGCGTTGACTGTTCGTGGCGTGACTCCGGGTAAAAAAATCAAGGGCACAGGCAGACTATGCCTGTTTCGGTTAGTCAGGTCCGTCCAGCTGCCCCTGGATAAGCAGCCAGCTTGACGGGCTCAATAATTTATCAGTGCAGTTAAAGGGAAGAGGGAAAAGGGAAAGATACCGTCTTGACACTCTTTATATCCACGCTCACCCGTCTCAATCATTTCAACTTTCTATTGTTGTCCAACGCGATTGCTCTTGAGTCCGTAAGCAGGACCGTCATACACCATGGGGCTTTTCGCCGCTGCCCTCGACAAAATCTGCGAACAGTGCTCGACGCAGTCAATCTATGTGCTCGCCGGACTCGCCTTCGCCACGGTGATTGTCTTGAGTGTCGTGATTAACGTGTTGGCTCAGTTGTTGTTCAAGAATCCCAACGAACCTCCGGTCGTGTTTCACTGGTTTCCGTTCATTGGAAACACGATCAGCTACGGTATCGACCCGTACAAGTTCTTTTTCGAGTGTCGCAGGAAGGTAAGGCAAAGCTCATGATGCCTTCCAGATAGATTGGCTAATTTGCTGCCTGTTATTAGTACGGCGATATCTTCACGTTCATCCTACTCGGCAAAAAGACCACCGTCTTCTTGGGAACCAAAGGCAACGACTTTATCTTGAACGCGAAACTGCGCGATGTGTGCGCCGAGGAAGTTTACTCTCCTCTCACGACACCCGTGTTTGGCAAGCATGTTGTGTACGACTGCCCTAATTCCAAGCTTATGGAACAGAAGAAGGTGAGAACCAAAAAAAAGACTAAGCCGCCGGACCAGAAGCAAGTACTAATGATGGACGATGATGCAGTTTGTCAAATTCGGTCTGACCTCGGATGCGCTGCGTTCTTACGTCGAATTGATTACCAAGGAAGTCAACGAGTATGTCGCAAACGCTAATGCCTTCAAACAACCTCGCGGTACCATCGATGTCGGCAAGATTATGGCAGAAATCACAATCTATACCGCTTCTAGATCGCTACAAGGCAAGGAGGTCCGAGACAAGTTCGACTCGACTTTCGCTGAACTGTATCATGACCTTGATATGGGCTTCGCTCCTATCAACTTCATGCTTCCCTGGGCTCCTCTCCCACACAACCGCAAGCGCGACGCCGCCCAAAAGAAAATGGCAGAGACTTACATGGAAATCATCCGGAAGCGCCGTCAAGCTGGAGGAGAGAAGGATTCTGAGGATATGGTTTGGAACTTGATGTCTTGCGTCTACAAGGATGGAACCCCGGTCCCTGATATTGAGGTTGCGCATATGATGATCGCTCTGTTGATGGCCGGTCAACACTCTTCGTCTTCCACCATCTCTTGGATCATTCTTCGATTAGCCTCGCAACCCAAGATCACCGAACAGCTGTACCAGGAACAGATCCGGGTTCTAGGAGCCGATCTTCCCCCGCTTACCCATGAGAACTTGCAAAAACTCGAACTTCAAGCCAACGTCATCAAGGAGACTCTTCGCCTACATGCGCCTATCCATTCTATTCTCCGTGCCGTCAAGAGCCCCCTTCAAGTTGAAGGTACTCCTTACGTCATCCCTACCTCCCACAACGTTCTCTCATCCCCTGGAGTCACTGCCCGATCCCCTGAGCACTTCTCCGAGCCTTTGGACTGGGACCCTCACCGATGGGATGGTGTCAAGGCCACCGAGGATGATGAGCAAGTTGACTATGGATATGGTCTCATCAGCAAAGGTGCTGGAAGTCCCTACCTGCCTTTTGGAGCTGGACGTCACCGTTGTATCGGCGAGCAATTTGCCTATGTTCAATTGGGTGCCATCTGTGCGGCATTGGTCAGACAGCTCAAGTTCAAGAACTTGCCAGGTGTCGAAGGTGTTCCGGCAACCGATTACTCTGTAAGTCCTCTATCGGCTATCACGATTACATAACGTATGCTAACACTCCTTATAGTCGTTATTCTCACGGCCCTGGGCGAACTCCATCGTTCAATACGAGAGAAGGGATGCGACTACCAAGGCTTGATATGCCCAGGCTTTTATTAGCATGTCGTCTTTGCAGGAGTAAGGTACTTGTATGATTCTTATAATGTCGTTTTCTATCACTTTTTTTCTATACATCACATCAACATTAATATTAGGGAGTGCGTGCACTTGTTGTCTAGAGCTAACGCTGAGACATACATTATGCGCTGTTCCATTCTTGTATATTGTTCCTTAACGAGATCATTTGAAAATTGCCTCGAGGACTGAGTATCTCGTGGACATAGAACTTTTAATGCATAGAACAAAAATATATACACAATTGATGGTTTTTTGCGCTTGAGATCTTTGAGACCTTTCCTACTAGTACCTGGGCTATGAAGCATAACATCCGTTCTAATACAGACAACTGGTAATTGAAAGAGGTAACTAGATTTTACATGTTCTTTGATGAATAAAAACTCGAATACCGCAACGCAAATCCCGCTGACAGCCAATATAATGTACAAATATCCCCATGACATGGTGCAGTAGAGTCATGAAATAGGCTCCAAGAGAGCACAAAAGATTCTCAACCGTTTTTCTTTTGATACAGTCATACTTGCAGAAAGATGCAACTGGCTTAAGCACCGGCAGCCCTTCTCTCTGCACTTCGCTTCTTTGCCCGAACCTCAGCACGTCGTCGCTCACCACCATCGACCTTTTGTCCACGTTTATCCTCCCACATACCTTCTGTCGCTTTGATCAGTACAGCCGAGCCATTGGTACCTTTCAAAGCTTGAATGAAAGGTCCTTTCACTGTGGAGCCTCGATGAATCTTCATATGCGCATACTTCTTGATTATGTCGCTGGGCTTGTACTCGTATTTCTCCGCATCCGGTGCAATATTAACAATCACCTTTCGCATTCCCGGTGACAATGTAGCGGATGCACTTGGCAGAGACGTATTGACCTCCTCGCCTTGCGTTATTGATGATTCAAGGGGGACTTCAACGACACGAAGCTGAGCAGCGCCATCAACAACAACATCCAGGTCTCCGCCGGGGCCGTAAATGCCATGCTTGAACTTCTCGCGCTGTCTGAGCAGGTATCGTCGTTGCCGGGCCGGTTCGATTCCGAGTTCTCGTAGTTCTGCGGAGGAGAGGGAGAAGAGACTGTCCCAAGAGGTAAATTTGCTGGCGTGTTTGTGCATTTCGCGGCCAATCAGGGACAGGAATGTCGGTACATCAGGGACGAATGGCGTCGGTTGAGGGATTATGGGCGTTGCTCGTTTCTGATGAAGACATCTCACGCATTGGGATGTTGGTGTGGAGGTAGAAGAGGGCACGAGGGCACTGAGAAGGGTTCTCGAAGAATTTATGAGGCCGCCGAAACGGCGACTGGGAATGAGCATGTTTGCTTCTGTCAATCACACCGACACCATCAATTGCTGTTCGTATAATTGTCAGGGGCTTTAGTGACTCCGTGAACTGGGTCTTGAGCAATGGCCAAGGTCAGGTGTGCTCGTAAGTCTTGACAGTCGTTTTTTTGAGGTTATCCAATCGGCGTCGGCAAGGTTTGATTGATGTTGGGTCCAGCAGCCTAAGGCCGCCCCTGGCTGGATCAATAATACTCCGCCCCGCGGAGCTCAGAAACTCAGAAACACCTCGAGCTCTCTCAACCACAAATGATTTACGCAATATCACATCGAATCTCTTTCACCAGACTACTTCTGGGTTTTCCTTCTATTATGTGGCTTGCGGTGTGACAGAAGCTTTTGATCTCCTCTCTTTGACTGAACCAGCTCCCCAGAGCTTCAACCATGGCGGTATCACCTCTCATTTCACAATCACCTACTGGTGCTTCGGTCTCAACATCTACAGCTTCCAAGGCGAAAAGCCTTGCTGTAAGAAGTGGAAGTCATGGTGCCCCTGCGTCTCCATTCAAAAATGCTACCGCAGCATCGGGGCTGTCTGATCAAATGAACGATACTGTGAGGCGGAGATATGTGAAGGGTATGAGTTGCTACTCGTTTACAATTTCTTGTCTCTCTGACCAGAAAGTGTAGACAAAAAACTCGGTGAGGGTACTTACGCCGTCGTATACCTCGGTTACTTGCGCGAAACGCCTTCGTCCCTTGTTGCTATCAAGAAGATCAAAGTCAACGCTGAATATCGAGACGGGCTCTCCATGGACGCCATTCGAGAAATCAAATATCTACAAGAACTGTCTCACCCCAACATCATCGCGCTTCACGATGTCTTTTCTTCCAAGGATCAAAACCTTAATCTCGTGCTTGAATACTTACCACTGGGCGATCTCGAAATGCTGATCAAAGATGGCAATATCCAATATGGTGTGGCAGATGTCAAGGCTTGGATGGGCATGCTTACAAGGGGTGTCTGGTTCTGCCACGAAAATTTCGTTTTGCATCGTGATATCAAACCAAACAACTTGTTGATTGCGTCGGATGGCGAAGTGAAACTTGCTGATTTCGGTTTGGCACGGTCATTCGCAGATCCGTACTTGAACATGACACATCAAGTCATTACTCGCTGGTATAGGCCGCCTGAGCTCTTGTACGGTGCTCGGCAATACTCTGCCGTAGTGGACGTGTGGTCGATGGGTATGGTCTTTGCGGAGCTACTTCTTCGTGTGCCTTTTGTGGCTGGAAACAGTGATATGGACCAAATCGCCAAGATCAGTGAGGCATTCGGAACTCCGACGGAAGAGAATTGGCCTGGTGTTACCAGATTGCCCAATTACATCCCCCCTGGAGATCGAATTACTCCTCTACAAGGGAGGGAGTTTTTCTTACGTCAGTTCCCTACGGCTGGACCTCTCGGTGCTGACCTCTTGATGTCCATGACCACTCTTGATCCTCGTAAGCGGAGTTCGGCGCGTCAGATCTTGCAGCATGCTTGGTGGAGAAGCGAGCCCAAACCCACTCCCAAGGAATCTCTGCCAAGAAAGTCGGGAGGCTCGCAAAAGATGGGCAGTGATCTCTCACGGCGAGCTGGAGAAGATTCTGAGGGGCTGTTCAAAAATGCTGCTCGACAACTTGATTTTGGGGTCAAATGAGCATAGTAATGACCATTGCAGACCGTAGATGGTCTTTAAACCATCCGCCCCGTCATTGAGCATCATTCTACATTGCTCTATAACCTGGTTGAGCGCATCGGGTTTCATGAAATACGATTCAATACCCGAATCAATGAACACATCGAAAGACCCGTACAGACATTCGGCCGACAAGAGCGTCCAACCAATAAATGGCATACGCTGTTGACCCCGGACCTTTGAAAGAGAGGTCTTCGTATCTTGTATGATGCATTGATATGATAGGAGAAGCGATGCAGCGACTTGGAGGCGAATTTTAGATCTGGCCAGGGATGCTGTTGTCATGTTTGCTGGCTGGCTGGTATTACCACGAATCGGCTATCGCGTCAGCTGTTTACTTCGCTCGGGTCCTATCTTCTCGGCTCTGTCCATAGGATAAATATATACACCCTGTAATAGAGAATCCGGATTCTTTTCCAGCTTCATGGTAGAGACGAGTATACATAGTGCCCGCCATTCTCCCTAAGCAGTATACATGCGCACTTGTAGTTACACTTGGTGTAACAATCCCGACTTGACACGACAGGGAACGTTAAATTATTGACACCATCTCACCAACAAACGTGCAAAATCGATCAAAGAAAAAAAAAAATACTCCGTAGGGACCGAGTCGTTCTGTCGTACAAGATGAAGAGCGAGTGCGAGATGTCAGAAATGAGATTCGACGGCGATCCCTCCGCTTACTTTTCTGAAGGATTACCAGTCAACCGCAATGCCTCAATGCCTGGGCCAGACGCTTGGGCCAAACATTATTCTGTAGCCTGCATCGTGCATTACACAGACAGAGCATCAGGAGTCAGTACATACGTGTAAGTATTAGCAAGGTGGATGCTGGCTGTTCGTCCTTGAAAGGCACAATCTCATGCTGTGATTCCTGATATTCGCGTCCTCCCGTGCGTTCTGATAGACTGATAACCCCATGCGTGTGCATAATCATATGCCACAGGAGCCATACTCCATTCTGAATTGGCGCAATCCCTGGAGTCCTATTCGCCCGGCCAGGGGTGCTTGTGTTTAATTGTTTATTGTTCAGGCCCCTTGTGGATAGCAGAGCAAGCTGCTAAGCTGGAGCGAGTCTAGTGACCGTGAAAAAGAAGAGGGAACTCAGGGAAGGAGCCTATTAGCTCCCGCTCCTGCGAGTTAGCGCAGTAGTTTACCCCTTATGGCTCCTTCCCTCGCTTTTTCTTGACTCCAGCACGGTCATGCTACTTTATTTAATTGTTCTAACGTTCTCGACTTTATTGAAACCCACTGCCTCATCCACTTCCTTAACAGAGAACTATCTCGTCGGTACTCGAATAGCGCCGCGCGTTGGACGCGTTTTGTTGCTGTCTTTGCGTTTGCTTATCCTACGACCCCCCACGATAAGCAACAACGCTTGGATCAGTCTGACCTGTCGCAAGCACAACATCGGTACTCCTCCTGTCTGTGTGTTTCGTGCAGCCAGTTTCATGTTGGCAACGCATTCATAGGAAGAAAAGACAATTCGACTCAGTTCTTCGCTTTCTTACGGCTTCGAGTTGCGGGTCTCAAATATTTGTTGTGATGTAAGTGAGTTTAGAATCTGCCCGCATCTGCAGCTTTGACAGCAAAGAAGAGACGTGCCTGTGCCTGTTCATGAGAGAGATTCCTTCGACATGGGATTGGGCCAGTCGAAAGAACTTGCTGCCGCTCCCTTTTTCTATTACCCCTTAGCTAGTCTGTGTGAGGGCCTGATCAAAGAACGCTTTGCTGATCAGACATCAGATGATTCAGTGAATATAGAGCTTCGGTGAAGGCCTCATTTCGGCGAAAATCGTCTAAACCTGAAATCGACCAATGGGCTAAGTCATATACGAGCATCTCGTTGTTACAAAGGGTGATCCGAACACACAAAGAATCGACAGACACCATGACCATTCAGTCCACCCTCCCTCGATCGTCGAGCCAAGCGAGCAATGCACCGACTGGCAGCCTATCCTCGCTCCCTCCGCGAAAATTGAAACCGTTGTCTGCCGTTTCAGATTCTCAAAGAAGCGCGTCGCCTTCACCCTCCAAGCTTCGTCCACCCACAAGGCCTTCTCTGGGTGGAAACAATCAACCAAATTCTTCCATGCGTTCCGTTTCGGGGACAACGACACCAAATGGCACCGACAAGAGTTTGCGAAGGTCCGTCAGCATAGCAGCCTTCCCTCAACCTCCAAAGTCGAGCGGTAGATTATCAATGGCCTCGATATCAAGTTCGACTTCGCATGTTCCGTCGACGGCGCGCAGCACCCCGGACATAACCAAGTCAGGCACAATCAAACCCAGGAAACAGACGAGACTCAGCTCAGCAACCATTGCAAGCAATCGTAGCTCAAAAGCAGTTTCTCTTCTCGATCACGGCAGCGACGGAAAGACGGTCTTGAATGCGGCAATCAGCAGAGACTCCGAAGGTCAATTCAGTACCTCCTCCCCGCCACACAGCAGAAGCTCGTCAGCGCAGGGTTCATATTCGACGAGCGCGACGACATTTGATGATACCGAGGAGACAGAGCAGGACTCCAAAGACACTTTGGGAGCGGGCAGAAAGGCCGCACGACCTAAAGAAGCAAAGGGCAATGTCATCGTTAGTGTGCGAGTACGACCGGATAATGGCGCGAGCGAAAACTCGCGTGCAGAAGGAGAATGGATGGTCGACGGTCGAAGGTCACTGATATCCTTTCGAGGAAAGGAGAGCTACGATTATCTTTATGGTAAGAAATCATGAACCAACATATTACAGGATTTCATTCTAATGACGTCTAGATAATGTTTTTACCGCACATGACAACAATTCCAAAGTCTACGATTCGTCGGCCAAGCGTCTAGTCCGGAGAGTCATGGAAGGCTACCATGGAACTGTTTTTGCTTATGGAATGACAGGTACCGGAAAGACATTCTCGATGCAAGGAACCGCTTCATCGCCCGGTGTCATCCCTTTAGCAATCACAGACATCTTTTCATATATTCGCGAAACCCCACATCGAGAGTTCCTGCTTCGTGTCAGTTACCTAGAGATCTACAATGAGAAGATACACGATCTACTCTCGGCTTCGAGTGCAGGCGCAACTGGACCCAATGCGCCTCCACAAGAGGAAATCAAGTTGCGTGAAGACAGTAAGAGAGGTGTCTATGCAACACCTCTGAAGGAAGAAATTGTGCAAAGTCCAACCCAACTTCTTCGTGTCATTGCCCGCGGAGATCACGCACGTAGGACAGGCAGCACCCAGTTCAATGCGCGGAGTTCCCGAAGTCATGCCGTCGTTCAAATTGTGGTGGAGAGTCGTGAGCGAGTACCCAACGGCAATTCAACCCAAGACAAGCGGTCTGCCGTTGGTCCTGGAGGTGTACGAGTTTCAACTCTGAGTCTGATCGATCTTGCTGGTTCCGAGCGTGCTGCAGAAAACAAAGAGAGGCGGACAGAAGGTGCTCACATCAACAAAAGTTTGCTTACATTGGGAACGGTCATTGCGAGACTTTCAGAGAGCAAGGAAAAGTCGGCTAATGCAGCGGATAAAGAAGGCAAGCATTTGCCTTACCGTGATAGTAAGTTGACAAGGTTACTGCAGCCAGCATTATCAGGAAATTCACTCGTTAGCATTCTCTGTACAATACAAATCGGAGCGTCTGGTAGCGCTGCCCCTGCCAACACACATACGAACGAAACACTCAACACTTTGAAATTCGCTGCCAGAGCAAAGAACAATATTGTCAGTCATGCCAAACGAGCAGAAGAGGCGTATGGAGGAAATGGGGACGGCGGAAGTAGAGTATTGCTGGAACGATATCGAATGGAAATACAGACTCTGCGTGCTCAATTGGAAACGCAAAGCAAAACCCAAGCGGAAAACGACATGAAGATGGAAGAAGAGCGAATGGAGAAGGAAGCAGAAGCTCGCCACGAAGAGCAAATGCTTGAGATGCAACTTGCTCGAACTGCTCTAAAGGAGCGAATCGAGCATCTGAATCGACTCATTCTTTCTTCCAAGTCTACTGGTGTTAACAGCCACGGTGGCACCGCTGCCTTTGATCGATTGTCGACCATGTCTGGCATGAATGACACACGTACACGATCGTTGTACTCTTCATCGAGTCAATCTACACTTGGCGCGAACTCGTTGCGACGGACGGTGTCGCAACAGTCTCTGCACAGTACTGACCCTGGCAGCGCATATCAATTTCAACGTTCGTCAATGGTGCCAGATGAGGATGATGATACCGTCGGCGAATTTGGCGATGGAAATGCCAGTCTACAGATGCAAGTAACTGCGTTACAGGCCGATTTGGCAGATAAGAATCGATACATATCCACGCTTGAACGTCGACTACTTCAAGCGAGGCGTTCAAGTCATTCGAGGATGTCAATGGGTTTGTCGCAATTGAAGAACGGCGACGATACCGATATGATGGCATTGCTACGTGAAAAGGACATGGAAATATCCGAGCTACGTATCCAACTAGACGACAAAGACCGGATGCTCACTGCTCTGCGTTCAGCAGCTCGTCAGCGAGACGTTGCTCAAATGACCATCGACATCCCAGGACAGGATAAGCGAACCATTGGCCATCAGACCAGCGGGAGCAATGCAAGTTCACTTGCCAGTCCCCTTAGTGCCACCAGTCCGGTCAACACTCTTTCACTCGCCAGTATTTCGGAACGAGAGGTCAACCCTCACAGGAGGAGCGTTGATGAGGTGTCTCGCATGCTTGATGAGATGATACAAGACCGCGTTGAGCAAGGTCATTTGAATAAGAATTCTCGTCGAAGCCTCTTGTTTGCGAGTGGTACAGGCAATCAGCCAGACCCAATCTCACCCAAGCCGCCTGCAATTAGCGTTCCTGACCCGCGAACTTCAATCATCGAAGTCCCAGAGGATGTATAATGCAGCCATCCGTTCATCTATCCATTCCGTCTCGACGATATCCCATATTGATGATATGATTATTCCCTTTTATCCGATCCATGAAGGACATAGATATTCACCTTTGTTTTCGGCTATTCTTTTTTTTCGCTCGATTACTCATTATTGAACGGCGCTTGGGATTCTGTTTGATAAACCAAGATTTTGTTGAATCCAGCGAAGTCTGTGAGGATGACTGCACACCTATTCTCCCATGCATATCTGGTTCTCGTTTCAAAGTTTTTGTTGTTTTGTCGTGCCTTGTCATTGTACACTTTTACCATGCTGCCACGATCTTGATTTGTGTTGCGGCATGCGTATCTAATGTCCGTTTTTTTCCTTCCTTCTTTGTCCTGGCCGGGTTGTCGGCTAGCTTTCTGATACCCCAGGTTTCTTGTTGAATGTGTACGTTATTATGACTCTGGAAATTGAATCTATGCTCGCTTGTCTCCACATCAGGGTAGCATTGATACCTGGGGGTAGTGTAGTGTAAGTGTGATCTGACGACCATGAGACGATGAAACTCGGGCCGTCAAGGAATGTAAGCTGCGACAAAGAAGAGGAAAAGTAGCATTGGTGACTGGGATAATGGATTGCGAAGGAAGGGTTAGCGCAGCCCCTAGACACTATAGACACCAGTACTAGAGTCTAAGAAAGAGCCCCTCCCCGTGTTTCATCTTGACAATCTTCCGTCCACTCACATCAGGCTGTCAGCTCTGCTTTACAGCGCCACCTCTTTTTCTGCTGCTCCGTGAAACATCAACCACGATTTAGCATTTGCATCAAAACGCCTTGCGTCTGGCTGACCGGCCCACTGACTGGCAAACATGTTTATAACCCTTCTTCGGGCCCGCTGGTGGCTTGCGGCGTTACATACTACTTAACTGCTGCTACTACGCTTGAGATGTATTTCTATCCATCGTTTGCTTCGAGCTGCTGTTCGTGACTTTCTTCGAGCTTTGTTTTATTAGTACTACCATACAGTGGCCTATGCCTGGTTGCAGGGTATCTGCTGTCTAATTTCTCATGCTGTTTCTTGACTCGAAGTTCGAGGACATATAGTCACACAATCATTCATTCATCTTTAATATCAATTCTTCGATTCGACCGAGAACTACTCGGCGCCTTATCTACACCATCGCGTCACAAACTCTCCCTTTATTCAGCTGAATTTATCTTTTTGTCCTCGGAGGAGCTGTCATTGGCGGTGATTGAGCAATTTCATGGGATCGTCAACTACAACACTGACTTCGGCTACTATCCAAGTGGTCCAGAGTCATCAAGAGCTGCACCGATACAATCTCCTAGCTTTTATACGGTGCTACTCGTCGCACCCTTTGTCACATCAGAGTCGCCGGCTATGCGTGAATATAATCAATTGAGATCCTCCGTTGAATCGTGACCTCCCACTGTCTCCGAGATCCAACACAATGATCATCTCATCTCGACAAAACCCGCCCAAGATGTCTCTTCGACGAACAGCTGCACATTCTCCGGCACTCACTTCGAAGAACAGCTTGTTAGTTCCGCTCATCGATTCACCATTGCCGTCCCCCGTTCTCCCGTCAATTATTCCTAGCCATGGAAATAGACCCCCAGGTGCAGGGAAACGCAAAGCATTTCGCATATTCCGCTTATTAGCCGTGTGCGCCATAATAATCATCCTCATACGCATGCCTTTGTTTCAGTTATTGAGTGTACCGAGTCTCGTTCAGAGGTGGCTTGCCGATGACAGGAACTATCAGCTGCCCGCTATACTTCCGGTCACAGCGTCTCCTGTTATAATGACAAACGAGCAGGGTCATCAGAAATGGACCGTTCATATTCCAGCTGGCATGGAATTTCCCTTATCTCCGTCACAGATCGGAGACTTAAGTTCGCAATGCTTCCAGATCTCTCGGCAGGTTTCTGATGGCAAACATCAGCCTTTTGATTATTCTCGATCCGATCCTAACTTTATAGATATTACCGACAGAAAGTCGGCTAGACAGGCGACAGGATTACTGTCTACCGAGCAGACAGTTATGCAGAAGGAACCAAACCTATACTGTGAAAGCAGTCTCACATTCGTCATGCAATCCGAAGATGCAGGTCTAGGAACCACTCTGATGAACTTATGGATAAGCTATGGGCTTGCACAAAAACAGGGGCGCAGTTTCTTCATTGATGATACTAATTGGGCTTATGGAAAGTTTTCAAAATATTTCAAACCGCCTCCGAAATCCTCGTGTCGCCAACCACCACCAGCATTGAGGCTACCTTGTCCTCTTCAGGCACGACATCTTGTTGTGTCTTCATCCAATGCACACTGGATTTTTGGTGATAGCTTCAAAGAATACTTCAAGAGTCCTTTTGCCGTGAGTGAAACGCGGCAAAGGGAAATCTTTGAAATGGCCCGTAGTGGCTACGAGGCTCTCTTCCACCTTATCGGTGATGATGCCTCGTATCTTCAACAGCGTATCCAAGGACTAAACAGAGATGTTCGGTCCAAGGGTGGCATTGCAATCGGTATACATGTTCGCCACGGTGACTCACACCCACTTGAACCTCAATATAAAGACTCCTATATCCCTCTCGATATGTACGCGAAGCGTACTAGCACAATCTTCCATGCTCACTTGCAGCAAGCGCACGGAGATACTGCATTGTCTCAGTCTATGGCATCACATTCAAAAGTCATGCTAGCTTCTGATGATCCCGAAGTATACACTTCATTCGAACTGGGCGGAGCAGAGAGAGCTCAGAGCTATATTGCCCTCGCAAGCAAGTCAGCTCTGGACGCTGCAAGCAACGACGGCCTATCAAATGAAAACGTCGGCTGGGAGGGAGGTTTCTTCCAGGATATGTTCTGGTCTCTCGGCGTTGAAGCAAGTGACTATTCAGAGCTTGGGGGTCCATTTCCATCCAACCGTGGACCAACCGAGCCAAAGACATTGAGTGTCGAAAGCGTCGCTGAACAGCGTCGCCTGCGCCCCTCTAAGGAGTCACTGCAGGTTCGGGAATGGATAGGTCGTGCATACCTTTTGGACGTGGCAGTCTTGGGTCAAAGTGACCGAGTCATATGTGATGTGAGTAGTGCATCATGTCGACTTTTGGCCGTGATGATGGGCTGGAATAAAGCCATCACACATAAGTCATGGCACAACATTGATGGGAATTGGCATTGGTCATTCATTGTCCCTTGATCATAGCACAGTGCTATATAATCGAAATTTCAAATACTAGACTTGTCCTTCAACGTCCCGTAAATACGGAGTAATCATATGAAAATCAAAATTTGTACAAGTAAACCAGGTATAGACCATATAAGTAAAGATATCAACAAACGCCACAAACGATAAAGGTGGCCTATGTATAGCCTCATCATCGCATATAAACATGTTCAATCAACAGACCCATAAACCCCTCTTATGCAACAATCTCGAGTTCAGAGATGCGGTTAGTTGCATATACATCCTTCCATTCATCCCATAATCGGTTCAGTTCCTGAACATATCTTCTATGTAATTCGTTGATATAATCCTCGTCAACCTTGTCCTGATGGCGCTGCTTGATGACTTCAATAGGTCTTCCAACAACGACATTGAGCGGTCTCCGATATGGCATTAGGCCAACATCATAATTGAAAACACCCCGCGCATGAAACAGGGGCACAGTAAATCCCATAAACTTCTTGATCAGCATCTGAATCTTATGTATAAAAGGATGCTGTTCCGAGTCCACTTGTTCGTATAAATCGTTCTCACCAAACCCGAGAACAGGAACCAAATCAGCTCCTGTACGCACGGCTAGCTTCACGAAGCCCTTGCGACTGTTGAGGATGAGTCGAAGACTGCCCGGTTGCGCATCGAGTGATTCGCGCGCACCGCCGACGACAATTGTGATTGCTCGTCCCATTCCTTCACCGTCAGTGCCGCCTTTGGTTAATAGGTTCTCGCATGATTCGCGCGACACACTGGCCAATCCCATACCCATGGCATATTCCCTGTAGAACGGTATTCTGAAATTCGAGTCCAACGTGAGCAGAGTATTCGTGATCCCCGGGAACAAATTCGAGAAACCGAGGGCTTCCGTAGCGAAAGCGGCAAAAGCGCCGTGAGAAATAATTCCATGTGGATGGTATCCGAAGATATATTTTCGAGTAGATGGCAGTTCTGCTGTACGATGTAATCTAGCGGGGAAGTAGGAAGCGTATAGTTTCCAGGCTCGGGATCCGCGAAGCCATTGTCTGCGTCGCAAGGTTCCGGATGTCGCCGCGTTGGAGAAGAGAATATAGACGAGGTATGGGACGAGTAGAGGCCAGAATAATGGCATTGCGCAGACAAAAAAGAATAGTGTCAGACACATGGCCATTGTCAATGTATGGTAGAGCACAACGAAGGTCTGCAGGCGTCTTTCGAGACCGATGTTTAGAGGGGCCCATCGAATCCTATTCCGAAAATTAGTTAGCAAATTGACAGAATGGCTGCGTTTGAACCATGAAGGGCCCTTACCCGTGCTTTTCAGATGCGCCATTCCTCTTGTCGTTATAAGAGTTTGTAACGCCATTGCGCTGGGCCTTGCTGTCACGCTCAGCGATGGCCATGGTAGCGTGGTAGGTAGAAACGATATAATCTCAGCGAGCAAATGACATGACAGATTCTAGTGAAGAGCAGAATGCGGCAATGCGAGCGATGTGGTGGTAATCCATAGAAGAAAAATGAAAGAAAGTTGAAGCGGAGGAGATATAGATCCAAGCTTTCCTTTTAGAATAACTAGAGTAATGACGTTGCAGGGCTCCATTCTCTGCCAAGACCCACAGGCTTAACGATAAGGCGGCATATCGGATCTTTACTATGTAGATCTACTACCTACACGATACTATAATCATCGGAATGAATAGAAAACATGTCCATCGGTTTATTATCAGTCAGAACTTATATAACCGAGTCTTTCTTCCCATGTACAAGTCAAATGTCCTGTCACTTGCTCTCAAATGGCAGCAGTTGCGGTTATAATGCAGTATGTCGTAGGTAATCACTGAAAATATCAAGCTTTGATCATGAAAATCTAGTCCGATGTAAGCACTCATGCATAGAGATTGTCCCTTCGTAGAGTTCGAAATGGATACTTACTTCGCCTAATGATCGGTCATCCATAATAGCCATCCTCTTCTGTTGGATGTGTCGGCCACGGATAGCGTGTCTCCAATTAGGCCTCGGCGCTTGTGAGCTGACAGTGTTTTGCTGAATAGTCTTGATATCCGCTTCATCTGAGCTTGATGAGTTCGAGCTTTCGCTCACCACGTCCTTCTCAGCACGCTGTCGCTTCTTGGAACTGTCCTTCTTTGCTTTTTTCTTTTCCTCTTTATCCCTTTTCTTCTCCTTTTTGTCCTTCTTATCTTTCCTTTCCTTCTTTTGCTTCTCTTCTTTATTCTTCTTCGCCTTCTTATCAGATTTCTCTTTCTTCTTCTTCTTTCTTTTCTCTTTTATGCCCTTTTCGTCCATATCTTCTCTAGCTTTCTCGATTTTCGAATTTGACCCTTCGTCTTCAATCTGAGGAGAAACATCATCCGCACTGTCATCCGCTGATTCGTCGGAGGATACCTGGTCTGCAACGATTGCATCGATCGGTGAGCCGTTTTTCTTCTTGGTTTTCGAATTCAAGGCATCATCGGGCTTTTCTTGGGCCAAAAAGCCGCCACTGATGAAAGTAACAGACTGCCATTTCTGTGATGCGTACACGGCCAGTCTCGTATCGTCACGTTTCCGTTGCTCTTGTTCCAGCTGCACGTCGCTCTTTCCATTCAACCGACCCAATAGTCCCTGGAATGCATCTATTGCAGCCACATTGTCATTTCCTAATGTTGGAGCACGAGCACCCAGTCCAAGGGTGTCGTCTTTCAGTGTCACCCGGATGTGAGATGCACTAGCCGCCGTAAAGGTGTCGGAATGATTAGCGTTACGAGCACCTAAGTAACTCCCAGGCGTCCAGCCCTGAGAGGTCATTATCTTGTGGCCGAATCCACTTGTTGACTGGGCCCATGTTGTATTGTTGGGATCGTGTGATATCTTAACCCTCCTACCAATGATTGTATGTGATTAGAAACCTGTGTCGTGGATTGTCGGTGAACATAGGAGACTTACTTGCGAGGGGCGGCGAGACCCATTGAGAATTATCGAATCACACGGTCAAAAATATGTACCAATTTGAAAGTTCCAGAAATTCAGATTATTCCAGAAAGAAAGTGCGGCGTATCGGCATGCGGAGGAGGGTAATGGTCTTTTAATTTGAATTGATATTCTTTTTTTTTTCTGTTTTCCGAAGCCGTCGGGAGATCTTATCGGGAATACTGAGCCTTGCCTCTTTTGTGTAGCTTCATCACATGACGTCTGCTCTCAGAGATTCTTGCAAGAACCTTCCTACCATGGCGTATGTTCCCCTATATACATATATATATACATATAATTTTGTTTTGTAGTCTAATCCGCTCTGTAGAAAAGAGACGCTTGGTGTCCTCATTATCTTCCTTCGTCAGCGAGAGTTCCTCGACAGACACAATTGACCATTTCCATCCACTAAGCCACTTTTGGACAAGACGGATCGATAAGCACCACAGTCCGTACTACATGCAACAAAATTGAACAACAACATCAATGTTCTCTTTCCCCAACAGCTGAGCTCAAGTCAGAATCACTGAGGCCTTGAGCTAGTACCATGAGCAATGTCAACTTTGCGTGTGCTCTGTCGAGATCAGCCTCGACGGTCCATTGCACTCGTTACGGAGGATTGTGTTCTTGAAATCACGCAGCCCAATGTAGACTACGGCCGCAATGCGGCTCCCACAAAATACCAGGACACGAACCGTTGTCTCCTAGAGGCTTTTTTTCGCTCGTTCTCGGATCTTCAGGGGTATCGACTCTTAGGAGAGGGCTGGGGGACTCTTGGATTGATTGCTTTGAATCACGATGTCTTCATCTGTGTCGTAACCAGGTCTTCTCGGGCAGCTACTGTGCGACCCGGAGAGACAGTCTTGAAAATTGAAAACGTCGAGTTTTGTCTGTATTCTTCTCTTCACTGAAACGGTATACACATAAAGCAAACAACTAATTCCGTGTAGATTGTCTGAACCGGTCAGATTATGAATACGGGGAGGAGTACCAAGCTTCATCGCGTTTCGCCGCGGAAGACATCGGCTCTGATGATCTTCATGATATCAAAGACGTAGTCACCGATCACCCATTTTTAGCTCTTAAGAAGTTATTCAGTGACGGCAGCTTCTATTACAGTCGTGATTTTAATCTTACTGAGCGTGTGCAGGACCGGTAAGTGCAGGGTGTTGTATTTTTTCGAGTTAGCTTTAGCTGAAACAAATTATCAGGTCGACCACTTCCTCCGTCATTGATATTGACGGCTTGAATCAAGACATGCTTTGGAATTCATACATGATAGATCCTCTATTAACTTTCCGTAGCCGTCTGTCAACGCACGAACGGGAAAGACTTGACAATTCTCGCATTCTGACGTCGGTAATAAGAGGATTTGCCGGTACATTGGCAATACCAGCCGCCGGACTTCGAATATCGCATTTAGCTTCAAATCTACCGTCAAGCTTGACTGTCATATCCCGTTTATCTTCTCGTCGGGCTGGCACCAGGTTCAATTCTCGTGGAATCGACGATGATGGAAATGTTGCAAATTTCGTTGAAACCGAAACAATCCTATGGAGCCCACCAGGTTTTACATTCTCTTATACGCAGGCGCGAGGCTCTGTACCCATCTTTTGGGAACAGACGCCTGGCCTCATCCCTGGTCAGCAGAAGATTGAAATCTCTCGCTCGTTTGAGGCAACACAACATGCTTTCGACAGACATTTCGATTTTCTGGAATTAAACTATGGCGCCGTCCATGTCGTTAATCTTCTTAGTGATACGAAGAGCAGTGAACTGAGCCTCTCATCGGAGTTTCGTAAGCACGTTGCAAAGAGATCCGATGGTCACCAGAATGGTTCTTCGATGTCATTCGACCACTATCTACTCCGAATGACCGATTTTGATTTCCATGCAGAGGCGAGGGGTCCGCTAGGCTATGAGGTGAGCAGTCAAATATATGAAATACTCAAGCGTGCTCTTGACGGATTCGGCTACGCCTTAATTGAGACTACCAGCACTGAAAAGAAGTCATCTCTCTCGAGTCGCGATCGGGAAGTGCCTCGTGTGATCTTGCAACAAGAGGGCATTTTCAGAACCAACTGTCTTGACTGCCTCGATAGGACCAACCTTGTACAGACCATCATCAGCTTGATGGCGCTAGAAATGTATCTTCACCAACGTGGGGGTGACATGGTACCCGAAATCCGAATGAGACATTCGACTCTGTGGGCTGATAACGGAGATGCATTATCCAAAGTCTATGCCGGCACTGGTGCTCTCAAATCATCATTTACGAGACACGGTAAAATGTCGTTGGCTGGTGCCTTTGCGGATGCGCGCAAGAGCGCCACTCGTCTTTACGTTAACAATTTCGCCGACAAGACTAGACAGAATACTATCGATATTCTACTTGGCCGTTTGAGTAACCAAGTGCCCGTTGAACTCTATGACCCTATCAGTGACGTTGTGACTGCAGAAATTGAGCGTCGAGCCGAAGAATATACGTCGTCGAAAAACATCAAAATCTGGGTGGGTACTTTTAACGTCAACGGTAAAGGTGAGGGTACTACGACAGACCTTTCGCCATGGCTCTTGGGGATGCGTGAAAAGGATGGTGATAATCCAGCTTTGGTCGTTGTTGCGTTCCAGGAAATAGTAGAACTCAGCCCTCAGCAAATTATGTCGACCGATCCAAGACCGCGGATGACTTGGGAAAATTCAGTCAAGAACTGCCTCAACGAGTATGCAGATCGCATGGGAACAAATAGATATGTGCTGCTAAGGAGCGGTCAACTTGTTGGTGCTGCACTACTTGTTTATGTGCGGGAAGATGCTCTCGGCGATATCAAAAACGTAGAGGGTAGTGTCAAAAAGGCAAGTCAAGCAAGAACTTCAAGTGTTCAACTACAGACGCTAATTATTACCTATAGACCGGTCTTTCAGGAATGGCGGGAAACAAGGGAGGTTGCGCGATACGTCTTGAGTATTCGAACACCAAGATCTGCTTGGTGACTGCCCATCTTGCCGCAGGGTTTGCAAATTATGATGAAAGGAATAAAGACTATGCAACAATTAGCAACGGCTTGAGGTTTCGATATAATAGAACTATTGAAGACCACGACGCTATCATATGGTTGGGTGACTTCAACTATCGCATTGGGCTTGACAATCAAGAAGTGCGGCAATTGATCAAAAAGAAGGAGTTTGGTAAATTATATGAACATGATCAGGTTAGTTGAGCTAGAACATACACATTACGCTCATCTCCAGAACTTGCTGCTAATATGTATGTCTAGTTGAATCTTCAAATGCTAGCAGGGAGAACATTTCCGTTCTATTCTGAAGGGTTAATAAAGTTCGCTCCCACATATAAGTACGATCTAGGAACCGACAATTACGATACCTCGTGAGTAAGAATGATTGAATATGCAAGTGCTTGTTCTGATATATCAATAGAGACAAGGGTCGAATACCAGCATGGTGTGATCGAGTATTGTGGAGAGGAGGCGGCTTGAAACAACTAGATTATGCCTCCGCTAATATAAAGACGTCGGATCACAGGCCTGTTTCGTCCATGTTTGACTGTACAATTAGCATAGTCGACGAGGTCCAGAAAGACAAGCTAAATCGAATACTGTATGATCGGCATCGGGCCGAATTCGGTGCCATGATCTCCAAGGGTGATTTACTGGAAGATGTTGATGATACGACTCGGTCTTTTGTCAACACCCAGGGTCTACCACCGGCAAGTTCGGATCGTCAAAAGTGGTGGCTTGGCAGTGGTAGGAGCGATTCTTCCAATGAGCCATGTCGTCCAGTTTTACTAATGAGATTACAGGCTCCGGGGCTCGTTCAGATATCGCACCACTTGTGCAAGGAAATGTGCCAAATATTGTCGGCGTATCAAACCCATTTACTCAAAGCGAGGAAGACGAATGGGTCAAACCTCAAGCTTTACTCGATATCGCAGACTCCAAGGTGGCGGTTGCAGGTAGCCCAATGGGTAAGCTCCAGCGACCACGCAAACCTGTTGCTCTGAGTCAACCGGTTTTACCATCGCCGACAGGCCTTGAAGAGATTCAACGCGATGGTGGTGGCATCATCAGTTATGAGGGTGGAGATCCTAAACCTCGTTTACCTCCCCGGCCACCTACATGGGAAACGGCTGAGCGCAATTCACCGCAACCTGTTAAACGGAGTGCCACGGCAATGCACACTTCTACAAACCTGCTCGATGAGATGGATCCTGCAATGGATAAATGGAAACCGTTGCTCCCACACCGTTGACAATTGGATTTTGGTCCATCGTATATAATACGGAGTGTGAAGCGTGTAGATATGCAAGAATGCCATTGTATCGAGATGATATCGAATCATTGAGAGTTTTCACATCAGAATGAGACCTCTAGAGACGCAAAAAGTTGAGGACATGGTCACAATAAAGTGATATTGTTGGTAGAGTAGATGTCCCATCCAACCGTAGTTGACTCCTGGACGTTCAGGGTGGGCTGCACGTAGAAGAATGCTGTATTTTGTCAAGAAAGAGAAGATGATGGTGTCATGTCAATGATATATGTAAAGAAATTTTTCGGCATAGTGATCGAAAAGAACAGCCAAAGACAAAAAAAAAAAAAAAAAAAAAAAAGAAAAAAGTTAACAGCCCGATGCGGGGCTCGAACCCGCAACGTTCAGATGCCTCGAAAGATAAGAGTCTGACACTCTACCGATTGAGATAACCAGGCGGTTGAAGCCAGGGGTGAAAAAATGAGATCATGGAGCAGCAGTTACGATTAAATCACTCACCCAATCAATCAAATTATCTGAAGAAAAGCAGGTCTTGGATGGTTTCCAGGGAGATTCGAGACAGTCCAGACTCCTTGAGCTTCTGGGAAACAGATTCGAGATCAACTCGCCGCCAGTTCTCTTCCACTTGCTGAAAGGTTAACCTCGTTCCAGCCGCTCGGTAGATTCCATCCTCGATTATCTACGTTGTTGCGGCCTATGATCCTATTATCGGGGTGGTCAAAGATAGCGACTACCTCTTAGGTATCATTCCTAGCCATCTGCTAACTTCTGTCACATATATGCCAGATTTGCCATTCGAATGTTACGAAGGCTCGAAGGTTTACAGTGGCACTCACACGGGACGCCCTAGCGAAGTTAATGAAACGGGAGCTTATTAGAGCATTCTATTCTGGCTCCAGTGTTGTTTTTATATCATAAGAGGTCTCAATTTGGATCCGCAAAATGTTGCTCCCTTGGCTGAGACCCTCCTTCATCTCGAATAGAGCCTTAGTATTGGTCGCCACTAGCATACCCTGGGACTAGCTCTGGCGCTTAGCGTGTCCATCCCCGCTATTTTTACGTCCTTGCCAGCATGATTGTTTCAGTCCTCAAACTCAAGGCAGCATAAGTTAAGTACAAAAACAGAACTTTCTGGAGAAGGATTCGACAAGACCTAGCGATTTCGCAACTTGACAGCAATTTTTCATCACCGCCAACCGGGGTTGTCGCATTTACCATACACCAAGATGCATTATCAAATTGAGAGGACTGGAACGACCCCACAGCATACTCCAACCTCCATAATGATCCGCGAGATGACAAAAACCTAGGCCCTTCGCATGCAGCCACAGCTGGATCGACCTGGCCCGGGAGAATGATTGGTTCCTTCAACGACAAATCTCCTATACAACCCGTTGAAAGCTCCCAGACGTGATAACTGGTTATATCGTACGGTTCTTTTCCATACAAGCTCTACATCTTCGGGGACCTCAGTCTCAGAGCCATACGGCACGTCGCAGACGGGGCAAAAGCACGGCAGGTGCCAGTTTCTCGGTCTCCCCCGGCTGGGCTTGTGTCAGTGAGTTCTTTGCTTTTCTTGAATCTGAAGTTGAACAATCACTGTCGCGTTAGCTTCGTCCATCAAGGTCAAAAACGTTCACCGTAATGTTAACAACAATTATAGAGAACAAAACCTGACCCTTAGAAATACATCTCACTGCTTTGACGCCGCCTGAAGATAGACCACGATGCAGGCGTGGAGGAAATATGTCATTACATTCACTATATATTAAGTTAGCTGAATAATGGCTTATGCAGTCCAGAGTTGTAGGGTGTTGAGAACCTAACAGGGACTCATAGCCAGTACAAGCTCTTTTATAGAGCAGCGAGGCTTCTTCATACTCTTTTCTACTCTGGAGTAGATAAGCAAGACAGTAAACACGAGTAAGCGTCTCCGGGTGTGTTTTGCCGGACGCCTTTTCCATGAGCTCGAGGGTCTGGTGGTTCATGACCTCTGCGTCAGCGTAGGAACCCTGTGATTGGTGGGCTTATCCAACGCTGGCACTGCGAGTGTCCATTGACTCGGTATATTTGAGACTCTTCAAGTAGAGAAATTCTGTTACCCGTAAACTCCCTCCGAGGACTTCTTAAAAATATATATATATATCTCCTTGGGCAACGTTACACCAAGACCCCCCCTAAAAAGTAGGAGTTCCAAATTAATCACCCCTGGCCCCTTAGGAATCTGAGAAGAGGTGCAAGTAAAAGCGAAGATGGGATGCAAATACAGGCAGTGATTTGTGCTGTAGACAATCATTTTGCACGGCTTGGTTGCCACGTCAATGCATTTAGCTCGAATTGTCCCGATTCGACCGAACTAAATCTGATTTCGTAGTACAAGACAAGGATGTGTGGTCTCTCATGAACGCCAGGAAACAATTTCGAAAAGTATATATCCCGAAACTTCCCCCTCTCCGACTATCTTCCCAACACAGAATCAACCATGGAACTCATCCACCCGGCCGCTGACACCGCTTCATGGGCACACCCCGAACTTCCATCCCATTTTAGCTCATCAGGCGTACTGTCCGAGCACGCAGTATCGTCAAAAAGCCGCAACACCACACCAGGACTTGTGCCTGCGACTTTGGCGCCGAATGCTCCGGGGGCTTTGTACTCGCCGTCCGGGAATAGGTTGACTCTCTGGCAGCCGGCGCCGGGTGAGGAGGTGTAAGAGACGTCTGCCTGGGCGTTGGACAGGCAGGTGGTGTTGCTGTGATAGAGAGCGATGACGATGGATTGTGCGGAGGTGGAGGCCGCGAGGAGAGTGAAAGCTGTCAGGCACAGAAACTTAGGATACATATTGTTATATGATAAGGGAGAGTTTTGATGAGATGACTTGACGGAAGTAATTGCACTGTGTATCGAGAATCTGTATTTGAGAAGGGTTTTTTGGCTTGCAATAATGACTGTAAGCAAGAAGACGGGCTGGTCGTGCGAACAAGGAAAATTACAAGTTATAGGAGTAAAGGGCTGGAGGGAGACTGCTCTTCTGCAATTCCAATTTATTAATATCTAAAACCGCCGTCATTTTGCTGGGATGTCACACTGGCACTGCGGCCCCTAGACAGACATGTCAGCACGACATTCCACAGCCATCCTCAAAATAGAATTGCTTTGTTGACATGCCCCAGCAAAGACAAGACCTTAAACGCCCCTCCCTCAGCCCTGCTAATACGAGTTGGATGAATTTAATTTACAGGCTAGTACGGCAGCCACTGTATCGTACCCCTCGTCCGTCCCTGTTGCCCAAATATGAGCAAGGACTAGAATGGTCCAATCAATAGAATTCAACAAAATGAATGCGCCGTCATCCAAATAAAAACCCAGTTCTATTTATACAATTGCCGCTACAATACTGTAAGAAAATAAAGCATCTCAAGTAACGCCCCTGCCTAGCCGTCGCCCCCAAACCCTGCATACCCTCTACGGTCCCAGTAAAGCAGCCATCTCTGGGCACATCTGAATATCTTCACAGAAACGACCGCCTAGGTCCTTGATAACCTCGCACCTTTCGTCCATCGTAAGCGCGTTTCGCAGGCCCAAAATCTTCGGGTACCACCCATCCCATCGCTGACTCGTATCAAGCACCCACACGCCACCGCTCGCCGGAAAGCCCACCTCGAGGCTCACCTTCTTCGTTGGCTTCACACAATCATCAATAGCCTCGCACCAGTTGACGTGCTCGGGCCAATGTGGCGGCAGCTCCCAGAAACTCGCGCCGTGTATGCGCAGGCGCGTGCAGAATGTGTCCTCGTCTGCCTGTTCGAGCGCGTGGTCCGTGTCCCGGAAGCGGTTGACACCTAGAGCAGACATCTCAACGGGCGTGAGCTCTTTGATCCACACCCCATGGTCCAGCCAGCAAGCGACCTTGCCGTAGTCGAGGCTGTAGCGCTTGAGAGGCTCGAATGGCTCAACTGGAGCGGGGAGATCAGGGGCAGGAATCTTGGGGATGGGCCAGTCAGAGTCGTCATTCCACAAAGCAGATAAGGTGGGTGTTTGGTAGAAGGGGATGCCGTTTCGGTAGAAGTAGAAGGCGGCAGCGAGGGAGAGGAGAGTGAGGATGGTGAGAAGAGCTTTGGAGGTGCGTGTCCGGCGAGATTTGGCGTCCGGGGTAAGAAGGGCAGGCATTTCTGCCTTGGTAGATCTCTCATCAAGAAAGCAAGCCATGATTGTGTACTGAGATGAGAATGATTTGAAAATGATTTTGGACATAAGGACCAATCTGGATATTGAGAGTTGTGTAGAAAGAAGGATATCTGGAAGCTGGAGATTTGAATACATGGCTTCCCCCAGTCGATGGTTGGGTAGACTAGGACGAGCGAGGAAGGACGTCATGGATGAACAGCCATAAATAGCATATTCTGCATGCTAGTACGGAGTACTACTACTGGACTCGGTACGTTTACCGAAGGGTGGGTAGTGCTTATTCTGTACCGTACGTCATCCCGATTGGTCCTGGATCCGCTGGGCCTGCCGCTAGGGGCGTGACATGCGGCTACCCAGCCCTCGGCACTACGTTCCCCCGGCTCCGTCCAACCTTATTATTGCAACGAGCCTCCACAGCTATCCCGGATCCAGCTTATGATGGGTATTTGTTACGAAACCAAGTTGCATGACACTAGGCAGAATCTAGTACTATGCTGGAAAGTTTTACGAAACCAACTTGCATAACACTAGGCAGAATCTAGTACTATTTGGGAAAGGCGTTTGGGTATAGCAGCTAATACCACAGCCAGTCATTTCCACAACTGCATATGAGAAGCAGTAGCTGAGAATATAGGCTTATAGCTAATATAAGGGAAATCATATAATTAGTATATATAAGGGTAAATATATATAGAATATACTAGTATACACCTTAGATATATACTAAAGGTATATATAGTATATAGAAAGGATATATACTAAACTATATATTAAAAGAATATATATAAATATACTTAGTTACTATATATTTAGTCCTCTATAGCTCTTTAATTTAAGTCACTTAATATTAAACTTTAATAGTGAGAGTTAATAAGGTATTCTAATTTATATAGGTATTAAGCTATATAAAGGATCTTTTCTATCTTAGTTATATTTAAGACTTCTATACTATTAACTAATTTATTATTATTTTATTTATTTAAGTATACTCTATTAATTAGTCAATCTAAACCTTTATATAATTTAATAAGTTTAATATCTATAATATAATATTATTTAACTAAGGTAGATCTAGATCTATAATAAAAGAGCTATTATCTTAATTCTAAAATATATTAAAAGTAAAATATTATTAGATAAAAAAAGTATTACTATATTAGGAAAGTATTACTTAGAAAAGAAATTATTAATATAGTAGGAGAAATATTAAGTAAAAGTATTATTAAGATATAGATTTTAATTACTTAAGAAGTTTAGATAATAAGAATATAGATTATTAAATTAGAAGTAATATAAATTTTAGAATCTTAGCTTAAAGTTAATAAGCTAATATTATTTAAGAAAAAGTATAAAAAGCTATAATTATTCTTAGCTTAGATATAATTCTATTTTATAGTTAACTTATATCTACTTATAAGAGAAATAGATAAAGTTTTTATTAATAACTAATAAAGTATAATTATAAAAAAACCTAGATTATTAAAATATCTATAATAAAAAATAATCTAAAAGTTATTATTAAGAAAATAATAAATACTTTTTTATAGGATAAAATAAAGAATAAAATTAATATTAAAATTATAAAAGAGGTTATATTATAAGAAAATTAAGAAATATTTAAGGAAGAATTTAAAATATTAATAGTAAAATATTAATTAAAAAGTAGTATAGATATAGTATTATTTAAAATATATAAGAAATTTAAAAACTTATTTAATAGAATATATAAAATATTATTAGATTATAATAAGTAGGATTATATTATCTTTTTTAAAAAAGATAAAAAACTAATACTCTAAAAGATTTACTTAATATTAATAAATAAAGAGAAAGCTTTAAAAAAATATATTAATAAAAACTTAGAAAAGAGATATATATAGCTATTAATATTATTAATAAAATATCTAATATTATTTATTAAAAAAAATAATTAATTTAAGAATATATATTAACTTTTAATAATTTAATAATATTATAATAAAGGATAGTTATTTTTTACCCCTAATTATAAAGATATAGGATAAGATTTAAAGAAAGAAATAGTTTATTAAATTTAATATTATTAATATATATAATTATCTTAGAATTAAGTAAGAAGAAGAATAGAAAATAATATTTAAAATAAAATTTAGATATTTTAAATATATAGTTATATTATTTAAACTTATTAATATATTAATAGTATTCTAAAGATATATTAATAATATTATATTATTATATCTATATAATTTTACTATTACTTATTTAAATAATATTCTAATATTCTTTAATAATATAGAAGAATATATATAATATATTAGAATAATATTATAGAAACTATAAATTATTAAATTATAGATTAAACTAAAAAAGTGTAAATTCTATATATAAAAAATAGATTTTTTAGAATATTAGATTATATAAGAAGGGATATAAATAGATTAAGAAAAAATATAAATAATCTAGGATTAGTCTATACTAAAAACTGTTAAAGAATTATAATTATTTATTAAATTAATTAATTATTATTAATAATATATTTAAAGATATATAAAAAATTATAGAATTAATATTTAGGCTATTAAAGAAGGACTAACCTTATAAATAAAGAATAGAATAATAAAAAGCATTAAAAAAAGTAAAATTTAGAATAATAATAGTATTAATTCTAGTATAATATAATTTAGAATTTTTATTAATACTAGAAATAGATATATTAAACTTTATAATTAAAGCAGTATTAATATAAATTAATTAAAATAAAAAGAGAATAATAATTATATATTATTTAGGAAAGCTAATTAATACTAAACTAAACTATAAAATATATAATAAAGAATTATTAGCTATAATTATAGTACTATAATACTAGAGAATTTATTTAGAAGAAATAAAATTCTTAATATAAATTATTATAAATTATAAGAATTTAATCTATTTTATAATAATTAAAATTTTAATAAGATAATAAATAAGATAGAATTATTAGAAAACTACTAGTTTATAATTAAATATTATAAAAATAAAGAAAATAAAAAAGTAAATACTCTTAATAGATAATTAAATTATAAAAAAGAAATTAAAAAGCTAGAACTAATATTATTATAATTAAATAAGAAAGAATACTTAAAATATAATTTATAAATAGCTATTTTAATAGTAATAGTAAAAATAATTATAGATTTAGAATTATAAAATAAACTAGTTAAAGAAACAGCTAAAAATATGTAAGGTGGGGTGCCTGAGGCAGCATTTTATTGCTATATAATCCGCAACCGCCAGTAATTGGCAGCCGCCAATTACTCTCGTTACCTTTTGGCGTAGCGGTTGACACCTCACAGGCTTACAAAATATAAATATCTAACTCTTAATTAAAAATAAGAATAATAGAGTTATAAAAATAGAAATAAAATTAGTATTTTAATATAGTTTAATTTATATTCTAAATATAATAAAAAAGAAAATTATTTAACTATATTATAATACTTTAATTAATAATTATCTAAAATAAATAAATATAATAAAATAAATTACTAAAAATTACTACTAGTTATAGATAATAAAGGATATTAAAAAGTATATTAAAGAATATAATATATATTAAAAAAATAAGATAAGAAGATATAAACTCTATAAACTTATATAAAAGATTAAAATATTAGAATATCTATTCTAGTAGATTATTATAAACTATATTATTAAACTACCCAAGTTAGAAGAATTTAATCTTTATAATAATTAATAAAATAATAAAATAATATAGAAAGATTAGTATAGAAACTAATAAATAAAGTCTTTAAATACTTTAATATATTTAAGATTATAATAGTAAATAAGAAAATAATCTTTTAATTAAAATTATAGAAATTAATAATAGATCTAATAAGAGAAGAATAAAGATTATGTTACGAATCAACTTGCATGACGCTAAAAGAAACTATCACAAGAAAGGAAAGGCTCACTTTGGTATGGACTTGTACTGGATTAACTGAGGACTAGTCACTAGTAATAAGTAAAATCAGGATATAATAGTATGGAATACGCATCAAAGTCATATAGAGATATAAATAATATACTGTTATCTAGGATAAGATAAAGGTATATAAAACAATAGGATATTATTAGAAGAATATTATATACTTTATATTTACTACTCTTAAAAAATATATAATATAAAGTATATAGAATATAGAGGATTAGATATATAAAGATATTCTTTACTATTATATATTTAGTTCTTTATAGTTCTTTAATCTAAGTCACTTAATATTAGATTTTAATAGTAAAAGTTAGTAAGGCATTCTACTTATATAAATATTAGGCTATATAGGGGATCTCTTCTACCTTAATTATATTTAATACCTTTAAACTATTAACTAATCTATTATTATCTTATTTATTTAAGCCTACTTTATTAATTAAACAATCTAAACCTTTATATAGTTTAATAAACCTAATATATCTATAATATAATACTATTTAACTAAGATAGATCTAAATCTATAATAAAAGAGCTATTATTTTAACTCTAAAATATATTAGAAATAAAATATTATTAAATAAAAAAAATATTACTATATTAAGAAAGTATTATTTAAAAAAAATTACTAATATAGTAAAAGAAATACTAAATAGAAATATTATTAGAATATAAACTCTAACTACTTAAGAAGTTTAAGTAATAAAAATATAAATTATTAAACTAAAAGTAATATAAGCTTTAAAATTTTAATTTAAGATCAATAAGCTTATACTATTTAAAGAAAAGTATAAAAAGCTATAACTATTCTTAGCTTAGATATAACTCTACTTTATAACTAACTTATATCTACTTATAGAAAAAGTAAATAAAATTCTTACTATCTCTATCTTTCTAGAAGAAGATATAATAGATTAATTTAAACTATATATATAATTATAATTTAAGAAACTAAAAGATAAAAGAGATAATAATATTAATAAAATATTTATAGACTATAGAATATTTATTAAAAAGATTAAATTAACCTTTAAAAAAGTTAATAAATAAAATTTAATAGCTTAGAAAATTTAATAATTATAATAAACTATCTTAATATTAGATTATATATTATAATTTTACTAGATTAGTTCTTATTTAAAATAGGATAATAAAGTCAAAATAGATTAGTTCTATTAAAATCTAAAAGATAAAATTAAAAATAAAATAATAAGAATTCTAAAAAGACTAGAAATACTACTTAGTATAATTAATATTATAGTAAAATTAAATAATTATCTATTTAAATAATAAATAGAAAGAAAATATAAAGGAGCTTAGTAATTATAAAGGAAGAATATATATAAAAAAAAATATAACCCTTATAGATTAATATTAATAGAGCTAGATATTATAACTAAAATAAAAGACTATAAAAAAAAGTTAGATTTAATAAAATAATAATTAAATATTATAACTACTATAAGAAAGGATATTATATTAAAAAATATAAAAGTTCTAAATAAAGATAAATTAAAGCAACTAGTTATAATAAAGAAATTAAATATAATAATAACTAAATATCCTATAAAGTTATAGATTATTTAAAGAATAAAGACTTATATAGAATAGAAAATTATTAAGATACTTATAATAAATAAAATATTAAATTAAAAAAAAAGAAGCATATTAAATATAGACTTTTATATAAAAAATATAAGAAAAATATCTAGACTAGTTTAAAAAACTAGAGGAATAAAATAAAATTATTAATAAGCTAAAAACTAAAAAGAAAATTAGTAATAGAATCTATAAAAACCTTAAGAGCTAGTTTCAAAATATTTAAAAAAGGTAACTAATTAAAAAAATCCCTATAAAAGATAAATAAAAAGAAATTAAATTAATATTAAGATTTAAATATAAATTAGAGCATTAAGAGTTATATAATAACTCTAAATATCTAGGTTATAGATCTATTATATAGGCTTTTTATACTAAAGATTAATATAATATATATCTAAATATAAAGTAAGAAAGTAAATATTTTCTAAAAGCTAGTAAAAGAAAGAAACTAGAAAACTATAAATAACTACTAGAATAGAAAAATACTCTAAAAAATACTATATTACTTAAAAAAGTAAAGTAGTAGATAAAGATTAAAAGTATAAAAAATATCTAAATAACTAATAAATTTTAATAAAGAAAAATAATATTAATAAATATAAAAAATATAGAATAAAATTAATAAATAAGAAAGATATTTAAAGAACTTATAAATATATAATATACTTTAGAAGAAGAAATAGTATAATAAAAAAATATTAAAAAAATATTAAAAACAATTAATAATCTATTTAAAGAAAATAATAAGAAAAAACTAAAAACTATAATATAAGATAAACATTTTAAGATTAAAGCTAGAATCTTAAAATTAAAAGTATAGATCTTAATTAACTCTAGAGTAATAAGAAACTATTTATAAGCTTAAAAAAAACTATAGATATTAGAATAAAAGAAATTAATATCTATATTATTAATTAAACTTAATAAAGAGAAATTAGTAGAAAAAAAATTATTAAAGAGATAAAATAATTATTTATATTTATTAATAAATACTTTAAAATAATTAACTTTAATATAGCAAAGTTAAAAAGAAATAATATTATCTTAGAAATTTTATAGTTAAGGAAGTATAATCTAAAAATCTATTAGAATAAAGAATAATTATAACTAATAAAATATAAGTATTAAAAAATCTTAACTATTAAGATATTTATAATAAAAAATAACCTAGAGATTATTATCAAAGAAATAATAAATATTTCTTTATAGGATAAAATAAAGAATAAGATTATTATTAAAATTATAAAAGAGATTATACTATAAGAAAATCAAGAAATATTTAAGAAAGAACTTAAAATATTAATAATAAAATACTAATTAAAAAGTAATATAAATATAATATTATTTAAAATATATAAAAAATTTAGAGATTTATTTAATAGAATATATAAAGTATTATTAAATTATAATAAGTAAGATTATACTATCCTTCTTAAGAAAAGAAAAGAGCTAATATTTTAAAAGATTTACCTAGTTTTAATAAATAAAGAGAAAGCTCTAAAGAAATATATTAATAAAAACTTAAAAAAAAGATATATATAATTATTAATATTATTAATAAGATATCTAGTATTATTTATTTTAAAAAAAATAATAGATTTAAGAATATATATTAATTTTTAGTAACTTAATAATATTATAATAAGAGATAGCTACCTTTTATTCTTAATTATAGAAATATAAGATAAGATTTAAGAAAAGAAATAGTTTATTAAACTTAATATTACTAATATATATAATTAATTTAGAATTAAAAAAGAAAAAGAATAAAAAATAGTATTTAAAATAAAATTTAGATATTTTAAATATATAGTTATACTATTTAGATTTACTAATATACTAATAGTATTTTAAAAATATATTAATAATATTATATTACTATATCTATATAACTTTACTATTACCTATTTAAATAATATTTTAATATTCTTTAATAATATAAAAAAATATAAAAAGTATATAAAGAAAGTCTTAAAGAAGCTTAAGGAAGTAAAGCTATAAATTAAATTAAAAAAGTATAAATTTTATATATAAAAAATAGACTTCCTAGGATATAGAATTATATAGAAAGGAATCTAAATTAAAGAAGAAAAAGTTAAAGCTATTAAAGAATAGCTAGAACTAAGAAATATTAAAGAACTATAATTATTTATTAGAATAATTAACTATTATAGATAATATATTAAAGGATATATAAAAATTATAAAACTATTATTTAGATTACTAAAGAAGGACCAGCCTTATAAATAGAAAATAATATAAGAAAATACTTTTAAAAAAGCCTAATATTAACTTATAATAATACTAATTCTAGTATAATATAACTTAGAATTACTATTAATATTAGAAATAGATATATTAAACTTTATAATTAAAATAGTATTAATATAAATTAATTAAGATAGAAAAAGAATAATTATTATATACTATTTAAAGAAACTAATTAATATTAAATTAAACTATAAGATATATAATAAAGAACTATTAGCTATAGTTATAGTATTATAATACTAGAGAGTTTATCTAAAAAGAGTAAAATTTTTAATATAAATTATTATAAACTATAAAAACCTTATATATTTTATAATAATAAAAGTCAACTAAATAATAAGTAAGGTAATTAGAATTATTAAGGAATTATTAGTTTATAATTAAATATTATAAAAGTAAAAAAAAATAAAAAAACAGATATTCTTAGTAAATAATTAGATTATAAAAAAGAAATCAAGAAACTAAAACTAGTATTATTATAACTAAATTAAGAAAGATATTTAAAGTATAATCTATAAATAGTTATCTTAATAGTAATAATAAAAATAACTATAGACTTAGAACTATAGGATAAACTAATTAAGAAAATAGTTAAAAATATAAATATTTAACTCTTAATTAAGAATAAGAATAATAAAGTTTTAAAAATAGAAGTAGAATTAATATTTTAATATAATCTAATCTATATCCTAAATATAATAAAAAAAGAAATTATTTAACTATATTATAATACTTTAATTAATAATTATCTAGAATAAATAAATATAATAGAATATATTACTAGGAATTATTATTAATTATAAATAATAAAGGATATTAAAAAATATATTAAAGAATACAATATATATTAAATAAATAAAATAAAAAGATATAAATCTTATAGACTTATATAAGAAATTAAGACATTAAAATATCTATTTTAATAGATTATAATAAACTATATTATTAAATTACTTAAATTAAAAAAATTTAATTTAATTCTTATAGTAATTAATAGAATAATAAAATATATATACTTTATTATAACTATAGAATAAAATAATATAGAAGAATTAGTATAGGAATTAATAAATAAAGTCTTTAAATATTTTAGTATATCTAAGATTATAATATTAGATAGAGGAATAACCTTTTAATTAAAACTATAAAAATTAATAATAGATCTAATAGAAGAATAATTAAAATTTAAATAACTAATAAATCTAATAGTAGAATAGAAGATATAAAAAATAAATATATTCTACTTTTATTTATAAATAGAAATTATTAACTAAAATAAAATAAATATAGGAATTTATAATAAAAAGTATCTAAAGGGACTAGAACTTAAAAAAAAAAGAAAATATATCTTTTATAGAAAAATATTTAAACTATATAGTTAAGTAGTAAACTTAATTACTTATAAATTAAACTATTTAAAATTAAAAAAAAATTAACAAAGTTAATTATAAATTAAAACTATTATTAATAATAAAGATATATCTAGTTTTTTATATCTTATTACTAGAACTAGTATTTTAAAATACTAGAATATAAGAAAAAATTATAATTAAAAAAGAAATATATAAAATTAAAAAAATAATAGTAGAAAAATAAATAAATAAAGGAATACTATACTTAATTAAATAGAAAAGATATAATAAAATAGAAAATATATAGAAGTTTATTAAGAATCTTATTAGGATAGAAGAAGCTTTAAAAGACTTTTATTAAAAGTTTTTAATATACTAAAAAAAGATTATATAAAATTAATAAATAACTTATTAAAATTCTTAGCTATTATAACTAATATTTAAGATTCTAGCTACTATAATATAATTTTAGTATTAGCTATAGCAACTTCTATACTAGAAGAAGGATTTTTAGAATTTAAAGCCTTTAATATCTATTAATTATAGATTTATATAATTATATTATACTTATTATAAAACTCCTTAAGATAATAAAAATATTTTAATTTTATAAATAATAACTTAATCTTATTTTTAATCTTTTAAATTTTAGTTTTTATTTTTTAATAATTTAATTCTAAAACCTACTATTCTTTATTACTATAAAACTAGTATTTATAAAGATAATTATAATAAGTATATATAGTATACTTTTAATTTTTATTAACTATAATATAAAAATAATCATTAAAATAATAATACTTACAAGGAAATTTAATAATAAAACTATTCTATTAAATCTTTAATAATTAAGAGATATATTATTAAAAAATATTAGCTTTAAAGAATTCAGAATCTACTTTTAATTTTAGTTTTTAAT